>VDFB02270651.1:472506567-472584639 GCA_007258455.2 Sequoia sempervirens
TTAATGAAGTCCAAAAGATCCATTCTACTTTCCAATTTCACCTAGGATCCCTCGAAATTCTCATTTTCTTGAAGAGGGGTATTGTAGTCTCCCATAACAACCCAAATTTCATTACTGAAATTCCTACGGAAAGCAACCAGTTCTTTCCTAAAAGTTTGTCTGGCTCCTTTTCCATTTGGGGCATATATGTTGGACTGGATCCAGCAAAAAATGTCTTTGATATGGGTAAATCTGGTAGCCACATGATTTGTGCTCTCCAGCAGAGGTTCCCCTTTGATAAAGTTCAAATTCCAAGAGGTAACGATTCCTCCTGAGGCACCTTCAGAACTATTACCATGCTTCCCACAAAACTTAAACATTTTAATCTTTTCCACTTTCTCTTTAGGCATTTTGGATTCTTGGACAAGTAAAATATTAGGTTTATGATCCCTAAAAAAATTGTGCAACACATCCTGCTTATGGAGGCTATTCAACCCCCTTATATTCCATGACATAATCTTCTTGTCTTACCAGAGGATTGAAGTTTGCAAATATCAGGAATATTTTTCTAAACCCAATCCACTATATCATTAAAGCTTTCTTGCTCCCTATGCCATTTTGCATATCTTCTTCCTTGACTACTCTTTGTGGCCCCACAATCTTCCTTAGCTCTAGTTCTGTTTGAGACACCTTTCAGTGCACTGAGTTGTTTTTTTTTCTTCTTCTTCTTTCTGGTATAAGAGGTGAAATCATCTCTATCAATATCTTCTTGACTTTCATTCTCTTTTCCTGACTCCCACTCCTTATCTAAGAGCCCCTTTTGACTCAATGGAAGGGTATCCATCAAATTGTTGTTATACTGGGTTATATTCTCACTCAAGTTCTCCAGAGTCTGGCTCAAGTTTCCAAAGGTATCCTTAACAATTTCCTGAGAATCTACTGATTCCATATCCTGAACAGACACTTGACTAGAGAGGCATGTTCCTCCAAAAGCTGAGGACATGATGGGAACCCTAATATCCAACAACAGATTGACTTCCTTTATCAAAAAACTAGAGCCCTAACTTGAAATATCCTCCAGGCCAATCTCACCATCCTCCTTCTGTCCCATTTCATTCTTAGGCTTATTATCTAAATGCTCTTGATTCTCAAGGCCACACTCTCCACTTTCTGAGTCAACCTCTCCATCCACCTTACCAACAACTACAACCTCTGTCTTGTTGATAGGAGGAACTTCAAACTACAAATCAACCTGAATCCCCCCATCTTCCATATTTCCAGGGGCTTTCTTAAGTTCCTCTGACATTGAAATGACATTGAAAACTACACACATTTATTGTAACCTTGAATTTTGACAATATCGTCATATCATATTGTGTATGACAAAGAAAGTTTGACATTTATTGCAATGTAACTATAGAATTAAAAAAATAAATTAAATAATTGTTATGATTTTTCACTATATGGTATTTGATTGAAATGACATTGAAAACTACACACATTTATTGCAACCTTGACTTTTGACAATATCGTCATATCATATTATGTATGACAAAGAAATTTTGACATTTATTGCAACCTAACTATAGAATTATATCATTAATAATTGATTTAAGTGTATTATTGATATTATGTACCATAATTGTGAAAAAATCAATTTCATTATCCATTTGTGATGTTCCTTTTAATTAATTAGCTTGTGTGGACCCTATCTTTATTTTCCCAATAGAAATATAAAACTATTTTAATAAAGGGATCATGTTTAATAGGAACAAATAAAATAATAATAAATAATATGGGGGTGTGTGTTTCCATAAAAAAAGGTTGTGGTGATCCCTAACACACAAGTACAACATTTTCATGACAAATTATATGACAAGACATCAGAAGGAATTATAATCTAGTATCCATAAGAAAGTGGGGGCTCTTTTGGGTAAAGAATCTCATTAATATTTTGATTGCTATATTTGAGAGAGAAAATGGGGTGTTTGAAAATTTGTGCCCTGGTAGTGTTATAAATTGATATATTTAGTCAAGCTCACAACATAATAATCAATTTATTCATTTTCTTATGTCATAGTTTGAGCCTTGTGCTCAACTATAGGATTTGAGGTCAAAACCCTTAGATTTGAATATTGGAAGATGAAATTCCATTTGTTTCCTAAGGATAATTTCATTTGAAAAAGATGTATTTGTATTGAAATCCTTTTTTTATTTTAGCAAGAATTTATATTTAGAGCAATTCAATATTGTAATAGAAAATTTAACTCATGTTTATATGTTATTCATTTGATGATATGAAATAACTATCTTTGATTACTACTAATTTTTTAAACCAATTTCATTACACCTTTGATAGATCCTCTTAATTGACCAAACAAATTCTTTCTAATTTAGAAGAGATAATTTCTTAGCTTTACCAAACCATAACAAGGACAATAGCTATATACCAGAAGTGAACAATCTTACAATAAATAGGATAAGATCACCTAAGAGGATAATCCCTAGACCCATACCTAATCCTCAAGTGTTCATTTGAGATTACACTTCCTACATATCTCTTTTTGAGAATTAGAGGCATCATTCACATAAAAAAAATGAAAAGACTTTATCCACCTAATTGGGATGAGATTTTAACTTTTATCATTAATTGAGCTTATGCTTCTATTTCAATCCATATACAATAGTGTGATAGCCATCACATTCTAGTCAAATGTTAGTTCTACAAAAACATCAATATATGAACCCACACAATTCACATAGATACTAGCTCATATATACACCACATGTATAGAAATAGTGATTAACTCATGCATAGAACACATGTACACAATGTAACTAACTCATGCATACATCATTTTATGTATGCATCACATATGCACAATGTGATTAATTCATCATATATCTCATATACACACCATGTATAACTCATGCATGTGTCATTTTATGCATAATATGACTAGCTCATGTACTTGCATCACATATACAACATATACATAATGTGAATAACTTAAATGAAATCACATTTACACACAATGACTAGTTGGAAAAAATGAAGTGGTTATAACCTAACTACAAGAATATTTTTGTTTACCTAGTTCACTAACACATAAGCCCTTAATTAGATCCAAACTAGAAAGAGGAATGCCAACGAATCCCATACTATACGAATTCCATCATTTTTCATGGTTGATTGCTATCTATGATTAAAGGATAGAATCCAATACTACTTGTTTCATCACCAACAAAGGCATTACTATAACAATAGACAACATGTGGTCATTAATTATATTTTTATAGCCCAAAAACTATTTTATTCATAATTGGATAAAAATAATCATTTGATTTATAACTGGATAAAAATAATCAAGATTTCTTATGGTTTTACCTCACCTATGACTAGTACCTATACTATCAATCACCTAGACTAATTTAATGATTAAAACCTTGATAAAATTCCTTACGAAGATATAAACTATTGGTATATGTATTTCTTATGATACAAAAAAGCCAATATTAGAATTTTGGGAAGAGTAGACCCTAGCATCCATCACAAGTATGCCACTAGTGAAAGATAGTCCAATCCTAGCATCGATTTCCTACATGCCACTCATGAAAGTATGTCTAAACAGTACATGAAATTAGGTAGATCTTGGCATCTATCAGTAGCATGCTACTACTTAAATTTGGCTAATCCTTTGATACAACTAAATACTTATTTTGGTAGAGCATGCATCTTGATTCCTATCATGCTAAAGCAATGATAAGATTATTGTTATGTGGGTTATAGGTTTTATAATTTTGGTGATCACCTTAAGATGAAGGGAACAAGCTACACTAAGAGAAAAATTATCCTCTCCATATGCCCTTGTAGATTCCCTTTCTAAACCCTATTTATTATGCCAAGAAGTTAGCTCTTATATTAATCTTAGTTCACCATTCTAACATTTAATAGGTATAAGAATGTTGATTTAAAACATAATGTCCTAAAGGCTAGTTATTATACCACATAGAGTAGTCAATTAACCCAAACACATGGTCCATAGGTCGTGGGATTAGAATTACCAACACAATAGTAACACATTGAATCCACATGAGTTGGCTTCTATCTAGTCATAAAAAAATTAAAAATACATAAATCCGTAAAGTCATGAAAATGGTAAGCAATTTAAATGAATGTCCAACTCATAAATTTGAATATAGTTACATAGTGGAAGCACAATAACAGTAACATTTTATGAAACACTCAATATTTATTCATACATAAACAATTTAGATAGCCATAGGATGTACCCTAACCAATCTATCCCCTTCTTTAAGCCCAAATAGGCCATTGAATATGCAATTTATGTCCACACACCTTAGGATCAAGCTTTATGTCCAATTTCATCAAGGATTTCAACAAACTCTATGGGAGGTAAACATCCATATTTATGTTGATGTAGGGTTGTTTTCTCTTCCAAAAGTATAACTAAAAGTATCTTGTTGGTGTTGATAGTTCAACCCCATAGTTTCGAGTAATCACCTACAACTAAAACGCCTATCACAAACAAGAGATCAAAGCAATTGATTTGTTATGTAACCCAAAGAGAGAAGATTGATCCACACAAGCATCTAATATGATTTTTGTATTGAATAATGAATACCTAGATTATATGGATAATTAATACAATGAAATATCATTCTTATAAAAGGAAAAATCAAACCCTAGATGAGGATTCAATTAAATTGTGGCAAGTGTCTTAATCTCATGCAATGAGACAACTTGACCTATATTTAGCCTAATCTAATAATAAAAAAGCACTCCTAAATTTAGATTAAGTGAATAAAGTAATAAGGGACTTAATAATTAATTAATGATTAATTAATTATCAAGTGATGTCCTAATTACTCCAAAATCCCCTTAAGATCAACTTAGAGAGAAACTAAAAACCTTGATGAAGAATACAATAATGGATGCATGGATGGGTCTCGGCTACAAGGCCTGATGAGGTACGCATGTACAAACAAATAAAATCTCTCATAATCAGAGAAAAGGAGAAAATTGCATGGGAAAAACTCCTCTCCAAAAGAGAGAAAATGAAACAACTACACTAGTGAAAGAATGATAGGAGGACTCAATGTGATCCACCAAGGATTGCTTCTATCATGTAAGTACAATGCATGTCCCCCAATAGGAGAGAGAATGAAGATATGAATCCCCCCATAATGAAAGAGCTCATGTTCCAATGATGAATTCCTAAAGACAAAATATGATACACTACTTGCAAATAACATTTCTCCCATTAGGAAGAAATAGATCCACTAGTGATTGGAGAAGTCAATCCCAAAAGATAGAAGAATTAGGAATCCAAATCCAAATGATGTGTGCCTCCAACAAGTGCTCAAATGTCTACATTTCAAAAAGAGATGTTGTCAATCCAAGATCCTGTGAAGATTTATGGAGAACAAGTCGCAAAGGCGATAAATATGGTGGGCCAATAGTGGTGATGTGGCTATCAACAAAGAGGAGATGATTTTCCTCAAAGTAATCCTCCATATTTGTAATATAGGATGCTACAAACAAGGATGATATGTATGAAAGATATGAATCCCAAGTAACTATGTCTGAAAGATGATGGATGTCCTGTTACACTGAATTAATAGGGGCCAAATATGTGGCAATGCATAGTTGATCAGGAACAATTGAAGATGGTGATGAAGTCTCAATCCGAAGAGTGGGAGCATGAACACAAGTCTCTAAACCATCAAATATGTAAGACCTATGATATACTCAATCTCCTCTAAAGTATCATCATCAAAGGGTATGAAATCTACATTTTCAAGAGGAATTAGACAATTTGTAGTAGGATCCTCTAGGATGGAGAGATATGAGGGTCTCCATGGATCTCCCAAAGTTGATTCCAAAGTGTGTGGGGACAATCAATGTCTGATACAACACACATAGTGTCAAGATAAACACTAGAACATATAAACCATACAACATGATCACTGATAATACCCCATGTTGAATAATTCCTTGGTGTGTTTAGTGTAAGTATGAATCCATAAAGATAAGACAAAACATCAAGCCACCCAAGATTTGTCAGGATATTGTTTTGCCAAGACTCATAGTTATCCTTTTCAGGGATGACCATAGAAGGTTAAATAGAAAAAACCAATTGATACTTCCTTAAATAAAAAAATAAGAGACTAGCAACCTCGATGCATATAAATTAGATCAAATGAAGTCATCCAATGTAAATAGATCATTTCCAAGTGCCAATACATCTAAGTAATTAACAAGAAATTTGAAATCACAAAAAAAAATGTACCTACGATAGATTCTGGAAAAAGTGCATGAATGGATACGAAAATATTTGAAATACCTTTTCATTACTAGAATTGCAAAAATAGAAGATACAAGTGAAAATCAATGAGATTAGAAGAGAAAAAAATGAAGATCTACCTTTGATTGAGAATAAAATAAACCAACAGAATAATTTGATGATGAGACCTACATGTTGAGATATGGTGTTGTACACCATTGCATAAATTGATTTATTATAATATTGTAATTAAATAATTATTTAGTTGTGATGCACCTTGGTGGTGTGGATAATCACACTAGGTAATTATTTCTAGGGACCACGTGATGTTGTATTGTAACATTGTATTATTATTTAATGTGTGGGAGACATGTGACAATAATTTAATATTGGGGAAATATTAAATAATGTGATGTCTCAATACCCAATATTAAATAAGGGGTTGGTGGTTTTGTATTCACATGGTTTTGTGGTACATGGTTTCACCTTGCCACTAGTTGTATTTTGTGTGAGCTTGTGTCTATAAAAGCAAACACATATGTACTAGTTTAGGTTGGCTGAGTGGGTTGGCTGTCATTATTGAGTCTTCTTGAGGAGTACATTTGTGAAACATGGCATGGGATGTGTGGGTTCATGCTTGGACACATGGGAATGCATTGGAGGCCTTGATGCTTCAGAGGTATTCAAATTGTAACTCTTGTATTGCTTTATTGCTGAATAATATGATGGAGTATGGATACTTTTGGAGGTTGGGTTTTTCCCTCTTGAGGGTTTTCCCAGGGTATATCTTTTGTTATCTTGTGGCTTGTCTATTTGATCTATGCATTATGGTTACTTGTATGCATGTTTATCTCTCATGGGATATCTAGGAAATGGATTAAGATTGTGGGTTGAATGCAATATTTCCTAACACTACACCATTGGAAAGTTCTTAGAACTAGCTTTCTGAAGATATTTTGTTTTCCCAATTTCAACACCATATGCCCAGGTTATGCCAAAAAGAATCAAACTGCTCCTTTAGGGGAAATGGAGGCTAGGAGGGGGTTGAGGGTACCATCTGTATGGTTGTGCATATTGTTGACGTCAATGTGATGTCATGATGATATCAGTAGAATATTTTGGGGAATATGAACCCCTCTATAGAAAAAATTGTTAGTGGCTAGAAAAAGAGATTTCGTCGAGATATTCTATTGGTGGCTACCAAAATATTCTTGGTTTTGGGAAAAATATTTTGTAGGATAGAAAATTTATGGCTCGTTGTATTTCTATGCACCATCGAGAAGGTTTTCAAATGTTAGTTTCTGATTATAAGTTTACTAGTTCCAACGACGACTTTTCTCATAGGAGTTAGCCTCTACGAGTTGTCGGGAGTGCGATAAAGTTGTTGGGTGGTGTGATGTGGCCCTCGAACCAAGTGGGGTCTAATAGACCTCTATCGCTACTAACTAATGTAGCATGCAGTCTATATGTTCATGCTTTTTTAAAAAAAAAATATTTTCTTTTCTTGATATTTTTTTGGAAAACCCATTTTTTTTTTAAAACAAAGATATTTTTTCCTACCAATGAATTTATGAACTTGCACGAGCTTGCGTAGACCCTAAAAAAATTCATTTTCTATAACTACTCCAAATTCAGCTAAACAATAGGTGTTCCATAGGTTTTCAACCATTCTAGACTCAATGGTGATGCCCATTTCACTTTAAGATGAACCAATTTTTCCCTCAAGGTTGGATCTCTCAAAATTTGGATAAAAATTCGCATATTTGGTACTCTAATACCATGTTGGATTTGATATTTGAATCCCTTAGTTCCCAATAATCACCTACAACTAAAACGCCTATCACAAACAAGCTATCAAAGAAATTAATTTCTTATGCAAGAAAGAGAAAATATTGATCCAAGTTGTACAAGCATTTGATATACTTTTTTTTATTGAATAATGAATACCTAGATTACATGGATAATGAATACAATGAAAGATCATTTCTTATAAAAGGAAAAAGAAAACCCTAAATGAGGATTTGATTAGGTTGTGACAAGTGTCTTAATCTCATGCAATGAGATAGCTTGACCTAGATTTAGCCCAATCTAATAATAAAAAAGTACTCCTAAGTTTAGCTTAAGTGAATAAAGTAATAACCTGGACTTAATAATTAATTAATGATTAATTAATTATCAAGTGATGTCCTAATTACCCCAAAACCCCCTTAAGATCAACTTAGAGAGAAACTAAAAACCTTGATGAAGAATGCAATGATGGATGCATGGATGGGTCTTGGCTACAAGGCCTGATGAGGTACCCATGTACAAACAAATGAAATCTCTCATAATTAAAGAAAAGGAGAAAACTGCATGGGAAAAACTCCTCTCCAAAAGATAAAAAATGAAATAAGTGCACTAGTGAAAGAAGGATGGAAGGAGGACTCAATGTGAGTCAACAAGGACTACTCATGTCATGAAAGTATAATAGATTTCCCCCTAATAGGAGAGAGAATGAGGATATAAGACCCCTAAAAATAAAGAGTTCATGTTCCAATGATGAATGCATGAATACAAATATGATCCACTACCTGCAAGCAATGTTTCTCCCCTTAGGAAGAAACAAAACCATTGGTGATGGAGAAGCCAATCCAAAAAGACAGAAGAATTAGGAATCAAAATCCAAATGATGTGTTCCTTTGAAAAGTGCTCAAGTGTCCACATATCAAAAAGAGATGTTTTCAACCCAAGATCATGTGAAGATTGATGGAGAACAAGTTACAAAGGCGATAAAGATGGTAGGCCAACAATGGTGATGTGGCTATCAACAAAGAGGAGATGGATCTCCTCAAAGTAATCCTACATATCTATAATATAGGACTCTATAAACAAGGATGATATATTTGAAAGATATGAATCCTAAGTAGCTATGTCTAAAAGATGATGAATGTCCTATTACACTAAACCAATAGGGACCAAATATGCGGTGATGCCAATTTAATTAGGAACAATAGAAGATCATGATGAAGTCTCAATATGAAGAGTAGGAACATGAATACAAGTCTCTGAACCATCGAAAAAATGCAAGACTTGTGATATACTCAAGCTCCTCTAAAGTATTGTCATAAAAGTTTATGAAATTTGCATCTGCAAGAGGAATGGGACAATCTACATCAGGATCCTCTATGTGTGGAGAGATATGAGGGTCTCCATGGAGCTCCCAAAGTCAAGTCCAAAGTGTGTGGGGAAAATCAATGTCTAATACAACACACATAGTGTCAAGATCAACACTAGAATATATAACCCTACAACATGATCACTGACAATAACCCATATTGAATAAGTCCTTGGTGTGTCTGGTGTAGGTATGATTTTATAAAGATAAGGAAAAATATCAAGCCACCCAAGATGTGTTAGAATGTCATTTCACCGACTCATAGTTATCCTTTTCCAAGATGACCACAAAAGGATGAACAAAAAAACCCACAGATACTTTCTCAAATGAAAAAATCAGAGACTAATAACCTCGATGCATATAAAGAAAATCAAACAAAGTCATCCAATGCAAACAAATCCTTTCTAGGTGCCAATACGTCTAAGTAATTGACATAGATGTAAAATCACAAAAAAGCTAAATAAAATGTCCCTAGGGAAAATTCTTGAAAAAATGCATGAATGGATTTTAAGAGCTCTAAAATACCTTTTAAACACCACTAGAATCACAAAAATCAGAGATATGGATGAAAAGTCATATGCTTGGAAGTGAAAAATGAAGATTTGGCTTTAATTGAGAATAAAATAAACTATATGAAAAAATTGATGATGAGACCTACACCATTGGAAAGTCCACATAACCAACTTTCTGATGATATCTTGTTTGCTTGATTTCAACACTGTATGCCCAAGTTATTCCAAAACTTAAAAAATTTCTCCTTTAAGGAAAATGGGGGCTAGGAGGGGGGCTGAGGGTACTATACGTATGGTCGTTTGTATTGCTGACATCAACATCTCATCATGTTGATGTAATAGCATATTTTGTGGAATAGTCCCCTCTATTAGAAAAAATGCTAATGGTTGGAAAAAGAGATTCCATCAGGATATTATGTTGGTGGCTGGTGGAATATTCTTGGTTTTAGGAAAAATATTTCATAAGCTGGAAAATTTATGGCTGGCTAGATTTCTATGCGCCACTGGGAAGGTTTTTAGATGTCATTTTTTGGTTCTGATTATGTCGGTTCCTGTGTCAACTTTTATCAGAAGTGTTGACCTTTGTGAGCCGTCAAGAGTGTGATAAAGTTGTCAAGCAACATAGTGAGGTCATCGGCCCAAGTGGGGTCTAGCAAACTCTATCACAACTAACCAATGCAGCATGTAGAGTACAATTTGTAGCCTCATTCTTTTTTAAAAAAAAATATTCATTTTAAAAAAAATATTTTCTTTTTAAAAAAAAATTATTTGCTTTTTTAGAAAAAAATTATTTGCTTTGGACTTTGGAAAACCCCTAAAAAAAAGAGAAATAATTTTTTCCTGCCAATGAATTTATGAACCTGCGTGGGCTTGTGTAGACTTGTTGTATGGTTGTACAGCTTCGTATGGCTATACGTATTTTGCGATCTATGCAACCCTTAAGAAATATTGTCTTTTTTGCAACTGCTCCAAATTGACCAAACGATAGGCATTCCTTACATTTTCAATTTTTTTGGACTTAATGGTGATGCTCATTTTTCCTTAGGATGAGACAAGTTTTTCCTCAAGGTCGAATCTCTCAAAATTTAGACTAGAAGTCACAAATTAGGTGCTTTGATACCATGTTGGAATTGATAGTTGAACCCCATGGTTCCTAGTAATCACTTGCAACTAAAATACCTATCACAAATGAGAGATCACAACAATTGATTTACTATGCAACTAAGAGACAAAAGATTGATCCACACAAGCATCTGATATTCTTTCAGTATTGAATAATGAATACCTAGATTACATGGATAATGAATACAATGAAAGATCATTCCTTAAAAAGGAAAAAGAAACCCCTAGATGAGGATTTGATTAGATTGTGACAAGTGTCTTAATTTCATGCAATGAGACAACTTGACCTTTATTTAGCCCAATCTAATAATAAAAAATGACTCCTAAGTTTAGCTTAAGTGAATAAAGTAATAAGGGACTTAATAATTAATTAATGATTAATTAATTATCAAGTGATGTCCTAAGTATTCCAATATATTTGTTGGAAATATGTGCCTCAATCCCATAGGCTGAAACCTCTGAAAGGGCCAAATTGGTGTGACATCTTTTGTGTTTGGCTGACTAGTAGCTTGAATCTTGTTGAATAGTTTAGGTCGATGTGACCTTGCTTCAGTCTCACTAAATGATCCTATCGCTATGACATGTTGTGTTCGGTATGACCTCCTACCAAGTTGAGATCTCTGGCCGACAGGCCATTCATATCGTATATTGGGGAGACCCTTGGCCGAAAGGCTTACTTCGGTGTGAAGTCCCAATGACGAATGAAGTCTTGCCGACAGTGTTTTCTGTTGAAGCCTTCGGGGAGAGTCTTGGGTGTTCGGTAAGAAGTCTTACCGATAGGAATGTCTCACGGACAGGATTCACTCAGGATAACTCAAAGGTCTCAGGGAGAAGTCTCATCGACAGGGATACACTTGGAGGCATCGGGGTAACACTAAGGGTTCGCTAAGAACTCTTAGCGATGGACATAAGTCTTGCTGACTGTTGCTTGGTGCTCGGTACGACTTAAGATCTTAGAGTAATGTCTCAGCAATAGCGATATGTCTTGGCGATAGATGAGCACTTCGGAGTATCTTTGAACCTCGGTATGATCCCCTGGCGAAAGTGGTATGTCTTGCCAAATGTTGAATGTTTCGGTATAACCCTTAATGACTCGGTATGATCTCTCAGTGAAAGACGATTGTCTCACTGAATGGAAAACTCATGTCTGTGTGACTTGAAGCTTCGGTATGATGTTTCACTGATAGCAATAAGTCTTGGCGATAGTGATACATGTGATGATCATCGGTATGAGGTCTTGGCGACATGGTGAAGTGTGAGCGATAGCTCTCTGGACTCGATGTAACATCTTGGCGATAAGGATGACTCTTGGCGACATCGATAGTTAAGTCTTGTGGCATCGGGGAGACACAATTAGTGTCTCACCGACATGCCAACACAGGTTGATCACTTTGACCAAGAGAAGACCATCCTATGTGGTGAGTCATTGGCCAATCAAAGAAGTTGAATGGGAACTGCTAGCAGTTGGACTATTGCGACCGTTACTGAGAGGAAGCTCGACAGACAGGGGCGACATGGTTATACTCATTGATTGCAGATTCTGATGGGTTCGATGGATTGACGAATTGTTGTGTGATTGTATGATCAGTGGATGAATTCTATTATGTGAAGATTGTAACGTGAATGTTTTGTAACAAGGTTGTTCATGGTGAATGCTGCTGTAAACTAACATCAAAAAGATAAGTCAGATCTCTATATGTAATCTTTATTATTGTAATACAAAGTGACTTCTCTTCGTGTGGTGGGTTTTTCTCCTGTAAGGGTTTTCCCACGTATATTTGGTGTTCATATATGTTTTTCAAATACTCTCTTTCAATAATCTCTTTCATGTGCATCTTAATTGGACTATAATTGTAAAATTTAAAAAGGTATCTCTGCATTCTTCCCTAATTTTTTGACATTAGGAGAGTTGCTTCCGCATCTAGCTTTCCTTACAAGTGGTATCAGAGCCTGGCCAGTTGTGTTATCCTTGTGGGTACATTAGGTTTTTTGTGTCAATTTATGTTCAGTGGGAGTCTTGTAGAATTTTTTCAAGTTCTAATTACAGATTGAGATGGCTAACGCATCAGGAAAGATTGAAAAATAGAATTTCAATGGAAGCAATTTTGAGTTGTGGAAACTTAAGATGGAGGATCTCTTAGCGGATCATGATCTTTGGATTGTTGTGTCTAGAGTGAAACCTACAGGCATGAAGCAAGAAGATTGGGACCTTGCAAATAGAAATTATAAGGGGCTAATAAGGCTCTATTTGGTAGACTTCGTTCTTCTCAATGTGCATGAAGAGAAGACTGCATCTTCCTTGTGGAAGAGACTGGCATTTATTTATCAGGGGAAGTCTTTGGTGAATAAAATGTTCCTGAGGAAGAAGTTGTATACTTTGAGAATGCAGGAAGGAGGTTCTGTAGTTGATCATTTGAACACATTCAATATGTTGATTGCACAGTAAACATCTGTTGGTGTGAAGATTGATGAAGAGGATCGTTATATGCTGATATTGTGTTCTTTTCCAGATTCATGGGATCACCTTGTGATGGCTATTGGCAGTACAACATCTAGTTTCAAGATGGAAGATGTTGTTGCTTCTTTGTTATCAGAAGAAATGAGAAGGAAATATTTTGAGATGGCAAAGGAGGCCCTTGCTGTTAGAGGAAGGTCAAAAGAGAAAGGCAAGAAGAAGGACAAGAAATCTAAATCAAAATCAGAGGGGAGATCAAAGTCTCTTGGAAAGAAGTCCAAGTTGAAGTGCTGGAACTATGGGAAACCTGGTCATGTCTGAAAGGATTGTAAAGAGGAGAAGAAGAAGAAGAATATGTATTCTTCTAACAATGATTCTTCTCATAGTGATGCATACGCCTTCATTGCAGCCTTGGCTACGCAGGCATCATATGATGTTTGGCTAATTGATTTTGGAGCATCTTTCCACATGACATCTCATAGAGATTGGTTCATGAAGTATGAAGAATACGATGGTGGAAAGGTGTACTTGGAAAGTGATTCAACTTTGAAAATTTTTTGCCATGGAAGAGTCAGAATCCAATTCCCTGATGGCAGAGTGAAGGGAATCAATAATGTAATACATATACCAGGTCTGGCTCAAATCTTACTTTTTGTAAGTATGCTAAATGATACTGGAGTGCAAGTCACATTCTCTAGAAATGGCTGCAAGATGACTAGAGGCTCAATGGTGCTAGCAAGGGGTGCTCGTATTAGTGCCTTGTACAAGCTAGATGCACATGATGTTCAATGCAACAGTGTCTCTGTAAAGTCAAAGAAGGCTACTCATGGAGGAAAAGAGGGAAATGTTCCTAATTGTGTAAACTCTATGGAAGTTAAACTTCCAATAGAAAAGACTATGCTCTGACATCATAGGCTAGGCCACATTGGAGAGAAAGCTTTAAAAACCTTGAAGAATAAAAACTTGGTTGAGGGGATTGAAGATTGTAACCTTGAATTTGAATTCTGTGAACATTGTATATATGGAAAACAACACCGTGTTTCATTTTATTCCAGTCCTCATAAATCTTCTGGTTTGCTAGATTATATTCATTCTGATGTATTTGGTCCAGTGAATGTTCCTTCTTTGTCTAATTCAAGGTACTATGTATCATTCATTGATGATTATTCTAGAAGAACCTTTGTTTATTTTTTGAAAAGTAAATCAGAAGTGTTCAATCGATTTAAGGAATTTAAGAACCTTGTAGAAATCAGACTGGAAGAAAAATTAAATGCTTAAGGACTAATAATGGCAGTGAATTTTGTTTTGATGATTTCGAGAGGTATTGTAAAGACCATGGGATTAAAAGACATAAGACTACACATTATACTCCATAGCAAAATGGAGTTGCAGAAAGGTTCAATAGGATAGTGATGGAGAGAGCACAAAGTATGCTGAGTAGTGCTAGCTTGGAGGAGAAGTTCTAGGCTGAGGTTGTTGCTACTGCATGTTACTTGATTAATCGTTCTCCAAATTCTGCTCTTGTTGAGAAAACACCTTTGGAAGCGTGGTCTAGTAAGAATCCCTCTTTAAGACATATTTGTGTTTTTGGCTGAGGTATATGCTCATGTGTCGTATGAGAAAAGATCTAAATTGGAGAACAAGGTTGTCAAGTGTATCTTTATTGGCTATAGTGTTGGCATAAAAGGATACAAGCTTTGGAATCCTGATACGGAGAAGGTTGTATACAGTAGAAGTGTAATATTTTGTGAGTTGAAGCCTTCTACCTTGGATCTGCAGTCAAAGAAAAAGTCAGAAAACAATAAGGATGTAGTTGGAATTCCTCCTACACCAGATAAAGTGGAATTGAAAATTCAAAATGTACTTGAAATTGAGGAGAGCTCAAGTAGATCTAAAAGTTCTAAAGAAGAAGAAGAACCTCAGCCTCAGCAGGTGAGAGGTCAACTCGTGAAAGAAACAACCCGATAGGTATGGGTTCTCTTTGATAGATTCAACTTGTGCCTATGCTTTAATTTCTATGTGATAGACCTAGGGTACATAAAGGAGGCATTTAAAATATAAATTGAGACTCTCTCTTGGTTGGAAACCATGAGCGAAGAAATAGCATCGTGAAAAGAATACAGTACATAGAGTTTAGTGCAAGTACCTAAAAGCTGGCGAGAAAAGTTGTTAGTACACCAAATGGGTATTTAAAAGAAGATTGGTCTAGATGGCCCGGTGTGAAAAGTACAAAGGAAAGATTGGTTCGCGAGGTTATTCAATTGAGGGAATTGATTATGGGGAGATTTTTTTTCCTCCTGTAGCTAAGTTAAGCGTCTACTCGATTTCTTTTGTCACTTGCAGTAGCGTATGACTTAAAGGTCAAACAGATGGATGTGAAGACAACATTTCTTTATGGTGATCTTGAAGAAGAAATCTATATGTCCCAGCCTAAGCACTTTGTTGAAAAAGGTAAAGAGAAACTGGTTTGCAAGTTGAAAAAGTCTCTATATGGGTTAAAGCAGTCACCTAGAATGTGGTACCAGAAATTTGATACTTTTATATTGTCTTTGGGATTTATAAAATCAAAATCTGATCACTGCGTATATTATAAAGCTGAAAGTGATCGAGTACTTGTTATTGCTCTCTATGTTGATGATATGTTGTCATAGACAATAGTAAGCTAATGATTTATGATCTTAAGTCTCGATTGTCCTTCAAGTTCAAAATGAAGAATACCGATGCAACAAGGTATATTCTGGGGATGGAGATAACTAGGGACAAGAATAGTAGAAAACTTTGGATCAGTCAGAGTAAGTATATCAAGACTGTTCTAGAGAGATTTTGCATGAATGATTGCAAGTAGCTAGTTGTTCCAGTCTTGCAGGGAACAAAAATATCTGTTGAAGACTGTCCAAAATCTCCTACTGAGATGGAGGATATGACTAGTGTACCCTATGCTAGTGTGTTTGGTAGTCTTATGTATGCAATGGTCTGTACAAGGACATACATTGCTCAAGCAGTGGGAGTTCTTAGTCAGTTTTATGGCTAATCTTGGAAGGACACATTGGGATGTTGTAAAGAGAGTTTTCAGATATTTGAAGGGCACTTCAGATTTTGCTTTGTGTTACCATGGGAACCTGGTTGAATCACAGAGGACTCTTAGTATTCGAGGCTATGTGGATTCTGATTGGGTAGGGGACATTGACAGCAGGAGGTCCACCAGTGGATATATTTTCATGTTGAATGGTGGTGCAGTGAGTTGGATGAGTAAGCGGCAAGCTGTAGTCACTTTGTCCACTACAGAGGTTGAATACATGGTAGCTACACATGCTTGTAAAGAAGCAGTTTGGTTAAAACATTTGTGTTCTAACATTGGTTTTGATGCAAGGCAAATAACTATTTTTTGTGACAGTCAAAGTGCAATTTGTCTAGCAAAGAATCCTACTTTCCATGCCAGGACAAAACATATAGATGTACAATACCACTTTGTACAAGATATGGTGGAGGATGGAAAGGTCAGTTTGGAAAATTTTGATACTCTGGAGAATGTTGCAGATGCATTGACGAAGCCAGTGAGCACAGACAAGTTTAGGTGGTGTGCCAGTTTAATGGTCCTTAGTGCCCATGATTTTCAGTAGTTTTTTTGTGCTCTGGAGGTTCTTGTGTGATCTTCGTCAAGTGGGAGATTGTTGGAAATATGTACCTCAATCCCACAGGCTGAAACCTCTGAAAGGGCCAAGTTAGTGTGACATATTTTGTGTCTGGCTGACTAGCAACTTGAATCTTGTTGAACAGTTCAGGTCGTTGTGACCTTGCTTCAGTCTCACTGAATGATCCTATCACTATGACATGTTTTGTTTGGTATGACCTCCTACCAAGTGGAGATCTCTAGCCAACTGGCCATTCATATCATATATTAGGGAGACCCTTGGCCAAAAGGCTTACTTCGGTGTGAAGTCCCAGCGACGAACGAAGTCTCACCGACAACGTTTTCTGTTAAAGCCTTCGGGGAGAGTCTTGGGTGTTTGGTAAGAAGTCTTACCGATAGGAATGTCTCACCGACAAGATTCACTCGGGGTAACTCAAAGGTCTCAAGGAGAAGTCTCAACGACTGGTGAAGGTCTTGCCGACGGGGATACACTTGGAGGCATCGGGGTAACACTAAGGGTTTGCTAAGAACTCTTAGCAATGGATAGAAGTCTTGCCGACTGTTGCTTGGTGCTCGGTATGACTTAAGATCTTGAAGTAACGTCTCAGCGATAGCGATATGTCTTGGTGATAGATGAGCACTTCAGAGTATCTTTGAACCTTAGTATGATCTCCTGGTGAAAGTGGTATGTCTTGCCAAATGTTGCACATTGCGGTATAACCCTTAACGACTCGGTATGATCTCTTAGCAGAAGACGATTATCTCACTGAATGGAAAACTCATGTATGTGTGACTTTGAAGCTTTGGTATGATGTTTCACCGATAGTGATAAGTCTTGACGATAGCGATACATGTGATGATCGTCGGTATGAGGTCTTGGTGACATGGCGAAGTCTGAGTGATAGCTCTCTGAACTTGATGTAACATCTTGGTGATAAGGATGAATCTTGGCGACATCGATAGTTAAGTCTTGTGGCATCGGGGAGACATAGTTAGTGTCTCACCGACATGCCAACATAGGTTGATCACTTTGACCAAGAGAAGACCATCCTACGTGGTGAGTTATTGGCCAATCAAAGAAGCCGAATGGGAACCGCTAGCAGTTGGATTGTTGCGGCTGTTACTGAGAGGAAGCTCGACAGATAGGGGTGACATGGTTATACTCATTGATTGCAGATTGTGATGGGTTCAATGGATCGATGGATTGCTGTGTGATTGTATGATCAGTGGATGAATTCTATTCTATGAAGACTGTAACATGAATGTTTTGTAACAAGGTTGTTCATGGTGAATGTTGCTATAAACTAACATCAGAAAGATAAGTTAGATCTCTATATGTAATCTTTATTACTGTAATAAAAAGTGACTTCTCTTCTTATGGTGGGTTTTTCTCCCGTAAGGGTTTTCCCACTTATATCTGGTGTTCATATGTTTTTTTCAAATACTCTGTTTTAGTAATCTCTTTCATGTACATCTTAATTGGACTATAATTGTAAAATTTAAAAAGGTATCTGTGCATTCTTCCCTGAGTTTTTGAAATTAGGAGAGTTTCTTGCACATCTAGCTTTCCTTACAATATTTTGTGTGTCACTTGTTTTCTTAGGCTTATTGCTTGGTTTTTATCTTTAGGAACTGGAGAGTTGCAACTATAGGTGGTAAAACTTGGCGTTAATCTTTAGGATTATTATTTTCTACTCCCATAAGCACATATCATAGTAACTTTTTAGGTATAAAATAATTACATGTATTAAAAAGGGTGTTTTGTTATGCCCTATGTTGAACAATACAACTAAGAGGGGGGGTGAATCAGTTGTAGAAATTTTAACCTTTAGAACTTTCACCAAAAGTTAGATCAATAATCATTCACAAATCCTTTAATATACTAATGTGATTAATCATTAAGTGCAGAAGTAAAAATTGAAAGAAGTAAAACCATGCACACAATAACACCATATTTACGTGGAAAACCTAATGAGGGAAAAACCATGGTGAAGATTATCTCACAATATAAAGAATTCCAAAACCAAATACAAAGACTCACTACCAAAAGGCTCAATGCAACAGAGATTTCCACCATAATTTTCTTACATACTTGCAAACATGCTTGAATGATAGATTACACCTTCAGTTCACTGCCTCCAAAAACTCACAACTAGAATTTCACATTGATATGCTCAAACTTGCATCACACACACTATTTCACATCTATCTCGCATATTTCTTTCATCTATCTTCTCTTTCATCAACATCTCAACTTGTACTTATACTGTCTTCAACCTTGAAACATATTCAAGGTTGGCCATACATCATTTTTATTTACAAATTCAAATTAGGTCGATGCCAAAACATTCTACGGTGGAGTTAGAATGAGGGAGACTCAAACACATACTTAATGAGGACCTAAATAAGTACCAACATGCCTCAACACGCTTTCATGAACTTCATAAGTAGTGTTTAACACAAGGTCGACCAACACTAGTGTAAAACACATAAAATAATTAAGCCTACACAACCTTAACATGATCCAATGTTTCCAGATAACAAACTTCACTTGAACATGACCTCATCAAGTTACTCCTAGAACTTCAAGACATAAAGCTATAATTCTGAGAAATCTGGAGCAACTACATTTCTCCCAAACCTCAACCAAACACACCAAAATGCATAGTCACATACTGATGAAGATATCTTGCATTGTACAATGATCCAAAAGCCAAAATTTTGGATACAACAACTATCAGCAACCATGATTAATATGTTTGAACCACACACACATAGAAGAAATATGGAGCACAACCCAGAGTAGACACTGAATACCTATAGACCTTTATTACAATTTTCTCAATATCCTCGACATATGCAACCAAAAAACCAATTTCCAAGACATCAATGACAACATCAACTAGTTGACAACTAGTTAACCAGTTGGCAACAATGACAACACCTTCATATTTGAAACAATCTCCCCCTTTGTCATTGATGGCAACACATGATATGAAAAACCATCAAAGACAACACAACAACTTTGAACCATCAATCTCCATAATGATTTCTCCCCCTTACTTTTCACATGATACTTTCTCCGCCTTTAACATCAATGGCAAAAGAAAAATATATTTTACGTTGTTCTCCCCTTTGTCATCAAAAACATTACTAGTGTTAAATACTCCCCCTTAGGAGTACACCCAATCAACTACACAATGAAAAAAACATGACACTACCTACTCCCCCTAGGAGGTAGCTACAAAACATCAGTCCAAAAGAAAGATAGATCCATAGATCCACCAGACTGATGCATCTCAAAATGCATCTAGTTCAATAAGGGAGGGGAAATACCCCCTAACTTCTCCCAAAAACACTCAAAAGTATCTTTAAGAAGAGCCTTAGTAAATATGTAAACAATTTGATCCTTTGTAGGTACAAACTCAAGCTTTACTTCATTCTCCATAACCTTCTCTCTCAAAAATTTATACCTTATTGATATATGCTTTTTCCTTGAGTGCATCACTGGATTCTTTGAAATGTTAATTGCACTTGTAATATCACAAAAAATAGAGATGTTAATTGCACTTGTACATACTCAAGCTTTACTTCATTCTCCATAACCTTCTCTCTCAAAAAGTGATACCTTATTGATATATGCTTTGTCCTTGAGTGCATCATTGGATTCTTTGAAATGTTAATTGCACTTGTATTATCATAGAAAATAGACATGGGATCATCATGCATTACTCTGATATCCTTCAATGTCTATCTCATCCACAAAACTTGTGTACAATAGGTTGCTGCAACAATATACTCTACCTCTGTAGTGGATAAGGAAACTGAATCTTTCTTTTTACTTAACCATGACAGCAATCTGCAACCAAGAAAGAATGCACCACCACTTGTACTTTTTATGTCATCAACACAACCTTCCCAATCTGCATTAGTATAAGCACTTAGTGTAAAATTAGTATCCCTAGGATACCATATGCCATAATCTAGAGTGCCATTCAAATATCTAAATATCCTCTTGATAGTGTAGCAACATGTGTTTCTTTAGGATCTTCTTGAAATCTAGCCACAATGTTTAAACTGCATGCATGATATCCAGTCTAGTAGTAGTTAAATATAACAGTCCTCCAATCATATATCTATATTTTCTCTTATCAGCCTTAGGTGAATCATCATCTTTACTTAATTTGAAGCCATTCACCATAAGAGTGCATACCAGTTTGGAACCATCCATCCCAAACTTCAACATTTCCTTTACATATTTTGATTGTGAAATAAAAATCCCTTTTTCTGTTTGATTGATTTGTAACCCAAGAAAGAAATTCATCTCACCAAACATATATATCTCAAATTCTTTTTTCATTTCTTCAGCAAAAATTTTGCACATTGTTTCATTTCCTCCAAAGATAATATCATCAACATATACAACTACTCTCAATATTTGATCATTTTCAATTTTGAAATAAAGATTATTATATGTTGTACCTTTAGTGAATCCTTGTTGAATCAAATATATATCCAACCTTGCATACCAAGCTCTAAAATCTTGCTTCAATCCATATAAAACCTTCTTTAATCTGCAAACCATGTCCGATTGATATGACAATTGAAATCCTTCTGGTTGTTCCATGTAGACTTCTTCTTCTAACTCACCATTCAAAAATGCAAACTTTACATCCATTTGATAAACTTTAAAATCCTTATGAGAAGAAAATTACAAAAACATTCTAATAGCTTCCATTCTAGCCACCAAAGAAAAAGTCTTGAAAATTGATACCTTCTACTTGTGAGTAGCCCTTACACACAAGTCTTGCTTTATTTCTAACCACTTCCCCATTCTCATTCAACTTGTTTATGAATACCCATTTTGATCCAACTATGTTTTTATCTCTCGCTCTAGGAACCAATTCCCGGGTTTGATTTTTCTCAATCTGCATAAGTTCCTCTTCCATAGCTTTCATCCAATTTTCATCTTTACACGCTTCACTTATTGTCTTAGGTTCAACTTTAGAAATTAAACACAAATTTATTTCAGCAGCAGTAGCAGCTCTACTTCTTGTCAATACTCCTCTTCTCTTGTTTCCAGTGATTTGATCTTCTGAATGATTATTTTACACATATTTAGATGCCTTTGGGGACACCACCTGAACTTCTTCTTCCTCGTTCTTCTTTTCTTTTTCTTCAACAACTTCTACTTCTCTGTAATCAGTTTCATCTAATACATATCCATCAACTTCAATTGAATTCTTCAATGCTTCATCAACCTTGACATTTGTGCTTTCTACAATATTTCTCAACCTTTAATTTTAGCACTTGTAAGCTTTGCTTCTAAGGGAGTATCCAAGGAAAATACCCTCATCACATCTTGCATCAAACTTTCCTAAATTTTCTTCATCTCTTCTAAAATAACATTTTCTTCTAAATAACTTGAAATACTTTATAGTAGGTATCTTTCCGTACAACTCATAGGGAGTCTTAGTGTTGTTATCTTTTGCTTGAACTCGGTTAAACACATAAACAACAGTGTGAATTTCTTCTCTCTAGTAGACTTCCGGTAAACCTACCTTAGTGATCATCATTCTAGTAGCCTATTGAATTGTTTTGTTCTTTCTTTCAACAACTCCATTTTGCTTAGGAGTTCTAGGAGCAGACAACTATCTTCTTATTCCATGTGCTTCACAAAACATGTTAAACTCATTACTATTCAATTCACTGCCTCTATCAAACCTTAAGCATTTTATTTTCATGCCCATTTCATTTTCTACCATAGCTTTGAATGCTTTGAATTTGTCTAATGCATTAGATTTCTCTCTAAGAAAAGTAACCCATGTCATTCTAGAGTAATCATCAATCAAAAGCATAAAATACCTGTCACCTTGTAGATTCCTCACCCTTGTAGGACCACAGAGATCTATATGAATCAAATCTAGTAGTCCGGAAGTAGATTGTTCCAAACTGAAAATCCTTGTAAATAGCATTAATAGGTTTTTTAATTCTTTGTAAATATCTCACGGCTTGTATAGCACTGATTCTTACCATATTATCGAAATTCATATGAAATCCTCCAGTTCCATAACCAACTGTCATTAATCTGAGACATAAAGCAATGTCCACCAACACCCTTAAGTTGATAAATATTTCCTTTAGACTTCTTTCCAACAACAATCATTGTTTTGGATCCTTTCCTTATTTCCCATTTCTTATCCTTGAACACAAGACTATATCCTTTACTACACATCTTTCAAACACTCAATATATTATGCCTTAAACCATTAACATAGTAGACATCATCAGTATTATTCTTGCCATCAAAACTGATTGAACCTATCCCACAAATCTTAAGAGCAATATCATCTCCAAACTTAACTAAGCCTCCATCATATTTTTCAAGTTTAACAAACTTACTTTTGTCACTAGTCATGTGATGTGAACAACCACTATCAACAACCTAGTAGTTCTTTTCTTGTTTAGCATGAAGAGCAGAGATCACAATACCTTCAACTTTCTCTGAAGCGCTTTCCTTCACATGTCTTTCAGTATTAGCTGGATTAGATTCATATTTTATATCCAAGAACAAGCATTCATTATCATCAAAATCTCCATAATCAGACTCTTCATTAGAAATACCAACATATTCATTTACATAATAAGCTCTCTTGATCATCTTTCCTTTTTCTTTTCCTTCTCTATGTTTATTCCTCTCACCTCTTTTTGGACATCTTGAAGCATAATGACCTATTCCCCCACAACTAAAACATTTGAAAGGTTACTTACCTTGATACTTACCGAAGCCCTTTTTCATCCTTCTTACAAAGTTAGTTTCTACTTCATCGAAGTTTTCTTCATTCAGATCTTCAACGTTCGTAACCTTGAAAGCATTTTTTGACTTTGATCCATTTCCCATGCTAGGCTTTCTCATTTCAAATGAGGTTAGAGTACCCAATAGTTGATCTTTAGTATGGGTCTTATAATCTACAAATTCCTCAATAGAAAATACCTTTTCACTATATGCATCAAGGAGAGTTATGAGAATCTTTTTCACTATCCTGGATTCATCCACTGTTGCACCAAGTCCTTGCATTCCACCTACTAGCTCACCCACTCTCTGTACATAGGATTTAATTTTCTTATCTTCAGACATTTGCAGGATCTCGAATTGTGCCTCCAAGTTCTACAACTTTTCTTCTTTAACCTTTTCATCTCCTTCATGGATCTTTTCCAATGCATCCCAAACCTCTTTAGCAATCTTCAAATTTATAACTTTAACTAATTCGGAATGTGAAAGTCTATTCTTCAAAATAATTTTTTCCTTGTTTTTTGCTTCATGCACCTTGATCTCATCAGTAGTACTTGGACCATTAGCAAGAGTAGTGTATGGAGTCTTATAAGCTTTCTCAACATCATATCAACAATACTCTAGATATCCTTCCATATTTTCCTTCCAGAAAGTGTAGTCGGTTCCATCGAACTTAGGAAACTCAATAACTATCTTGTTCACCATTGCAGACCTTACTTAAGCAGTTAATCTCTTTCAAGGAACCAATATATGATACCAATTGTTGAACAGGACAATTGAGAGGGGGGTGAATTAGTTGTAGCAATTTTAACCTTTAAAAATTTCACCCAAAGTTAGATCAATAACCATTCACAAATCCTTTACTCTGCTAATGTGAGTAATCATTAAGTGTAGAAATAGGAAATGAAAGAAGTAAAACCATGCACACAATAACACCAAATTTACATGGAAAACCCAATGAGGGAAAAACCAAGGTGAGGATTAACTCACAATATAAATAATTCCAAAACCGAAAACAAAGGCTCATTGCCGAAAGGGTCACTACCAAGATAGGACTTACTTGTCCAAAACATGACTTACTGTCCAATGAGGGCTCACTGCCTGGAGGGCTCATTGCCACAAAATTACAAAGAAGATAGAAGAGAATTGTTACAAAGAGAAAACTATCTCAATGCAATAGATATTTCCACCACAATTCACTCATACACTTGCATACATGCTTGAATGATAGAGTACACCTTTAGCTCACTGCCTCTAGAAACTCGCCACTAGAATTTCACACTGATCTACTCAAATTTGCATCACACACACTATTTCACATCTATCTCACATATTTATTTCATTTATCTTGTCTTTCATGATCAACATCTCAACTTGTACTTATACCGTCTTCAACCTTGAAACATATCCAAGGTCGGCCATCCATCATTTGTATTTACAAATTCAAATTAGGTCAGTGCCAAAAAATTCTATGGTGGAATTAGAATGAGGGCGACCTAAACACATATTTAATGAGGACCTAAATAAGTCCCATCATGCCTCAACACACTTTCATGAACTTCATAAGTAATGTTTAACACAAGGTCGACCAACACCAATGTAAAACACATAAAAAAATTAAACATAGGAAACCTTAACACAATCCAATATTTTAGAATAACAAAATTCACTTGAACACGACCTCATCAACTTACTCTCAAAATCGCAAGATAGAAAACCATAATTCTGAGAAATCTAGAGCAACTACATTTCTCTCAGATCTCAGCCAAACACACCGAAATGCGCAGTCACATACTAATGAAGATATCTCGCATTGTACAATGATCCAGAATCCCAAATTTTGGATACAACTACCAATAACCATGATCAATATGTTTGAACCACACACGCATAGAAGCAATATAGAGCACAACCCAAAGCATAGATTGAATACCTGTAGACCTTCTTTATTACAATTTTTCAATATCCTCGACATATATAACCAAAAAACCAACTTCCATGACATCAATGACAACAACAACTAGTTGACATCAATGACAACACCAACCAGTTGACAACTAGTTGACATCAATGACAACACCTTCATACTTGCAACACCCTAGAGATATCAATTTTGATCTTTTTTACTTAAGAGCTAGTTTATTTTATTAATATTATAGTTGAATAGATATTTTTGTTTACTTAAGAGTTATGGTAACGTTGTGAGCATGTTTACTTTATCTATATTTGAAGAGTGGGAGTTGCTTTATTTACTTAAGAGTTATTTTATAGCCTTTTTTTACTTGAGATTTATTTCAAAGTTTTAGATTTTTAAATATATAAGAGTTATGTTTTAGTTTTTAATAACTAAAATATAAAATAAATAAAATGAAATGCTTAAATTTAGAAAGTTTTAATAGCTCTATAAAGATAAAATATTCATATTTTTGATTTAATATCAAATTTAAGTTGAGAGGTTTTATGAATTCACTCATACCTTTACAAACTATGCCTTGTTGTCATTGTAGTTAGCCTCTAGACCTCATAAGCACTAAAATTTCTAAGTAAAAAGTAATTCAAGACATATAAATAAAATTAGTAAGAACACATATTGGATGTTCATTTAACCATAATTATTAATTAATTAAAATCTAAAACTATATTACATTCTAAATTTTAACTAATTAATAATTAGAGTTAAATAGATATCCAGTATATTGAATAAATAATTGAAAACAATACAGTTGTAGGAAATGTTATAGACAAATTCTTCTCCACCTAAATTGTTGATATGTTGTGATCAACACATTAGTTTTTGAACTTTCCCACTGATGGTATCTGACTTGCCCTTCCCAGAGATAACAATGATCATATCTTATTTTTAGGATGTTTGAAGAGAAATCAGTACTGAAGTTCTAATGGGTTACTAAGATCAACTATTTCTAACTCTCCTCAAAAGGCTCCAGAAATTTCTAATAGGTAGAGGTTTTGGAAGCCTTTGATTAAGATTCAATAACAACCATCTTAAATATGTTTTTACTGTTGAGAAATGTGACTCAAATTTACTGGCTTAATCGACTTCCTGGAGCGATTGTGTTTTCCTCCTTCATCGGCCTAAGTTAAGTCTCTACTTTTTAATTTATCTAACTGAAGTCACGTGGTTCTAAAGTTTCAGAACCTCCTGACTTAGTGAATGTGGAGCAAAGGTTAATCCCTTTGTTGTCAACGTGTTGTGGGTTTTGAGAACTTCACAACCTCTGACATGAGGTTTGAAAGTTTAGGTTTTGAGTGACTAGGTGATTCCTTTGTTTTTGAGATGTCAAAACTTTTGGGAACTTCGCAACCTCTGACATGAGGTTTGGAAGTTTGAGTCTTGAGAAATAGAGTGATCCCTTTATTGTCAACAAGTCATGAGTTATGGGAACTTCACAACTTTTGACATGAGGTTTTGAAGTTTGGTTCTCTAGCAATATAATGACTTGGATGCCGACAGATGTGGGACCTGATAGGATGGTGGATCGTGATCAAAGGCCAACAGACGGAAATGATGTGGAGGATAGATGGCATGTGGACCCATGTACTCGGTGAACAATTTCGATGAGAGATGGTTGCATCGGTGTGTGGATTCCAAATGTCTCTTTGAAATTCTGGTGAAAGATTGTCGGTGAGACATGGTGTGATTAGCAGGACTTCGAAAGATGTCTCCTTGACATTTCAGTAGAAGGCTGCAAGAACCTTGTCACTGTGACCTTGTGTGATTTCTGAGACATTGTGAGATGTCTCTTAGACATGCCAGTTAAAGTCTTGGTGAGTTCGATGGAGTAGTGACTTGCATGGCAATAAAGACTTTTTGGTGGGAGATGAATTGGTGTCCCAACTATACGGCGGTGGTTGACTCGGTGACTTGTGTAGAATTTCTCAGTGGGACCTGATTGATGATTAGCTAGACAACGGTGATTGGTTGCATGTTTGTGATGGTTATGTTGCTCATGGTTGTTCATCTTTTATGGTTAGGGTTTCCTAGAATGATTAAGAGAAAAGCATGAATGCCATTGTTGAGAGGCCAATGGGGTTGTTGAACTGGTTGAGAAGCTAGGTAGTTGAGAGAGAAATGAATCTTGCAGGAGGTGAAGGATGAGCGGTTGTATGACAGAGAGGTCAAGAGGTGGTTGCGATGGGTTATGCTACCATATTTTTCTCCAAAATGGAACAAGATGTAAATCTCATGTAAAGGTCGTGAGCCTAAATTTGTATTGTAACTATTTTTTTTTTTTGAATAATACAATGGCGATCTGGGCTTTTGGAGAGTGGGTTTTTTTACGTATAAGGGTTTCACCATGTATATCTGTATGTTCATTTCTTCTGTTTCATCTTTCATGGTTGTTGGTTTTGTTTGTTGAATTTGTTCATTTCTTATGTTTCATCAGGAGAGGCATAGGCATTTGCTTCATGGTCAGTTGCCTTGGCCAAACTCAATTGACTACTAGACCTCATTTCCAGTGTTGGATCAACATCATTGACATTCCTTGGAATGACTCTGATCAGGCTTGATATCTTTCCTATCTACGGGAAGTGGGTTTTTTGTCTCATAAACCAATGGATCACAAATGGTTGGTCTTAACCAACACACTCTAAACTGGTTTTATTGTTTAGGTGGTAGATGTGGGCCTGTTCCTATTGTCAGCATCCATTCTTCTCACCAGTGTTCATTCTCGTGCCATTAACTTCAAACTCAAATTATTCTCGTGTGACATTCCATGGATGTATTTGATCACATAAAACATTCTTGACTCTATAATTGTCTTCTATAAATGGTTGTTGCAACAATGATACTGAAAGCTTTGAAACAAGGTATGGGAATCCATAAAATCATAATAGAAGGGGGATATTGTCACATATTATAGTTGGAAATGCTCAAGTAGATATTTATGCAAAATGTGAAAGCATAGACAAGGCACATGAACTATTCGATCGAATTCCTCAAAGAAATGTGGAATCATGGAATGCTTTGGTTGAAGGATATGCATAAAATACATTTGTCAAAAAGGATTTAGAATCTTTCATCCAAATGTGATTGGTAGGTGTAAAGCTAGACTCCACAACCTTTGCCAACTGCCTCCCAACCTGTGTGAAAATGGGAGCTTTGGAACAGGGTATGGAGATCCATCACAAATAGAGGAATTTTGTCAAATGTCATAGTTGTGATTTCCCTACTAGATGTGTATGCAAAGAAGTAGACCCAAAAATTTAAATGGAAAAAATAATAATATTAATTTAGATCATTACTCTACTAGTCATTCAAATATAGATATTTCACTATACAATAATATTTTTTGTGTCCAAATATGATATTATTAACCTTTACAATTAAAAGATGTTAAGTTCACTCGCCATTATTTTTGGAAATGCCACTCTACCTTATCTGCTAGTTTTCATTTGTATTCAAGTTTAGAGTATATAACTGTAGATTGATATTTATTTTAGTTTTATATTATTTTGGATTAAAGTTTTGAATGTATTATTTAGTATATGACTACCTTCTTCTTTGTTGTGAGTGTTTTTTTCAGTATGAGTTTCTTTGCTATATGACTGAGCATATTGTCTCTTGGGATCTTGCATTAAAATTGTATCAAATTTGGTCTTAGAGCCTAAGGTTTAGTTTGTGGAGAGGTGAAAGCATTACATGGCTTTGACTAAAGTTTGCAACTAAGAGATTTATATCCTCAAGATTTGAGGATGGGTAGAAGGTAGTGTGGTTGTCCTCTAGTGTGTTGGTTATTGTGTAGGTGTGGTATACATTTTGTTATAGGAAAAGTTTTGAAGAGAGGGAGAGAATAAAAAATAAAGGAAATATTGTGAGTAGATGAGGAAGGAACTAAGCACTTAAAATAAAAATTCAATAAATTTAAGCTCATGAAGAAGATCTTCAAACCTAAACATGACTTAGGCTTTGTGATGCAAGAGCATCTAGGGGTACTAGCAATCTTGCATCACCAAAAAAAACTATTGCTATTTTATTTTTGTTGTTTTTCAAAGGCTAATGTGGGAAAATAATTGTTTAATTTCAAAAATATGTAATTTTCCCCTATGATGATTTATAATTGTAATTTTGGAGGAAAAATAACTTTTTAAAGAGTTACAAAAGCATTTCAGAGGAATATTCTAGCCTAGGCATCCATTTCAAGGTGGGGACCACTTTACATGCATTTCCTTGCATGTTGATTTTTATGATTTGCATGCTTTTGCATGTTGGGCGCCCAAGCTTTCATGTTGGTGCATGTTCTTGCATGGAGTCATTAGACCCATCAGAGAATAAGGAAACATCCAATTTGATCAAATATGATTGGTTGAAGTTTGGTGTTATGGTTCAATAGATATCTAGTAGCAAGATGTTCCCTTGTAAAGGGAAGGTAGTGATAAGGGGTGGGGGAGAGTCAGTGGTTCCTCACTAGAATGACCTTTTTTGGGGGTGGGGAGCTAGAATCAACCATTTTTTGAGGGTGGTCGCTGCTTTGTCGATGTTTTGTTGCTGGGGTGATGCTACCCTCTCACCTTTGTAATTAATCTACCTCAACTATAACTATTTTGAGAATAGGGAGTTGGGCGGTAGTACCCATGTGAAGGCTAAGTGAGCATTTAAGAATTTTTATTATTTTATGACTTTTCCTCAAATTGGGACATGATTTTTCCAAGGTGGTAATTGCACATTGTTTTGGGAAACCAAAGTGGTTTTCTCATTCACAAACTTTTATATATTGATTCATATTCATTGTGAGAGGTTGGCTTCTTAAAGAATGGGAGTTTAGCATAACATGATGTTGTTGGATTGGACAGAGGATTTGTGAATCCAAATTTATAGATTTATGTGAGGATATTGTGACTCCATATTGCTAATTAATGTAATTAGGAATCCCATGTTGTAAAAGTGAAGCTTGTGAGCTTCTGCATATCGTAATCCCAATTTATATTTTCTGCAATAAAATATATTGTTTTTCTTTCATGCATATGTTGTGAAAATTTGAGTTATGTTATTAGTTTTCATATTTGTAAGAGGAGTCCCCTTCATAAGTGGTATTAGAGCTAGTGTTTGTGAGTGGGCAAGAAAAAGCACCAATTGGAAGTAGTTTGCACTAGGACCTCAGGGTGGAGTGTATGTGATTTTTGTTGCAGGTGTATGTGCAACTTGCAAGAGAAGCTACAAAAATTATTTGTGGAGTAGAGGTTCTTGAGTGTGTAAATAGATCACCAAATTTGAGGCAATCTACAATAGAACCAGAGAGTATTGAGGATTGGAGTTATGTGATGTGAGGTAAGGAAATTGTAGCAGTTGAGAGGATGGGATGCTTCTTGAGGAGGCCCATAAGAATTTTATTCTAGGAATAATATTGGAAAGAAGTAGAAAATAGGAAGTATAATGAAGAATTTTAAAAGCTCCAAGTTGAAGTAGATGTATTGGAAAAGATGGTTAAGGAGGATGTGAGAGTAAGGGATGAGAGATATGGGAAGACGAATGTTCTCATAAAAGAGGACAACGAAGAGAAGATCAAAAGGAAAAAGTATTGAAGTCCTTTGGAAGAGGTCAAAAGGATAAAACAAGAAGAGAGAAGAGTTGGAGGTAATTGTAATTACCTTTCTAATGATATTTTGAATGCAGAAAAGAAAGAAGATGCAATAGAGTGTCATGCATGTGGCACAAAAGAAGAAGAAGAGGATGAATATAAATAAATTGATGAGCCTGAATTTGAGGGATGTCTATTGGAAGACATGAAGGATAAAATTACAGAGGTTGCAGCAGCAACAAAAAAGTTGAGTGCAATGGAGAACATTGAAGAAGAGGACACTGAAGTTGAAACAGTAAAAGAGGAGATAATATAAAACTTGCATCTTGTGAGTTAATTGGAAATTCTAATTTGCTTATGAATTATGTGAATGGAATGGATAGATATGAAGAGGTTGAAATTTTTTTTTGTTGTAGTAAGGAAAAGAGGAATATCAAATTTTGATGAGGTTAGAACCAAATTTGATTTGTGTTTGATGATATGCTGAGTGAAATGAAGAAAGAACTGCAGTAGTGAAAGTTTTAGTAAAAGGAAATGAGGTAAAATCAAATTTCAATATATGTTTTGATGAGGATAAGAATGTAGAAATGGATAGATTTTTTGCAACAATGAGTCAATTTGAGAAGGTCAAATTTGAGAAAAAAGAGGTGAAGGTAAAATAGGAGTTTGATAAAGAGATTTATATGAATGACAATTTGTTACAAGATGGAAAAAATGAATATTTTGATTGTGTTACTGACATTGAATTTGTAGCACTGGTTATAGGACAAGGAAGTGATATAGGTGTATGTCTTGTAGAAGGCATGATGAAGGTGAAGTTACTAGATGTAGCTATGGAAGAAGAAGCAAAGGGTGCATAAATAAATTGTCCATTGGAGGACATGTTGCTGAATTTAGAAGATGTTAATGGAAAAGCTGCAACATACATTGTTGGAGGCATGAAAGAAGAGAGAAAATTAAAAGTCATAGTAATTATGAAGGAGTAGCTTGAAGGCATAAACCTTGAAAAAGAGAGAAAATATGCAACAAAGGAAGAGGAAGTTGTGACAGTAGAAGTCACAGAGGTAAAGTTTAATGAGTTTGTAATGTTGAATTTTCATGTTGAAATGAGTAAAGAGTTAGAGGAGGATTGTGTAGTGGAAAAGTGGACTACAAATATTGCATGTATGTGTGTAAAATTTTTGAGAGATTGTGGATCTGAGATTTGGTGGAGATGGTCGGTTTGTGGTGGGTTGGATCCCATGAAGGAGATGAGGAGAAGAGGAAACCTTTGGAGGAGGAGGATGGTTTATGGTGGATGTGAGTCCACGAGAAGGATTAATAGAGTGCACACTTGGTGAAGGAGGATGACAAGTGTCTCGGCTAAGTGTTGGAAGAGGCAGAGGAAGAGATTCTTGTTGTCTAATTCAACGATGGAGTTTTTCAAGGATTGCTTGAAAATATAAAGGGTGGCACTACCACTCAACGTCATTTTGTGAATCCATATTCACAAAAAAATTCCTACCCTAGGTGTCTGATGCAAAAGCATCTAGGGATACTAGCAATCTTGCATCACCAAAAAAAATATTGCTATTTTATTTTTGTTATTTTTAATAAGGGATAATATAGGTTAATGTGTGGGACAATAATTGTTTAATTTCAACAATATGTAATTCTCCCCTATGATGATTTATAATTGTAATTTTGGTGCAAATTAACTTTAGTAAGCTTTACAACAGAATCTTAAAGGAATATTCTAGCCTACGCATCCATTTCAAGGTGGGGACTACTTTACATGCATGTCCTTGCATGTTACTTTTTATGATTTGCATGCTCTTTCATGTTGGGTGCCCAAGCTTGCATGTTGGTGCATGTTCTTGCATGGAATCATAAGAGCCATCAGGGAATAAGGAAACATCCAGCTTGACCAAATTTGATTGGTTGAAGTTTTGGTGCCCATGTGAAGGCTACGTAAGTATTTAGAAATTTTTATTATTTTCTGCAATTTTTTCTCAAATTGGGACATGATTTTTCCAAGGTGGTAATTTCAAGTTTTTTTGGGAAACCAACATGTTTTTCTCATTCACAAACTTCTATGTATTGATGCATGTTCATTGTGAGAGATTAGATTTTTGGAGACTAGGAGTTTAGCATAATAGGATGCTAATAGATTGGACAAAAGATTTGTGAATCCAAATTTAAAGATTTATGTGAGGAGATTATGACTCCATATTGTTGATTTATGTAATTAGGAAGCCCATGTTGTAAAAGGTAAGTTTGTGATCTTCTGCATATTGTAATCCCAATTTATATTTTCTACAATAAAATATATTATTTTTATTTCATGCATATGTTGTGCAAATTTGAGTTGTGTTATGAGTTTTCATATTTGTAAGGAGAGTCCTCTTCATCACATTGTCCCTTAACAATGAGGCTTTGATGGGTTCCCTAAACTTTTAATTTACACATTAATGATTGATATCTTGAATCTTAGTCCTAATTAGGAAAGAATATGAAGGATTTAATTCAATTCTTTGACTATGTGACATTGCACACTACACACACAAAAACACAATGATATTACATTGGAGTCTTAGGACACTAATGATAAGGATTCCCTTTAATATACAACTAGCATTATAAAATCCTAATAGAATAATTTTAAAAAGGTTGTTCTCCTCCAAGGGATGGTGCAATTCTAATCAAATTTCAAGTATTGTACATGGAGTGGGATGCTTATTATCCATTCATAAACCAATGTTAAAATACTTGGAATTTGTTTGAAGGTAAAATACAACTTAGTTACATGTAAGCACTAAGGATCCAAACTAAACTTAAGGTCCATATTATCTAGCTACTAAACTTAATATTGTTAGCTTGCAAGATAATAGTACCAAATTTTATACAAGAATATAAAGATCATTGATTTTTCAATTTTCCATCAAATGACCATGTGACAATCTCTAGGACCTATTAGTATTAGTTCCAAATCTTAGTACCCCATGTGCCTATGAAAATTGAATAGGTTCAATCTAGGAGTTTACTATGAATAATGCATATAGTGTATAAGTCGTGACCAACCTTTAATTCAATCATTTATGTAAGGGATTAGCTTTCACTTAGTTTTTGCCACCATAAGATCAAGATTGCTAAAATTTTAGGGATAATCTAATCATAAAGTTTATTATTCCACTTGGACACCATCACAACAAAGCATGTAGTTTCATGGAGTGATGACAAGGCATATAGACTTGGTCATCTATTATTCTCTACATCAAATTCTTATCAAGTATTGAATTACTTATATGCCTTACTCATTTCATACATTATAGAGAGTTAGCTATCACACATAGGATCCGCTAGACTTGAGCTACTTGAATTCCTTCCACAAGATCTTATATATTGAATTAACTATACTTACACTTACATAGATAAAGAACTACAACAAGTCCAATGGGGCCAAGCACAAGTTAATAGTTGAAATGCTTAAACAAGTCAACACCACCTAGTTGTAACTAGAATTACCATCATTCTACACTGATATAATTACCATCATTTGACATCTATAAATCTACTAATATTATCAATATTCACCACAAGAGTGACCATGTATGTCTAGTCTCCCTTAATGAGTGGTTATACAACATAACGAGGCCTTTTGAAATCAATTATTTCTTAGTTTTTCCTACCATGCAAGACCTAGGGTACTAATCACAAATACATCCTTTTATTAGCTAATGTGCTTTAGCTCAACACACAAAATACAAGAACTCATGGGAATTGATCTACTATGTTCAAAACTATAAGACACTAATGATTACAACTATTTTCTTTCACCATATTGAAACATAGAAAAATAGGGGTAGGGTTTCCCAAAAAGGAAAAGTGGATCCAAAGAGGAAAAAGGGGTCCTACTTTAATTTCATTAGGAAATGAGATCCACACAATGAAATGATTATCAACCCTTAAGTGAATCAATTCAAAGTGGGAATATTCAGATTTCCTTATGACTGAAGGACGAGGGTCAAGGTCAAACAACACATTGGGGAGAAAAACAAAAAATAATAAAATAACACCAAAATGCAATCTATCACTTGGATCTTGAAAAGTAAACTCAATATTGACAGAAACACCAAAATTCCTACAGATTTGAGAAGGGGAGAATATTGTTTAGCAATCACCAAAACACTGTTTTAGGAAGTTGTTTGGGAATCATTCACCCATGGGCGAATGGGTCCTTGTAGGCCTTTTCAAAATTGATTTATGGGTCCTCTGCTCCTATGTCTGCACTTCTCGATCCTTTGGGTTTCACATTTGTACAATTGGAAATAAATCTTGGATCTGAGTTTCTGTGAGATGACAACAAAGGTGACAATAAATGCAACTTTGCAATTCTATACTTTTGAGATCTTCAACTTTTCTTCAACCTATGAACCTACAAATCTGAAACACATAAAGAGAGAGGGAATTTTTTTTTTTTGGGTGAATAGGGGTTTACCTTGGTCAAACCCCATTTTGGTAATTAAACCTTGAAATGAAATAAAATAGCATGAAAGGAATGATGAATGAACAACTCAATGTCACAACTCACCAAACCCTCAAATGAACCTTTGGAAATTTGAAATATTTATGTTGATCTTGCATGAAATGGATTCAATGGATGTGGATCTTGATGCTTGAATATTTCTTTGAATCTTTGACTTGAATGCTTGGATTATATCTTGAAACCTACATCACATTGTTAGCTCCAAAAACATGCATGAATGAACATAACTTTGACATGATGCTTGAGATCTTGAATGTTGCAAAAAATGATGAAGAAATATGCTCTTGAATTCTCTTGACAATAATCTTGGCTCTTGTTAAGTTCACCTCTTGCTATTTGTTTTTCCTTAGACTTGATTTGATCAAAATAACCTTGTATTTATAGACATTTATCCTTAATTTCTCGAAATTCAAAAATTACAAGCTGGCCTTTGAAATTTGAATTTAGGATCATAAAAATATTGCCAAAACATGATTTAAAAGTGGGTTTCAAGGCCTAGGGAGGACTAATTCTCCCATGGGTGAGTGGGTCCTAGGCCCTAATTCCTAGAACACACATTGCTCAATGTGAAGTGTTATGTATTGGCATTAATTATTTCCAGGTTTCCCCTTTGGAAAATTTAATTAAATAGGCTTGGTAAATTAATTAAAGGGCCAATTAAGGAAAAATTAAGCTCAATTAATTAAGGGATCCCTAAATAAGTGTGAAAGTGCAAAGGGATACACCTTACAACACTAAATTAAGCATGATTAAGTCCAAATTAACTAGGAGGTCCCAAACAAGTGAGAAAATTGTAAAGGCATACATTTTTCATCACTAAATTTAGCCCCCACTTTAGTGAGAGGATGACCTTGTGTCAAACTCACACTAAAGTAGACAAATACATGTTAAGAGGGGTCCAAGTGCACAAATGTCAATGGGATAGGATGAAAAAGATCAAGGAGGTAACCAAGCCCCCAGGATCAAAGATCCTATGTCAAAGCAACATAAGCACAAAGGGACACACACACAATGTATGATATAAAGTAGAAATACAAAATACACAAACATACAATATTAAAGTTAAAGTGAAGAGAAAAGAAAGATGGGCTAGCAATTTGTATTGTGCCACATCCATCAACATTAAGGCTCCATAGGAAAGAAAATTGTGTTATGCTAGGTGTCTTTTGGAAAAGGGAACACTCAAAAGGGCTAGCAATATCCGCCTTCCACTAGGTGAGCCCCCAAAAAGTGGCTAAGTGAGAAAGTAATGCCTTTGTCTAGGCTCTCACCATACAATGGGAAAGTCATGCCAGGTCTACATGCTCTCATCGTTCTAACCACAACATGATCAATATGATATGCTAATGCTAAGAAAAAAATGTTAATGTTAATGCCAATAAAATAATTCCAATGAAAATAATGTCGATGTCAAATAAAAATAATGCTAATGCAAAGGTCACACTTCATAGGAGATATATGTAATCATCACTAAGAAGGGAACATGCAAATAACGAATGGGGAACAATATGCCCCCCACTTAAAATTTCAACATACTTGCTATGTTGGTATTTTAAGTAGAAAGAGAGGACGTGGTGATCCTTGAAAATAATGCATACCTAGAAAAACTAGTTATCCTTGCCCCTCAATCATAGAGACAAAGAGAACCACCAAGAACTCTCATGTTGTTTCATAGAGAGATATGTTTGCACCTAACATTGTACCACCATGAATGACAATGAGCAAGACACATAAAGCTACTGATGCCACATAGTGATGAGTAACATGATAGGATGAGAATTAGTATCAATTAGATGAAGTTGGCGCATCAACACAAGGAAGAGCACCACAATGTTTAAGATATTGAATTTTATCACTCAAAGCCTTACATTCATTAGTAGAATGACCATGAAATCTATGATATGCACAAAATGAACTCTTGTTGCAAAATTTCTTTCATATTTTTGGAGGAAGAAGAATCAAGCAGGCTTTGAGAAGCCTTAACAAGATAGTCTCTTGATCAATAGTAGGGGAAATTTCTTTCTCATCACAAGATGTCATACACACAGTAGATGATAAGACCTTAGATGAATATGGGGATAAAGGTGGTAAACCTAGATCTTTCTTGAAAAGGTACGGTATAGACTTTACTTGATCTCTATAATTTTGCTCCATGGTTTCATTACATCCATGTTTAGAAAGGAGTTTGTATCCAAGAAAATAACATTCTTTCAACTCTTGGATGAAGGCATTTTATGCTTCTGAGAAGAATTGGATTTTTCACGAGAACACAAATCCTCTTTAAGTTTCTTAAAGTTACACATCTTCCTCTCATGAGGGATGGGAGTTGAAGGGCCCCCATCACCACCATGGGGTGATGTTGACATAGAACCAAGTTGGGAAAATGGAACACAAGGGTGTTTAGGTGTAGATTGTGAGATTTTGTATTCTCCCATAAAGGAGGGTGTAAAATCTAATGAACCTTAATCATCACTAAAACATGTGCTTGAAGATGAATTGTTTGTATATGACTCTTTGGACTTTGAAGGTGAGATTTTGGACTCTTCTTTGAAAATAGGTGTAAAATATAACGACCCCTAATCATCACATAAGAGTTTTGTTGTAGGTGAAAGAAAATTAGGATTAACATCAACTTGTATAGGTTTTACTTTGGAAGTTGGAATCAAAGTATTAGAGGAGTTGGAAGTGTTATGATAATGTTGAATTTGTGAATTATAGCTCCATTCATCTACTTCAACCATGTATATGTTGTTGTATTCAAATTACATCTCATGGTGAAGAGTAGACAGGACTCCTTTCATAGCATGAATCTATGGTCTCCCTAGGAGAAGGTTGTATGAAAGAGGTCCTAGCAGGATATGGATAAGGGTAGGAAAAACTACAAGTCCAACCTCAATGGGTAATGTGATCATTCCTAATGGTTGACTATTAACATTTGCAAAGCCATGAATATTAACATCATTGAGTTGAATAAGCTTCTTGTCCACACCAATTTTATCTAGGAGATCAATGCTACAAACATTAAGACTTGCTCCATTGTCTATGAGGGTGCGCCTAGCTGTAGTTTCATTAATGATTACCTTTATCATTAAGGGATCATGTTTATTTTGTATCTCAAGTGAGGGTAATTCATGTTGGGGGAATGCAATATTCAAATTTTTCACTTGCATACAATCAAAGGAGGTTGCTACATAATTTAATTTCACAGAAAATTGGATATCCTTCTTCTAAAAAATTTCTTGGAGCATCTGATTATATGTAGGTGATGTTTGAACAAGATCCCATAAGGATATCTTAGCAGGAGTATTTTTAAGTTCTTCAACAAAATCATACTCCTTTCTGCCATGTAAAGGAAAACAAGGAGCACTAGGTAAAATAGGTTGAGGTAATGGTAATGAAGCGTGAGTGGTTTGTGGTTTCCTAGTGTTCCCTCTATTATATGTGTGAGCAATCTATTGTAACTTGGTTGCTACAAAAAATTGTTACTATCAGGTTGCATTGTAAACTTTTTCACATGATTCTCAATAAATGTAGCATTGAAATAGGGACAAAAAAATTTCTCATGATTCTCAATAATTGGGTCATCTAACACCAAAATTCCTTAGTCACAAGTAGGAGAGGTATTGGGAGAAGAGAAACTATGATTGTGATGATTTTATATGCTTGCATCCTCTTGTACCAAAGCTTTAGTGGATGATCTAGGTGAGATGAAGTTCTCAAGGCCTTCATCTAACATGTCAAAGTCATCACAACTAAAGGGTTTAAAGGATATTCTTTCTCCAAGGTTAACCATTTAGTTTTTGTTTGTTTTGTTTGATGTTTTTGGTTTTTTTGTTTTCTAATGATGCAATAATGCTGAAAAAGAAAGAAAAGTACAAAAATATAACACTATATTTAACTAAAATATGCAAGAAATGTTTTTCACAATGTTGCAAAATCTAACTAAATGATCAATACTTTGAATGCACAAACAAACTGTTTCAAAAAATTTAATACTCAGATCTGAAAACAGTAACAGAAATGCAAAATAGAGACTAAAGGGCACTCATAAACTTATCAAAAATGTCTACATAGGGACCCATTTTCCCATGGGTGAATGGATCCTAGGTTAGGGTTTTTTAAAATTGAATTTCCTAAATCTGAGGTTATCTTATGTGATTCCTATTTCTGATCTATAACAGAGGTTTATGTAATAAAATTTTCCAAATTAATGTATCTAAATGCAAGTTTGACTAAGGTTAAATGATGAACTATGTGACAATTTTTAGTATTCAATATGAATATAAATCTAAATTTGGATGATTGAATGATTATCTTAATGCAAGTATAATGTAAAGTAAATGCAAACCTGTTAGAAGATTAATCTTTACTTGGTAAAGGTTATTCTTTAATTGTAATTTTTTATTAACTTGTAGGAATATTCCAAAGGAATCCCTACAAGTCTTTTGTCTTTTTGTCATCTTACACGTGTGAGGATGACTTATTTTTTAATTCCTTTATTAAGGAATATTTGTAACCACCTCCTTAAGAGGCGACACTTTGCACACACATAGATGAATGGTGGCATTCATTGAGTTGGGAGTTACATTCTAACTCCTTCTTCTCACCTCTACTTATTGAGGTGCCTCTACTCTCATTCTTCAAGATTCAAGCAAGCAAGCTAAAGCTAAAGCTCTCTCTCTCTTTGTATTATTCTTTAGGCATTTTTCCTCCATTCATAATATTGGGGTTTTTTTCTTGTTTTTTCCCCTTAACAAATTCTTGTGTCTCTCTTGCTTTGGTGGTGCTTGGTTTGGCTACTTCAATCTATTTGGTAATATCTTTCCTTCAAACAATTTCTCATTCATTAGTACTTTCTTTTGCTCTTTTCTATTTCCTTTCATGGTATCAGAGCTTGGTATTACTAATATTTTGTGAGCTACATTGTTGAAGGTTTACCAGATTTTTCAGCACACCATTAGAGACACTCTCAAAGAGGAGAAGAGCCAAAAGCTTAATCTTATTTCTTGTTTAATAACTTTTTTCTAACCCTTGTGTAAGATTTCTTATTTAAAATTTTCTAATTTTTTTTTCTCAAATCTCAAATTATTAAAAAATTAGAACCCTAATTTTTAAGGGTTTCAAAACCCAAATTTCTTTTATCATATTTGTTTAACAACATTCTATACAAATAATATTCAGACTTTAGCCCTATTATTTTCTTTTTAGAATAATAAACAACAATTATCAATTTATACTTGTTCTTGTTTAGGGCCATAGCCCTTCCACGGCTTTGCAGGCTCCTTGCTGCTTCGTGTCTCCACCTTGTACCATTGCCTACCCTACATAACTTTTGAGTGTCTTTGAAGGATGTATGAAGCTCGTTGCCGTTGTCTCTCTGTATTTCCTCCACTGTGATCAAAGTCTCCTTTAACCTCGTTCTCTATTCAAGTGCATTAAACTGTTTCATTCTTTAAAAAACCCCAACGCTTTTATCCAAGCCCGTGCTAAAACCGCTTAATATCTCATTTCTAAGTCTTTCACCCATCTATTCTTAGTAAAAGTATTAAAAAAAAAAGAGCCTGCCCATTCTCACCCGAGGCTTCCTAGATATCGCACCCGCCCTCATCTTGCCCGCTTTTTTAGTTTTTAACATGTTCATTTTTTTTCAAAAGCTTTACATTTAAGTCTTAAAATTTAAAAGTGGTCGCCCTATTTTAAAATATTTAGTTTAAAAAAAAGAAAGTCTTACATTTTTCACATATACCTTTTAAGAGTTTTATGAGTTTTTTATAAAGTTCTTTTATATTAAGTTTTTTAATAAAACTTTAAACTTTTTAATTAATTTTTGTAAATTGAATTCTAATTAATCATATTAAATTTTCTTTATTAATATTTATTATTATTATTTTTTAAATTAATATTAGTTTATTTTAAAATTTGAAATTTAATTCATTAATTTATTTATTTTTTAGTTTTTCTAAAAGATTATTTTTAATATGTTAGTTTAAAGGGGCTTATTTTGTTTTTAGGCAATTTATTTAAGAGGGATATTTTTTTAAAGCAAATATTTACAATAGTTTTTTTTCTCATATAGTTGTGAATTATTTTATTGCAATCATGTCAACTTTAATTCCTGAAATTAAATTAACTAGTTCTAACTATCATTCTTGGAAAACTCATATATGTTTTATTTTTCGGTTTAAACATCTTTTAGATGTAGCTACAGATCCTAAATCTAAACCAGGTTCGTCTGCATCCAAAGATGAAATTGAAAAATGGAATCTCAAAAATGAAGAAGCCCTTGGCCTCATAGGTATCTCCATGTCACCCGAACTTTATGTTCACATTGGGACATGTACAACTGCCTATGAAGCATGGGACAAACTCAAAACAATTATGATAGTACAAATGAATCAAGAAAAATTCAAATTCAAGATCAACTTGAAGATTTGAGGTATTCTGATTTTAAATCTATGGATAATTTTTTATTGAAATTTGATGCTTTAAATAATCAATTGGATGGTTTAGGAGTTAAATTAGATAATCTTAGATTAATTCATCTTATTCTTAAAAAGTGTCTTCTTAGACAATTTCAGCAATTCATTACTAATATTCATGCTCAATTAGCTATTCCTTCTTTAGCTACTCAATTAACTTATGATATTTTTCATGATTTATTAAGACAAGAAGAGGCTAAGTTAATTCAGTTTGGTACTCTTAAGTCTAATGAACATGCTTTCTTGTCTAATCATAAGCAAAATTTTAAACCTCATTCTAAACAACAACATTATAATTCCAAACCTCATTATAATAATGGCAATGATCCTAGAAAGTTTAACTCTTCTAAGAAACCACATTGCACTTATTGTAATAAGGATGGTCATTGGCAAAACACTTGTTTTAAAAAGCAAAATGAGAAAAAGCCTATGAAGCAAAATAATCAACAACAAAATAAACCTAATAATAATAAGTTTCAAAATAATGCAAATCAATCTAGACGTGCTTTTACTTGTAGTTCTAATGTTTCTCAACCTCTTGAATGGGTTATTGATTCAGGTGCATCTCAACATGTTACTTCACATAAAGAAGTTTTTGAGTCTATGCAACCTGATATATCTAATGTTCCTCTTCAACTTGCTAATAATCATACTTGTAAAGTAGAAGCAATTGGAGATGTGAATGTTCCTAATGGTAAATTGCATGATGTTTTATATGTTCCTGAATTAAAGACTAACTTGCTTTCAGTTGCTAAGCTTTGTCAAGATTATAAAATAGAATTTTACAAAGATATGTGCTATGTTATTGATCCAAAACAAAACAAGGTCATTGCTAATGCTAAATTAGACAATGATAATTTGTTCAAATTTTATGAGTTTGCTCAATCTAGATGCTCTTTAATATCTACCATTGATTTCAATGTTTGGCATGAAAGACTTGGTCATATAAATGCTAACAATATTTCTTTAATGCAAAAGCTTAATATGGTAGATGGATTGCCTAGTATTGTTCCATCTAAAATTGTATGCACATGATGCATGAGTGGTAAGATGCATAGGGAGCCCTTTCCACCTGGTCAATCATGGAGGGCAACTCATAAGTTGCACCTAGTTCATAGTGACCTTTTGGGACCCATGGAGAATAACTCCATCCAAGGATCAAGGTATGCACTTACTTTTGTTGATGATTTTTCTAGAATAACTTGGATCTATTTTCTTCATAGTAAGGATCAAGTTATTAATATATTTTCTGAATTTCATAAATTTGTTGAAAGGCAATCTAGTTTTAAACTTAAAATTCTTAGAACTAATAATGGTAAAGAATATGTGAACAATGCTTTTACTAGTTATTTGAAATCATTTGGTATTAATCATGAGCTAAATATTCCCTATACACCTCAACAAAATGGTGTAGCGGAAAGGAAGCATAGAACTATTGTTGAAATGGCTAGATCTATGTTACATGCTAAAAATATGTCTTATAAATTTTGGGCAAAAGCTATGTTTTGTGCTACTTACATTATCAATAGGACTCCTACTAAAGCTTTAAAGGATATAACTCCTGAAGAAGCTTGGTCTGGTAGGAAGCCCAATCTTAAGCATTTAAGGATTTTTGGTTCAATTGCTTATGTTCACAAACCTAATGTAATTTTTTTGATTTTTTATGATTTTAAGTGATGCAAACATGAAAATTTAACTCTAAATGCAATGTTCACTAATGAAAAATTAAAGAACCCTAAATTTAATCCAACTAATGCAAACCTAATTCAAACTAGTGCAAAACTCAGATCTAGGGTTAAAAGGAGTCCATTTTTTCAAATTTTGTTGTACAATGTTGGGTGCACCAAAATGAAACATAGAAAAATAGGGGCTAGGGTTTCCCAAAATGGAAAAGTGGATCCAAAGAGGTAAAAGGGGTCCTACTTATCTAATTTCATTAGGAAATGAGATCCACGCAATGCAATGATTATCAACCCTTAGGTGAAACAATTCAAAGTGGGAATCTTCAAATTTCCTTATGACTGAAGGACAAGGGTCAAGTTCAAACAACACTTTGGGGATAAAAAATAAAAATAGTAAACTAACACCAAAATTCAATCTATCACTTGTATCTTGAAGATTAAACTCAATATTGATAGAAACACCAAAATTCCTACAAATCTGAGAAGGGGAGAATACTATTTATTAGTCACCAAAACACTATTTCAGGAGGTTGTCTAGGACTCATTCGCCCATGGGAGAATGGGTCCTTGTAGGCATTTTCAAAATTGATTTCTAGGTCCTCTGCTCCTATGTCTACACTTCTAGATCCTTCGGATTTCTCAGTCGGACAGTCGAAAATAAATGTGGGATTTGAGTTTCTGTGAGATGACAACAAAGGTGACAACAAATGCAACTTTGTAATTTTTCACTTTTGAGATCTTCAACTTTTCTTCAACCTATGAACATACAAATCTAAAACACATAAAGAGAGAGGGAAAAATGTTTGTTTTTGGGTGAATGGGGATTTTCCTTTGTCAAACCCCATTTTGGTAATTAAACCTTGAAATGAAATAAAATAGCATGAAAGGAATGATGAATGAACAACTCAATGTCACAACTCACCCAACCCTCGAATGAACCTTTAGAAATTTGAAATATTGATGTTGACCTTCCATGAAATGGCTTCAATGTATGTGGATCTTGATTCTTGAATATTTCTTTGAATCTTTGACTTGAATGCTTGGATTAGATCCTGAAACCTACATTACAATGTTAGCTCCAAAAGCATGCATGAATGAACATAACTTTGACATGATGCTTTAGGACTTGAATGTCACAAAAAATGATGAAGAAATCTGCTCTTGAATGCTCTCGACAATAATCTTGGCTCTTGTTAAGTTCAACTCTTGCTAGATGTTTTTCCTTAGACTTGATTTGATCAAAATAACTTGTATTTATAGACATTTATCCCTAATTTCCCAAAATTCAAACATTACAAACCAACCTTTGAAATTTGAATTTATGATCATAAAAATACTACCAAAACATGATTTTAAAATGGGTTTCAAGGCCTAGGGAGGACCCATTCACCCATGGGCGAATGGGTCCCAAGCCCTAATTCCTGGAACACACATTGCTCAATGTGAAGTGTTATGTATTGGCATTAATTATTGTTTAGTTTCCCCTTCGGAAAATGTAATTAAATACGCTTGGTAAATAAATTAAAGGGCCAATTAAGGAAAAATTAATCTCAATTAATTAAGGGAGCCCTTAATAAGTGTGAAAGTGTAAAGGGATACACTTTACAACACTAAATTAAGGCATAATTAAGTCTGAATTAACTAGGAGGGCCCAAATAAGTGAGAAAATGTAAAGGGATACATTTTTCGTCACTACACATATAAATTATTGATTATGGGATTCTACCCAAGTACATACCTCAATAGATCCTTCACTAGATCCTTCATTCTCTTTCTTTCATACATAAATCTTTTGAGCAATCAACACCCTTCTTACACACAAATCTCATTAAATTAGTAGTCTTACATGACCAACCTATATTAATACTTATATGGTTTCTCAATCCTCCATTCCTTATATTTTATTTGTAAAGTTTGGAGGTTCATCAAATTATTTGAGTTTCATCTAAGATCTCTTCATGATCTTAGATTATTTCATTCTCTTAAGGTTTCTACCCATACATGTTTCCAATGGTTTGTACCACTTATGTATTTTCAATTTCATCATGATATAATATGTCATTGAATGTGCTTGATGTATGTAGAATAAAAAATAGACCTTTTGTAATCTTGGTATTTTATTGTGGAGTGGGATCCACTTATTCTTTTAGAATATTTTGATTTTTCTTTGGAACCCATGTGGAAGTAGTATCTTCAAATAAGGTGGCATTGGGATTGTTGAAAGTTGCTTCCTTATTCTTCTTTAGAGCATAAATATGAAATCTTCCTTTTTTTCATATATATGGAGGAATGGAATTATCTTTCTATTGCTTTATTGGTAGAGAGTAAGGGTTATAAGTTATTTTTAGTGTTTAGAAGCATTGGGGGGCAGTGTAAAGGGCTTCATCTACTCCTTATGTTTCCTTTATATTATTTTTTTATTTGTTCTTTTTCATAGACTCATTTGGGGGTAAGTGCACAAAAATGGAGTCCAAAAAGGGTATTAAGTGGCCACTTTTTTTTCTAAAATTAGGAAATATTGACCTTGGATGAGAAATTGAAGATAGTTACACTCAAAATTTTAAGATACAACAAAAACAAGAGACATTGTGCTCTAAATCCACTTTCTAAACTACTATTTTTTTGAAAATGGTAGAGATTAAGGGGTTCAAAAAGGGGGGCCACACAAATTGGTCCTTTTTTTAAAAAAAAAATATAACATAGCATCTGGTGTTGTCCCCCTAAAATGTTGAATTTTTTTTAGTATTTTGAAAATCACTTTAGTGAGAAATTAGCTTACACCATTATTTTATCCCCAATTTTTTTGATAATTTTTTAATGAATATATTATTTTTTATTAATTTTCAAAGTGGACACATCTTGAAAAATAAAAAATTGAGTGTGCTCCCCCCTAATTTTTTTGAAAACTAATCAAAAATCATTTTATTTTAATATGTGTAGAATGGAGTCTAGTTTCTAAAAATGTAATTTATTTGAAATTTCAATGAACGGTTAAAAAATAAAATAAAAAATACCAAACATTGGTTTTTGACCCAAAAAAATAGATACACCAACAAAAGAAATCAAAGATGAAAGCCTTAACATACTCAAAATGTGAAAAAAATTACATGCTTACATAGCTAAGAGAGAGCTTAACATTACTCGTGTTTTTTTTACTTGACCTTGAAACATGTGCAAACCTGATAGGGAGCACACTTGAGATTATGTGATTTTTTTTTTAAATATGGAAAACCACATCTTTGGGTGTTGGAAATTCAATCCAAGCCTTTGGGTTGGAAATCCAAGGCAAATCCAAGCCAAAGGCTTGGAAATTCCCAAAGCAAACAAATAACATGCTCACGTTATTTGAATGCATTCACAAAATGTGAGTGCATTATAATGCGCTCACATTTTGTTCTGTAGTCAAAAAATTTCTTTTTCCCTTTTTTCTCTTTCTTCTCCTTATCTTTTAGTGAAACTAATGTAGGAGCATCCCTGGTTGTAAAGCAATCCTATATCAACCAAAAACATTTCTTTTCTTGCAATTCAGTTTGTAGCTATCTCAACAGTTTCTTCCGCATTTTATTGTATTATCATTTCTCAACTCATGGAGTAGGATATATATTCTACACAAGGACATCTTCAATGTATCCATATTTTAGGTGATTTACATTTTTTTGTAGAAAGTTAAATCGCTCTCAAAATTTCACTGTCAATTCTGTCAAAGCATTCAGGGCCTATCTATCTCAAGCTTGTTGTGCAGACCATTTCTGGAGCATGTAGAGCTTAATGAAACATCATTCAAGGCATTTTAGTTCTAGGGAGCTTTCTTGGAGATTTTCAATACGTTTCCATCTCTTGATGGGTTATCTTTCATGTTCTTGGCCGACCTACACATTTGATCTTACATTGGGTTTGTAAGCCCTTGAGACTGATGCAAATCATAATTGGAGCTAGAGATTCATATTTAATCTCATTTGTAATCCATTAGAAAGTCAATAAGTTAGTTAGAAGTTAGGAGTTAGATAATTAGATACAACCTTCAAGGCTAAGGGTTGCAATAAGGTCTTATGCCAATTGTAATATCTGTAATGCTCTTGCAGCAGGCTTGTGAGCCCTATTCATTTTGTATATATGGCATATGAGGCATGTAAGATTGCAATTTGTTGAATCAATGATAATTCATGTTTGTTGAGCATTTCTTGTGTTATTTTCATTATGTTGAACTATAGGCTACATGGTTGGTCAGTTCATTCTAGACCCTCTATCCATGACTGCACCAAGTGGTATCAAAGTGAGTTTGCAAGTCCTAAGAAGGCATTCCTTGTGGTGAAAAAATCATCGAACTAAGGGAAAATTCATGTGTTTTCAATTGAACACCAACTGTGAGGAAGTTGAGACCTTGTAGCTAGATCATTGAATTGAGGCAGTTAAAAAAGATCCAAGGAGAGAGATGTCGCCAAGGAGAACGCCTACTATGACAAATGTTGCTAGACAAATGGATGAAATGTCGGAAATGATGAGAGAAATGAGAGCCTAATTAGATGTTATAGAAGAAGATAGAAAGAGAGGTCTAAACCCTAGAAATGAGGCCTAAAGTGATGATGAATTGGATCATGATGCAAATCAAAATGAAGAGAACCTAGAATAAGAAGAAGAAGATGTAGGTCAAGTAAAGATGTTGAAAGCTATAAATCCAAGATTGGTAAGACACCTAGGATTGAAATTCAAAATTACATGGGAAATTTAAACCCTGGGGAATTGATTGATTGAATCAATGATATAGAAGAATACTTTGAGTATGAATAAATTGAAGATCTAGAGAAGGTGAGATTTGTGAAAACTAAGTTGAAGGGACATGTGTCTATATGATGGAAAGAAGTTAAATTGGATAGGAATAGGAGGTGAAGGGATAAACTAACAAAGTGGGATAGGATGGTAATAAAGTTGAAGAATCAATCTATACTTTTTTATTATGAGCTTGAATTGTTGAAAATATTGTAGAATGTTAGGAAAAAGGAGAAGTATGTGAAGGAGTATACTGAAGAATTTTACAAGATGATCATCAGTTCACTGGACATAGTGAAACAAGGAGAATCTTGTGTGGTACATCAATGGAATAAGAAAAAACATCCAAGAAGAATTGAGCCTGGTAAAGATGAAAACAATTGAAGAATCATACCAATTTGTGTTGAAGGTAGAGGAAAACTTAAATAAGAAGTTTGAGAAAAGATAGAGAAGTGTAGAGAAGGACAATAATTCATATCACAAAGAAAGAAAGGACAAAAATTTCTATTGTAGTGACAGAGGAGGTCATAATTCCTAACCACAATGATGGGTATAGGAGAGATGAAGGAAGATCTAAGAAGATACCATTCAGAGGAACTTGTTTCAATTGTGAAGGAGAAGGACATAGAGCATTTGAATGTCATCAAGGAAGTATTGGTAAGAGGGATGAGAACACTAGAAGAACAACTGATGTCGATGAAGAACCTATTGGATCCCATAGTTTGGTTGGTAAACTAGAGAGAGGAGAGTCATTAGTAATGAGGAAAGCTTTGATGTATGAAGAAGTGATTGAGGAACCACCACAAAGGAATAATTTGTTTAGGATAAGGTGTAAATCTAGAGCTAAGGTATGTAAAGATATCATTGATACTGGTATTATCGATATTATGTTTCAAAGGAGATGGTAACCAAGTTGAATTTGAAGAGATTAAGAAATCCAAATCCCTACAAGATAGCATGGGTTCAAGATGGACATAATATATTGGTTAGTGAGAAATTTTTGGTGAAATTTCATATAGGGTCATATAATGATGAAGTAGTGTGATATTATTCCCATGGATGCATGCCATCTATTGTTAGGAAGACCATGGAAATATGATAGGAAAGCTATTCATGATGGAAGGAAGAATACCTATATTGTGACTTCAAATGGAAAGAGACATATATTGATACCTTTAGGAGAAGAGGACAAAAAGGAAGCTTTTAGCACTACTAGACTATTTTTAGTAGATGGAAGGAATTTTTTGGAAGGATTGAAGCATGAAAACATGTATTTTGCATTGATTCTAAAGAAGTGTAGTGATCAAGAGACAAAGAACTCCACTGCAAAGGATGAAGATCCACTACAAACAAAAGTAGCAAAATTGTTGACAAAATATCAAGATATCATATCAAAGAATGTACCAGATGGATTACCACTAGTTAAGAGCATCAATCATCATATAGATCTAATACCTAGATCAATTTTTCCAAAAAAATCAACACATAGGATGATACTTGCAAAAAATGTAGAGCTGAACAAACAAATACAAGAATTGTTGAAGAAGGGATTGATCAGAGAGAGATTAATCCCATGTGTGGTACTTGTTGTACTAGCACCAAAGAAAGATGGAGAGTGAAGGATGTGTACAAACTCAAGATAAATCAATAGGATCATAGTCAAGTATAGATTCCCATTTCCAAGGATGGATGACATTATGGACTATTTGAATGGAGCTAAGTATTTCACAATGATTGACTAAAGAGTGGATATCATCAAATCATAATCAGAGAAGGAGATGAATGGACTACCACATTTAAGACTAGTGAAGGGTTGTATGAGTGGTTAGTGATTCCTTTTTGATTGACCAATGCCCCTAGCACTTTCTTGAGGTTGATGAATGAGATATTGAAGAAATTACTGGGTAAGTGTGTTATTGTTTATTTGGATGATATTCTTATTTTCAGTAAGACTAGAGAAGAATATTTGTGGCACATCAAACAATTATTATAGAAGCTAATGGAGGAAATTTTTTTGATAAATATCAAGAAGTGTAGCTTTATGAAGACAAAGTTGGTGTATTTGGGTTTTTTCATTTCTATTGAAGGATTGAAGATGGACCTTGAGAAGGTTAGAGAAATTGTTGACTGGCCTACACTAGTGAATATTGGGGAGGTAAGATCATTTCATGGACTAGCTATTTTCTACCTAAAATCCATAAGGAGATTTAGTAGCATTTGCACACATATGATAGAAACAATGAGAGGAGATAGGAAGGATTTTAAGTGGACATTCAGAGCACAAAGATGTTTTGAATTACTAAAGAAAAGGTGATAGAGCAACCAATGTTAGCATTACCTAATTTTGATAAAGTATTTCAATTTGATTGTGATGCTAGTGGAAATGCAATAGGAGCAGTGTTGAGTCAAGAAGGGAGACCAATAGCTTATTTTAGTGAGAAATTGAATTATTCTAGAAAGAGATATTCAATTTATGATCACGAGTTTTATGCCATAGTTCAAGCATTGAAGAAGTGGAGACATTATTTGTTTCCTAAGGATTTTGTGTTGTATATTGACCATCAAGCATTACGATATTTGAACAATCGGGGTAAGTTAAACTAGAGACATATGAGATGGGTTGAGTTCTTGCAGAGTTATACATTTTTGTTAAAGCATAGGAGTGGTAAGTCAAATAAAGTTGTGTATGCATTGAGCAGGAGAAGGAATCTGTTGACAAAAATAAAGATAGAAGTATTGGGTTTTGAAGAAGTGAAATTTACTTGTATGATGATGATCTAGATTTTGTTGAAGCATGACAAGTATGTAAGGAACCAGTAGTGATAGATAGGAATCAATGTTTGGATTATTTCATTTAGGAAGATATGTTGTTCAAGGGAAATCGGTTGTGTATTCAAAGGATTTCAATGAGTGATAATTTGATCAAGGAGAAACATAGTGGAGGACTAGCATGAAATTTTGGGATAGATAAGACAGTAGCTTTGGTGAGTGAACACTATTTTTGGTCGTAGATATATAAGGATGCCAGGAAATATGCTCATAATTATAGAATTTGTCAAGTAGCAAAGTGAGTAGTCATAATATTAGATTGTATAAGCCTTTAACAATACCGGAGTGACCTTGGGGGGATATAAGCATGGATTTCATATTGGGAAATAGCAAGAACATAGAGAGGATATGATTCTATAATGGTAGTAGTGGAAATTTTTTCTAAGATGGAATATTTCATTCCTTGCAAGAAGACCAATAATGTTGTGCATGTTGTTGACTTATTTTGCAAGGAAATTGTAAGATTGAATGGACTACCAATGAGTATAGTTTTAGAGAGGGACACCAAGTTCATTGGATAATTTTGGAGGATTTTGTTGAAGAAGATGAAGATAGACCTGAATTTTAGTTCAGCATATTACCCATAAATAAATGGAAAAATAGAGCTATTAAATAGGAGTTTTGGTAACTTATTGAGATGTTTGGTTGGAGATAAGGTGGGAAATTGGGACATAGTTCTACTGCATGTGAAAATTTTGCATACAATAATTCAATGAATCAGAACACATGGAAGACACCATTTGAGATTGTGATTGGGATACATCCTAGAGGAGTTGTGGAGATCAAAGCCATCAATATTGTAGAGAAGGGGGATTTGTTACTCATGAGTCTCTTTATTCTCAAGAGAATCCCAAGGGGCGAACTTCCCTAACTACCTCAAGGAACAACGCGAGATTTTCAAAATCAAAAGGAGCAAGCCATAGAGGTTTTCCGGATAGACTGACGGGCTCTCAGCCAAAGGATGGTAGTGTGGAATAATGATGACAACGTGGCACATTGGAGTCCTAGAGGTGCACTGGAGTCTTGTACAAACCAAAGAGTGGTAATATCATAGAAAATAGAAAAGTGACATCTAACAATTAGATTACTGAGAATTTCTAGAATGCACAAAAGTCATAAAATGTAGCAAAATTGAAATAAAGTGAAGTATAAATGATAAAGTAAGAGAAATAGAGATAGAAACTTCTCACAACAACCCAAGTAATGAAGCCTCCAACACATGAATATCTTCAATACTTGCATGGGTAAGATCAAGAGAGAATGTTGGGGTTGTATAGGGGTTTTCCTCAGTCAAACCCCCATTTTGGTGTTGCCACCTCCATGGACAAATAGATAGATAAAGAAAGTGAACAAAGTAAGAAAATATGGAGTGATAAAATTAATCCCCGATCAAGGAGGAGAACCCGTATCACGAGATAAAGATGCAATTGATAGGGGATGTGCGAAATCCCAGAATGCTCACAAGCACAAGGTAAGAGAGATATCAGTTGCAAGGCTTAGGGAAGCCAAAGAGAGAGGGATAGAGATGCAAGAGCCATGAGAGTTGTAAAGAGAATTTTAAGAGCTTGAGAGTGTTGTTGTAGCAAGCTATAAGGAGTTGTGCAAGAAAGATAGCAAGACAAAGAGAAGAGGAAAAGGCTAGGAGCTAAAGCTAGAAATATCCAAAAGAATAAATAGATTGAAAAGATAATATATAAAGAGAAAAGAGGAGGAAAAAGAAGCTTCTCGAGCCATTACAAGGGTATCAGACTGTTACCACTGACAAAAGTATTCGACAAGTGGAAACATGCTCGAAAATGGTCGTTTGAACATCGAAATATCATAGGACACTAGTGTGGCGCGCTAGTGTTTAGACACATCACACTACAAAATGATGAGAATGGGAGAAGCACAAGGTTTCACACAAAGCTGACGCATGAGGGTAGCTGCTAAAAAGGGGTCTTGAGCATCTTGAGAAGGGAAAAACGTTGATGCAGGGGCTAAAATGGGCCTACACAAGTGCTAAGGGAGTGGACACTAAAGAAAATGTAAGAATGTATGTGAAATTGCAAGGGGTGCAATTTTATGACATTGCATTTTTCCCCCAATTTAGTGAGCATATGAATCTACACTAATATGCACACTAAAGGAAATCTACCAAACATAAATAACATTATAATACCAAAAGGATACTATAGAGGAAGAAGATAGCTCTTCAAACCAAGGATGCTTGCCCCCAAGTTGAAGACCTACAAAAAAAACACATTAGACAAGAAAGATATGCACAAGAAAACAATGTTAGAACATAAAAAGGCCATTACATCACAGGGTTAGAACATAAAAACATACACAAACACATACACAACAAACTAAAGGATTTGAGTCAACAAAGTCAAAGAGACCTTGATGCAAAAGGTTGTCTCAGCACCATGCGTCATCCCCAAATTAAGAAATAGCATATAGAAGAATTCTTAAATGAAGAGAAGGTAAGGATTGATCGCTTCAAGATAAGAATGCACCCAAAATTTAGGGAAGCAACCAATGTCAAAGAGAGAAAGAGCATATACCCAAGATGAAGAAGATGCAGATCTTCAATCCGGTATACACAATTGAGAAGAAAGAGAATTTAAGAGAGAGATGGAGAAGCTAGAAAGGAATGAAAATACCAAGAGAGATGGCTCCATAGGTCCTCGGACCCAAGGAGAGTTGAACAAATGCATCGCAGATTCGTAGACCTACAAAAGGTGAACAAAAGGCTCTATAGGTACTCTCTCCTACAGAGTTGAATAAATTGCACTGGAGGCCTGCATACCAATGGTGAATAGATCCCGTAGGATGAAAGCACTTCATAGGTCCTCAAACTTGCAAAGAAATCACCTTGGGTACTCTCTCCTAAGGGAAGCTTGATGTAGGGGACTCTGCAGAGTCGAACTAGGTCCTCATAAGTGTTTGGTCCTACAAGTTAAGCTTGAATGGATCTAGTCGGGCTGCCCCCAAGTTAGATGCCAAGATGTGAGATAGGTCTTGTTAGAGTTATCATACATTAGCTAATAATTAATTAATCTTTAATTATTAGTCTAATTTATTCTCACACACTTTAGCTAAACTTAGGAATGCTTTATTAGTTGAGTTAATATTAGATCATTATGTCACATCTCATGTGATGTTGACACTTGTCATGATCTGATCCCTTTCTCATTTAGGGATTTTCTCTTATAAGAATTCAACCCTCATTGTAATCACTCAACAAAGAATATTTGAAGCTTTCATATCTTCTTGAAAGCTTCTTCTGTAACTTTTTCTTGTTGATGAATATTGCACATATTTGTTTGCAAATCTCTTTGCGTGGAAGGTGTATTTCTTTGTTGTTTGATCTTGTGGCTCGTGGTTTTGTGCTTGTTTCACAATTCTAACATGGTATCAGAGTGTGGATTCAAAAAACCTCTTCTCGATTTATGAGGTTTTCTTCTTCAATGAGGGTTCCAACTTCAAATCTGAATCCCCTTTTCTTTTTTTTGCAAATTTTGGAGGTGGGCATTTTTTGAAGCATTTTAATGTGAAAAAGACCTCGTCATTGGATCCAAAGCTATTGAGAAAGTGAAATTTGGCTTTTTTTTTCCTGATTTCAATTTTGTTTGTTAGATTTGTGAAGGTTTGAAGAAAGGCCTTTTTTGCCAGATCCAAGGGTGCCTAATTTTTTGATGCATTTTGAGCCCAAACGAACCTCACCGTTGCATCTGGAGTGTCCAAAAACATAAAGATCACTTGTCAAATTGTCAAATTCTGAGTCAGGAGCATCTAAGGCGAAAAAAATTGCCAGGGAAGTTGTACGCCCTCCCTAGCACACATTCCAAGGTATTAAAAAACATTTTGTCAAAAAAATATTTTTTCCTCCACGAATTTTTATAAAAAAAAAATCGTTTAAAAAATATATTAAAAAGCTTTTTAAAAAAAAGTTGGGGCGAATTTATATTGTTTAAAAAATTTGGGGGTGTTTTTATTGTTAAGGGTACATCGTACCCTGTCGTGTCAGCGGCTGTATATACCCATTGGTAGTGGGTGTACAGGTCCTCCAATGACAACCTTTTTCAAATTCTCGGTGAGCACATTTCCAGTGGTGGCAAGATTTTTCCGGCAACGATTCCATCTATAGAATCTTTAAGAATATTCCTTGATTCCACTATTTACCGATGATCGGGTTTTTTTTTTAGGGACTAGATTTTTTTTGGCAGACTGGGGAATATTCCTCAGAATATTCCACTGACATCATGTTGACATCAATGGTACAGACTGTACCTAAGGCCCCTTTGACCCCCCTTATACCCTAAAAGGGGAGTTGTTTTCTTTTCACCGTACCTTGGGCATACAATATCGATTTTTTAGCAAACGAGATATCTTTGGAAAGCTGGTTTCGTTAAATTTCTAGTGGTGTGAGTCTCATCACTTTATTTTGCTTCTAGTGCATTCTATAGCCTATGGAAGTAAAAGGAGTTGTTTTCAGTCACGAGCTCGTAAATTTTGACTAGTTTCTCTATTTTTCGCGATCTTAGCGGCATTGGAACCGTCTTTCAGAGCTCTTTAGTTCCATCCATACATTTTTTCCAAATTTCACTCTAGGTACATTTTATTCAATTTTTTGTGTTTTCACACTCTGGTGAATTACCTAGACATGTTAGTTCTTGGGAACTTCTTGTTTGCATGGGATGCTTCTTTTTTGGTTGTTCTTTATGTATTTCCAGTATTTTGTCCTATTTGGACATTGTAGACATCTTTTTCATGCATGTACTCAATTTGTAAATGCACTGAGATAAAGTGCCTCAGCATTATATGTGTCGTATTGGGATTCTTGCACATCACTTTGTGTCTTATTGTACTCGCACTATGATATAAAGTGCCATGGGGTTGATGTTTGCCTTTGTTTTCCTTCATACCTTTCTCATGCATATGTGACTTTTGTTTTCACATCCTTTCTATATGCTTGTAATTTCATGATTGCACCTTCAGATGTTCTTGGTTCCTCTTCATGCACTACTTTCAGGCATTCAGTTTCAATGTACTTGTCACACCTCTCCCTTTTCAGCATTATGGGGGGGGGGGGGGGCTTTCTACTGTTGGTGCTACTGCTTCTTTCATTTTGCATTGGAGTGAGCTATGTATACAATATTTGTTCCTATGTACTAGGTAGATGCAGCGATTGGTTACCCATGCATTTTGGTGAGATGGATCACTTACCATATGGACACTCTTGCATTCCTATTTCTGGAGGCGACCTTCCTTTTTTCACTTGATCAGTTCTTCAGACTATTGGTACTTGTGGCATCTGTTTCTTCGAGTTCTAGATGTTTTTCCTTGGTTTTCCATTAAATTTGAGTAGTTTCATTGGGGGAACTCATACAGATTCTTGTCTTCTTGATCATGATCATCATATGTTTCAACGGAGGTTCTTCTTTCAGCATTTTAGTAGTTATTCTTTAACAGTGTTTGCAACTTCTTCATGCTTTAGTGGTGTTCTACATGTTCTTTTTTCAGGACTTTGTTTGGTTGGAGGCTACTTAGTCCTTCACACCATGATTTGGAGGATTTTCAGTCCTTCAGTCGCCTTTGATCTCTTTTTGGAGTAGAGTTTTTCCCATGAGGTTTTCTCTATTTCTCCACATTATAGAGATCTATGTTTGTACATGGGTACCTTTCTTGGCCATGTTTGTTGACACCCATCTTGCATTCTTTTAATGGTTTTTAGCTACTCCCTAAGTTCATCTTAAGGGGGGGTGTTAGAGTTGTCATACATTAGCTAATAATTAATTAATCCTTAATTATTAGTCTAATTTATTCTCACACACTTTAGCTAAACTTAGGAATGCTTTATTAGTTGAGTTAATATTAGATCATTATGTCACATCTCATGTGATGTTGACACTTGTCATGATCTGATCCATTTCTCATTTAGGGATTTTCTCTTATAAGCATTCAACCCTCATTGTAATCACTCAACAAAGAATATATGAAGCTTTCATATCTTCTTGAAAGCTTCTTTTGTAACTTTTTCTTATTGATGAATATTGCAAATATTTGTTTGCAGATCTCTTGCGTGGAAGGTGTTTTTATTTGTTGTTTGATCCTGTGGCTCATGGTTTTGTGCTTGTTTCACAATTCTAATAGGTCTAGTCAGGCTACCACCAAGCTAGACTCCATAGAATTCATTTGAGATAAAAGCTTTCAAAGGGGGTCCCTTAGGAACCCTCCAAAAGAAAAGGGGCCCACTCAAGGGGATGCTCCAATTGAAATATAGAGAGAGGAGAGGGGGTCCTTAGAATTATGCACATCTCTAGAACAATTTATCATTTCCCCCAACATATAGTGGAGGAGAACCATGCAAGATACTTAGAACATACAGGATAGAGGTAGACCTCAATATCACTTCTCATTCGAAGAAGAGATAGGTACATCAACAAATGGAAGAATGATGACACCATAATCATGAAGTTGTATCTTGTCCTTCAAGGCCTTACATTCACTAGTGGAATGGCCAAGCACTCGATGGTATGCACAGAAAGAATGATTTTCTTTATCATTTTTATGAAATTTCTTACATGATGGAGAAGGAAGAGTAATCAAGTGGGCTTTTAGAAGCCTCAACTAAATATGCTCTTTCTTAGATAAAGAATGAGGAGTAGGAAGTAAGCCTCTCTCATGTGGAGAAAATTTTGACTACTCACAAGAAGAAGGAACAAAGACAACGGATAACGACAGGTGAATCAATCCAAGAGAATGAGGTTGAGCGGAAATCATGTCACCATTCAATCGTGGTTTTCGTTTAGATTATTCATTCAAGCAACCAACCCCCAAATTATGCTTATGAGGTGCACATTCTATAGGAACCTAAATTCCTTGTTCATTACGCCCACAACCTTTATGCCCATAGCTATATTTAGAGACAAGCTTAAAGCCATGGCTATAATGTGCTTACAAATCTTGAGGAGGAGGATCTTCATAGAGATCATTGTTCCAGCAATGGGTATCACACTCTTCTATGGGATTGTCATCATCCTTCTTGATAGGACTACCAACATTAGCCTCTTTAACAAAAGTGTGATCATCTTTCCTAGAAGGAGGAGGTTTGGCATTAAGGATATTACAACTATTGCTCACATTATCCTACGATACAAAAGAATAATCATCTTTGATAGTGGATGCAGATGATGTTATCAGAAGTTTTAAGTGGATCAGGTCAACTTTATATTCCCCAGTGAAGGAGTCTATAAAGTCTAAGGAGCCCCAATCATCACTGAGACATGCATTCTTTTGAGAAGTAGAAAGATTAGACTTAAGATTTATTACTTTAAAATGATCTTGTTCATGGAAATCTATCTCAAGAGAATCCTTTATAATAGGTACTACTGGAGTATAAATCAACACATGAGAAGATACTGAAGGGATAAGTGTAGGCACAACTGAAACCTGACCGATAGCTGCCATCTCACATAAGTGCATAGCCTCAGGGTCAGCCCTAATTGTGACTACTTGATTATTGCAAATGAACTTAATAGATTTATGCAAGGTAGATGGGACTACACCCATAACATGAATCCATGGTCTACCAAGAAGAAGGTTATATAGTATTTTTTCTGACATAACATATACAAGGGTGGGTACAGTAATTGGTCCCAACCTCAAAGGAAAGACTATCATGCCTAGGGCTTGTTGATCGACATTATGGAACCCACGAATGACTACAAAAGAAGCATTAAGAGAAGACATGAATTAATATTAATTTTAGGCAATAGATCAATGCTACATACATTGAGTACTGAACCAATTTCAACGAGAGTACATCTAATACCAATATTATTAATGTTAACTATAATCATTAGAGGATCTGCCTACTTTTGCACTTCCAAAGGTGGGAGTTCTTGTGGATAGAACGTAATATTTTGTGAATCTGCATGAATATGAGCTATCAATGCATTAACATCCACCAACCTGACAGAAGAAGGAAAGAGGATATTTTGCAAGGCTTCCTGAAGCATACCTTGGTAAACTTGAGTAGACTGAAGCAAGTCCCACAGTGAGATCTTAGCTGGAGTAACTCGAAGTTGCTCGACAAGATTGTAATCTCTAGGTGCTTTAGTTGTAGGTTTAGGAGCTTGAAGAATGCTTGGTTGTTTATTCATTCTATTCTTATAAGTATGGGCTATTGTTATGTAAAAGGGAGCAATAAAAAGATCAAGAGAATCACTATCAAATGGGACACCATCAATAGAAAAAATCCTTTTAGGAGAAGGACTAGCTAGAGTCAAATAAATGACCGGTCTCTTAGGCCTTTGAGCGGTAGTATAGACATAGATTACATTTATAGATTTTTCACAACTAGTGGAATAATTATTTAAAGAAACATGCTTAGCATCTATCCTTGGAGGATCCAATGTGAGTGGAGCTTCATCATTTACTAATACATCATTTCTAAAAGACAGTGCACCGGAACAAAGATGGGACTCATCATTCACAAATGCAACATCTCTAGAAGAGAGTGAATTGGAATGAAGAGAGGGTAGAGTAGTGTTAATAAAAGTATCAATGATTTCATCCTTTTGTGCCAAAATATCCTTAGAGGGAATTTCAGGAGAGGGATCAACAAAGAGTAATAAGAAAGGAGACAAGAACTCACTTTCACATGCTTGTAAGAGAACTTCTTGAAGCTTATTAACAAAGTTGGAAAGAGATAGAAGGAAGAAAGATAGAAAATAAATTTTTAAATAAAGATATAGACAGGTTATCAAATCTAGAGCAATCCAAGGGTGACAAAATTGAGAAAAACCAGAAATCTTGATTTTTCAATTTTTTTAGTATTTTCAAGTTCTAGCAATTTGCATTTTCGGAGGTATTCGAAGCAAAATTTGGGCTCGAAACTTGCGTCGGTCCTTAAAATTCAACTGCCAAAGGTATTTTGTTTTAGGGACTGAATTATTCCTCTTGGAGACCTTTCCAATGGTGTAAAGAGTTCTAGATTTTAAGCATCGAGTCAAAAGTTATGACCCCACCAAGTTGGGGTAAATAAATTCCTAGTTTTTTTAAAAAGATTGCGGTTCACGTCGGGTTCACCAAAATGTAGTTGTTCATGCCTAAAATTACTAAGAAAACAACCTTATGGGAAACACAGTTAATGGGGGGACCAATTGCGCTAAATTGAGTAACCTATGGGTTTTAAAGAAGTTGGCTCTTCCATGTACTGGGGGGTTGAAAAGGGAAAATGAAGCAAATTTATTAAAAATAAAATCTAATCTAAGGTGATGCACCAAGATTTAAGTATATAGGCATGGGAAATCTTCCTCTCAGATGAGATTTGAGGGCCCATTCAGCAATCTGCATGTCCAAAAATAACAGAAAACATAGATGAAAAACCTACGAATTCCATCAAATAACATAGCATAGCTTCCATATACATTCACTGAACAAGAAGAGTTCAAGACATGATCTGAATCAACAAATTTATATTGAAATTATAGAATTCTTGCAGATAAACTACTCAGTACAACAAATAGCATAGTATAATGTCTTATCAATTAACTAAGAAACAAAGAGGTTGAACAAATTGGCATAGTTTGTGAGTCTTAATACAATAATTAAAAACAATATAAAGGCCTACAATATTTTTTCACTTTTTTTTGTGTATTTTTGAACCCTTTTACAGAGAGTCAAAGCAGTATATATAGATCCTTCCACCACTTGAAAGCCAATAACCGAAAAGATTACTTAGGCACAGGCCACATTGCTCGTCGCAATGATTCTCTAAAACTGACACAACAAAAAGATTATGAAACGTGGCATTCAATTGCCTCGAACAAAGTGTGCCCTTTTGCAAATGATGGATGTGGTCCCAGAGGGGAAGCAACAAAATTCTTATGAAGACATGTGTCTAACCGTCTAAAGAATCGGTTAGGAAACATGGCGTAAAGGCGGGGCCTCTCATTCTTCCTTCCTTCATTTGATACCAAAGTCCCCACAAAGATGACACATGGAGCAAAGGTGGGGCCTCTAATTCATTCTTCTCTCCTTTTGCACCATGATCCCTGTAGTGATGACATGTGGAACAAAGGCGAGCATAGAGTGCTAACTATGGGGTCCACCAAAAGGTGCTTGTAGTATGATGCAATGTGGCACATGAGCGGAGCTCGAAGAAGAAGCTAGGGAAAAGAGTTCCCAAAGGCACACACTGCCTACATGTGGCACAAGTGGATGAAGGCACTATCAAAAGAGAGCCCGAATTATGTAAACATGCAAACTGTGGGCCAAGACTATGCAAAACCAATAATATCAACCCAGAGGGAGCTTTAAGGATTTTAAATCCACAACTTTTGGCAACTATAAGGGGCATTTAGCCTATGAAATGAGAACCCAAAATTTTGGTTCTGAGACCAAAGCCTCATCCATTGGGCAATATTCAAAGCTTTGAAAGGGCGGTTTGCAGAGGTAGCTAGTAAGCCTTGGATGGCATTGATAAGGCACACAGATTCTCTTGCACCTCATGCAGATCAATAATTTCTTTGAAAGGAAGCTCCATGGAGATCCCAGTCCCAAACTCAAGCTAGAACAGAAGTCACACTACTGGATGAATGGCACTTTCAATGTCTGCAATTGTGGGAGGTTGATTGAATAATTAGAAATTTGATAGATCTTGTTGCTTCTCCTTGATCCTTGCCGCAATATGCTCTATCGTGGCCACTAAATTTTTAGAGAGAAAAGGTGAAGGCAAACCCATCTGAGTCAAATGGGAAAATTGCATCTGCATATTACTCATAGTCTGACTTAGTGAGACCAAAAAACTGTTAGCTTCGATGGGAGGGAATTTTCAAAAGACTTATCTCAAGCTCCTTCAACTTGAGTTCTTCCATTATCTCATCAACCTTCTTTTCTGATGCATTGATTCATTCCTGTAGGGTTGTTAACTCTATATATTTTCTTCTCAATAGCTCCTTTGCTTGAACTCGGGTTCTACATTCCTTTTCTAGGGAGACCTTCATATCTTTGATCTCCTTTTCAAATTGAGCTCATTGGTTCTAAAGCTCCTGATTCTTTTGTTGTATTTCTTGTTCCAATCAAGCTCGTTGATCTTAGAGCTCTTTGTCCCTCTCTTGGGCTTCCTTCTCCACCTGAACCAGCCGGTCCTGAAGTCCTGTGCTTTCCTACTAAAGGTTAGCAACTAGGTTGGGATCCTGGGACTAGAACTTTGCAAGTTCCTCCTATAGTTTGGCCTTTTCTTCCTACGCTTGTTGAGACAAGTGTGCAATTTCAGTGTCCTTGACCTTTTCCTTCTTTTGTAGGATCTCCATTCTTTCTTTAACATTCTTGAGCTTCTCTTCTCTCTTCTTCAGTTGAGGACTATGCTTCAAAAAAAAATTCGTCACAACCCACTGAGTTTCCTCCATCAACTCAACTTTGTCTTGTGGTCGAATTGAGTGTAGATCAATTCCTACAGCGTGGATTGTATAATCCTCAGGTTGCATCTACCCTTGAGGTTTGATGATGTTGGGTGACATAGTTGTAAATGTTATTAATCCTTGAACCTCATTAAAGAGGTTATGCATGTATGGCTCAGCAGGCTTTGCGAAATCCTTTTCCTTTCTTCTATGGACTCTTTTAGCCCGTGTTGCCTTAGTCATGGTATTTTGTGCAAAAAATTATGTTGGTGATCTAATTTTCTCACCTGCAAAGGGTGCACCAAGAGGAAGAGAAAAAGGGAATGAAATAATTGTAGACACAGATGATGTTTTCTTTGGTAGAGCTATCGTCAATGGGGAGAAAGGGGGAATGCCCTGCCAAGTTATGATTGGGGAAGCAATGGAAGGACTCATAATGGGTGATCATGGTAGTGAAGATGCAGAGGTTACCATTTGTTGGGTAGGTTGAGTAGAATCCAATGCGGCAGAAGCAAAGGGGTTAGCAATGGCAAGTCCAGATTGGACCCTGACAAAAGATCGAACGAACCACGAGGGAGTGAAATTCATTTGTCCAGTTGGAGAGAAGGGGTATTGAGAGAAACCTTCCGCGGTTGCAGAAGAAAAAAATGATAGGCTGACACTCGTAGTAATTGGAGACACAGATGCAACAAGGTTAACCAAAGACTAAGAAGTGAGAAGATATATGAGTTATTGCGGGCTCTGATCCTTGGCTCGTTGCAAGTACTTGCAAGCTTTCTCCAGGAGTGGCATCAGTGCACAACCTCTTCTTAGGTGGAGAATTCTCCACCTCTATGACCTCTTGAGATTGTTGGGTTGCCCTAGGTCTCTTTGTATCTCATGTTTGTGGTAGCGTGAGTACCACATAGGATGTAGTTACTTGCATGCTCAATGGAGTTTTGTTGGGTTGTTCTAATGCTTCTCCAACTTCTTGTATTTGGGCCTTCTTTTCCTCTTTTCTTTTCATTATTGTAGTCGCTTCCTCTGGATCTACCTCCTCATCTCTGCTTGCATCAGTATCATCATCCTCTCTATTCCAAAGATCATCAAACCTTTCATCCATGTCAGGCTCCTAAAACTTGGCATCAAGACACCAGGTCTCTTGATGATAAATCTAGAATTGGGCGATTTTATCCTCACTCCACTAGTACTTCTTATCCAATTGATTATAAAGGGTGGCTCCAATTTTGTACATGTCATTGGGTTTGGCCAAAGGGAAATTAAAAAAATGCCAGGGAAGTCTCTAGTCATCAATGAGAACATAGGCTACAAGGATATTTTGGTCCCTCGTCTTCTGACTTCGTCGAGCCTCCCAGTAACTCCGAGAGCTATGAGTCACTTTAACATTTAGCTCCACCAAGTCATTATCAGGATTATATTCCCCCTTGTCACAAATCAACAATAGCCCTAGATGAGCAAGCTTCATTGTTAGTATACCCTATGTTTGCTTCTTTACCATTATTATTGTACCAAAGCTTAAGAGGCATTTGAAAAATCCTTTCTTATTCTTTCCCCCACAAAACATGACATCTATAATTTCCAGTTGACTAAATACCTCAAGGGACAACACCCTGTTTGTGACATAGATCGATAGCCAGAATGGCTCCTCAATAAAATCATGCAACCTAACAAATGAAAAATCATCTCTGAGGAACTAGTCATAGGGAGGGACAAAGCTTCTCATCCATCCCACTTGCTCGATGGAGAAATGATAACAGGCAACCTCACCCTCCTTATTAAAATTTTGTAAAATTGGAGTCAGGAAAGACTCAAAAAATGCATAATAATCATTGGTCATAGAAAGAAGATAGGTCCACACAAAAACCAACTTCCTCACTTCTCTTTCATCAAAGATAGACAAACCCATATATTTTTTGAAGAAATCAGGGTTCTGGTGTAAGTACATGTGAGTAAGAAAAGAAGAAAACCTAAATCTATACTGTGTGTGATATTCCTTTAATTAGTCCAGCATCTATTGAACAATGACCTCCATGAAGTATTACCAGAATAAAGAATTTTGTCTTCTTAATTGAAAACCCAAACCCATTTGAAACTCATGCACCTCTTTGTCATTGTCCAGGCTGCAAACAAAAGCCAACATAGAGAAGAATTCTTGCAAATCTAAGTTGAAAACATTGTGTGCAATTAGAAACTATGGTGGGCACTTATCATCCTTGGCTCTTTTTGTTTCTTGATTATAAAAACTCAAAGCATGAGTTCTGGTTCTCCAAAGGTTTTCCAAGCCACCTATAGTGAATCTCTCTAGTGATGCTTTTCCTCGCCTCGTAGGGATACATAACATATCCCTTATAGCTTCAATGCTAATTACTACCCTCAGGTTTTGGCCTTCTATGACTCTCGTATCCAAATTGAAATTTTGGGCACATTCATGAACCAGTTTTGGGCAGTGGTGCACAAAGGGAACCATATACTGTGGAAGACCGTAGAACCACAGCCTGTATGCCAAAGAGTCTTGGTTATTAACCTTAGCCTTTTTCATTATTTTGTAGGCTACCTCTCTAAGACCCTTAGGGTTAGTTTTAAGCTCAAGGTCATAAATATTATCCCATTCTTCCATTATCTAGACCTTGTTCCTATAGGCAGCCTTCTGCACGGCTCGTGTGTGAGGCCATTTTGGCTTTTCCGGCATCCCCGGTGTGGCATAAGAGATGTTATTGAAAACATGGGCCATTGGAACCATTAAGAAGGCATCATAAAATCTTCCAACTACCTCTTCTTGTTTTTCCATCTCAAGGTTCTACTCCATCCCAGGATTTTGTGCCATCAAGAGATTTTGTAGATTTTTGCAAATGCTCAATTTCTCTCCACAACTCACCTTTGAATTTTTCCTCAGCAAACTATATGCTCAAACTTCTTTGCAGTGTTATTCTTTTGCATGCAACCTTATCCTTTTCTTATTTAGGAGTTGGAAACAATAGTTGTTTCTAGCAACAAATTCGGCATGTACCATCGGCTCTTTAGTGCATGAAAAATGAATTCCCACTCTTTTGAAAAGATAATAATTCATAATGAAAAATAGCCATCATATCCTTTGTAGTGTCTCAAACTTCTTTGCAGTGTTATTCTTTTGCATGCAACCTTATCCTTTTCTTATTTAGGAGTTGGAAATAATAGTTGTTTCTAGCAACAAATTCGGCATGTACCATCGGCTCTTTCGTGCATGCAAAATGAATTCCCACTCTTTTGAAAAGATAATAATTCATATTGAAAAATAGCCATCATATCTTACGGAGCTATCTCTTGGGAAATTGAGCCACAAATTGAAGTCACATGCTTTTACATTTAATAACTTTAGAAGAATGATTAAGCAAAAGGGCGTAATGAATACATGAAAAGATTTGAGTTGATCCTTGGAGACTGAAAAATGTCCACAACATGACACTTAGCACTCAACTGTGTAGACTACCACTTGCACTTGCCACAAGTTTTAGCTGTTTAATTACCCCATCTTAATTCGCACGCAGCACACACAACCGAGTGGGATTTTCAATTTTGCACCTTGATCAGCATCATGCTTATCACACTCATTGTACCTCAGCTACTTCTATAAATATACCTTAGGATAATTACGGAATTCATACTTGGTAATTGGGCTTATTGATAGAAGCAATGAATACTCCCATTAGGCTAACTAGCAATAGGTCTTAGGTAGCTTTCCTAGGGGAAATTTCCAGTAGGTTTTTGAAACATATAACAAAGAATAAGAATTCTTTGGCCATAATTGCAATGAAATGGGTATTGGGGAAAGACTTTATAGAGTATGAGGACAAGTATCATGTGAACAATGATATTTTTTCTCATTATTTTCCCTCTTTGCTCGACATTTAGGTACCGAAGCAGATGCTACTAAGGATTACCATGGAAATTTTTCCCAAGCGCTATCTTGGAGGCCTTGGGGAAATTTTAATGAATGTTGTCTATGGCCTTGGAATTCCAACAGCAAGTGATTTCCGTCGTCACATTGATGAGGATGTGATGGTGCCTTCGGTGCCATTTTTAAGCGGGTTTCGTATGATGACCATTAGGGAACACCTCCAGAGGGTGTCTCATGCCTTCCATTCTTGTTAAGGTGCTACAATGTAGTGCTTTTCTATAACGTGGAGTGGTATGTTGATTTTACAAACCTGGTGTTTCTTCCTCCACTTGTTGCTGTCGATGCTCCTGTTGCCCCTGTTGTTGTTCCTGTTGTTGTTCATTTTGTTGTTCTTGTTGAACCTACTACTCTTGATGGTGATGAAGCTCTTGTTGAATGAATGAACTTTTTTCTCCTCTCTTTTTGTATATATATCTCAAAAATCTCTTTATATATATGTACTCGAAAAGCTTGGCCTAAGAGCCATTTTGGAATTGTAATATCCCAAGAAATATTACAATATAATGAATATATAGCTATTTTGTCAAGTTTATGTCTCCTTTGTTTTTGGCTTCTTTTATTTTTTAAATGGTTCCACTAACTAAAATACTAGGCCGAGGAACACGCATGAAAATAATTACATAATTACATATTTACACTATCAAAATGTTAATGAAGCTAATTAAAATTTTTGAGGTGAATTCCATTGACAGGAATTCCCAATGCTTATTTTTCCATATTTTCTAGTTCTAATTCATTATGTTGCTTGCATTGAATGATTCAAAATGGGTCTTCCCACAAACTATCAAATTTTCCATGTTGGTCAGGCTTTGCAGCTCTCTCATTGAATTTAAGCACCAAATCCCCACACTTAAGACCTTAGTTTTGGAGATTTTCTTGTCAAACCACTTTTTAACTACTAGTTGACAATTACACATGGTTGTCAAAGCATTTTCCCTTTTCTCTTGTACCTCTAATAGCTCAGCTAATCGAACCTCCATGGCTCCATTTTTTTCTACCTCCAGAGACTTCAACAATTGTAGTGCAGGAATTTAAATACAGATAGGCAATAGCGCTTACTTCCCGTATACTAACTCGTACGGAAAAGTCTTTAAGACTTGCTTGGGAGTTATGCGGTCTACCTAGAGTGCTACTTTAAGGTTCAAATACCACTCTCTTTGATGCTCTGACCCAATTCTTTTGATGATTTAGACTAAATTTTTATTAGTCGACTCGGCCAGACCATTTCCCTGTGGGTAATATTTCGAAGATGTCTTTAGGAATATGCCATGATTAAGTGAAAATTGAAATACCTTCGAACCTAGGAAGGCTTTTGCACTGTTTGAGATGATGGTCTTAGGAGGGCCGAACCTTGTTACTAGTTCTTTGAGAAAGTTCACAATCTCCACCTCAGTCACATTTTTTAGGGGCATGGCCTCAGTCCATCTAGTAAAGTAATCTGTGGCCGTGAGGATCCACTTATGTTTGGCACTAGAGATGGGATTAATCATCCTGATGAAATCAAGGCCCCATTGTGCAAAATATTCTTCAACCACTATCGGATTCAAAGGCATTTCCAAGTTTTTCCTCCTTCCTATGAAGAATTTGCATTCTTTGCAGGATTTAACTAGAGAGTGTGAGTCATTGAACAATGTAGGCCAGAAATACCCTGCACACATAATTTTAATGGAAGTGGTTTTTGTAGAGAAATGTCTACCCATTGGACTATTATGAAATATTTCTATAATTTTCTATGCTTTCTCTTGGGTGACGCACCAGAGAAGAACACCATTGAAATTCCTTTTGAAGAGAACCCCTTCAATAAGAACATACCTGTTGTTCTGCAACCTATAAAACATCTTCTTCTGAGAAGGGAGGCTTGGGGGATATTTCCCAGTCTGCATGAATCTCATTTTGTCTGCTAACTAGCAGCCTTCAGACTCAGATTCGTTAAGTAGAACTAGCTCTGGTTATTCCTCCTCATATGCCACTTCTTCATTACGTGTCAAATACTCGCACAATCCTCTCCCGCACATGGCCTTTGTGGTCCTGACCTCAATGTCATAATCAAGGATCTTGGTTATCTAGTTGGCCCTTTTTTTCTATGATTTCTCCCTCCATTATGTACTCATGCACACTAGAATGTGCTACATATACAACTACCCTACTGCAAGCTTTGAGGTGATGAAATTTTGGGGCCCTTAAAAATGGCGAATGCCTGCCTCTCAATGAATTTATACTTCATATCATATTATTTTAAGGTCTAGGAATGAAAGGCTATCGGATGTTCTCCCTTTCGTTCATCATCCTTTTGGGTCAAAATAGTAGTGATGCCAAATTTTCTATTGAACACATACATTATGAAGTCCTTTGATAAGTCTGGGTTTACCAACACAAGAGCTAAGGAAATAGCCTCCTTGACCTTATCAAATGCTTCTTTGGCCTCTTTTGTCCATTTAAACAACTCATCCTTCTTGAGCATCAGGGTGATTGGTCTAATTAAAACTACAAAATCCAAAATGAATTTGCTTAGAAAATTCACCTTCCCCAAGAAGGATTGAACTCCCTTTTGTTGACTGGTAGGGGTAGTTCTTTTATTTCCTTCACCTGATCTGAATCGATTGCAACCCCATCTTTAGACACTACATGCCCCAATAATTTTCTTTAGGGTACTACAAAAACACATTGCTTTGGGTTTAGGAATATCTCGAACTCCTAGAATTTTTTAAAACCATTTCAAGATGATCAAAATGATCATCTTTTGACTTAGAGAATAGTAAGATCATCCAAGCAAATCAAGATGATTTTATTGATTAGTTCTCTAAAGGCAATGTCCATTTCTCAATGGAAGGTAGCTCCTGCATTTGAGAGGTCGAAGGGCATTTTCACATAGGCAAACATTCCCCACTTAGTAGTGAACGTTGTTTTGTGTCAGTCCTCCTCTTTTACTGAGATATGGTCATAACCAAAGAATCTGTCTAGCAAAGAAAACATCTCTGAGCTAGCCATTGTTTGCAAAATAGATTCTATGGAATGCAATGGGTAGTGGTCCTTCAGGGATGCCCTATTTAGATCCTGGAAATCAACACAAAGGCAGATCTCCCCATTCTTCTTTCAGACAAGAACCAAGTTGGACACCCATGTACTATGATTGATTGAAAATAAAATTTGGAAGTGAATTAGTTTCCTCAGCTCTTGTGCCATTAGTGCCTTGATCTTTGGGTTTACTAGCCTTTGTTTCAAGTAGACGGGTTTTGCTCCTTCCGTCAGTTCTATGGTATGTTGGATAACTTCAGGATCATATCCCTTGAGGTCATCATATGACCAGGCTACAAATCCTTTATATTTTTTACAAAAATGCATGAGTTTGTCTTTATCATGTTGCAGAACATCCTTCTTGACCTTAAGCTTCATTCCATCTCCGACCTGAAGATCTACATAGTTTCCTTTGTCCGCTACAAAATTCCTCTTGTCATTTCTTTCATCATCACAATTGAATAGGTTTTCTAGAGTGACAAGTCATTTCAAAAGCTTGTTAGACCTCAGCTAAATAATTTTCCCTTCATAAGCTTCTGCAATTTTTGGTTGGAGCTAATCGAAAAACTCTCTGGAGTGCTAAATAAATGACGCAATTTGTTCAACACTTTCAAACACTTGCCAACACTGGTCATTGTCTAGAATTGTGGGTCATACAATCACTCGTACATTCTCTGTGTTCTCAATTAAATTAGAAACAGGGTCAAATTGAGATCCTATCATAGCAATGCAATCTGTAGCTACATTCTGCTCTTTGGGCACCGTTTGGATATTGAAGGCTTAAAAGCTTTCAATTAGGTCCCAGACTCTATGTCTATAAGATCGCATGCGGACATTCTTTGTTGCAGAAATACCTCAAACTTGATTGAATATTAGCTTCGAGTCTTTGAACACCATTATTTTTTTGACAACCATTCGCTCCGCAAGGCTTAGACCTTGCACAAGGCCTTCATATTCAACTTCATTATTTGAACAGGAAAATTAAAAGTGAAAAGATCTAAGTGTCTTTTCATTGGATGGGGATGTCAAGCATATCCTAGCTCTTGCACCAACTTTACATCTTGCTCCATCAAAATGCAGCGTCCACAACTCTAAGGCTTGACCACCCTCGAATTCCTTCATCACCTTCAAAATCACTTGATCCTCATCATAGATGACATAAGTTCCCAATCCGATGGCATGATAATTTCTGAAAGGATCAGTGTCTATAAATTCACTCAAGAGTACCTCTTCTTCATCAGTCCGGTCTTCAGTCACCTTTTCATCCTCAAGTATCTTAGTACAATACATCTCATCTTTGGTTATAGAGGTATGAGTAGCCTCAAATTTTATCATGGCTTCATCCGCTACATGTTCTGAATGCAAAGGTTTGGACACTATCTTCATCTTAGCTCCATGCTTGGTCCTAAGAATCAAGTGTGACCAATCTAAAGAAAGATACCTGCTTATCTTGGCAATGAACTCTCGAGGTAAGAAAAGGTTGAACATGGGAGGGACATCAATGATCACGATATCTTGTGGGACTGTGATACTAGGGTAGGAGAACAGAGTCAAGGGGAGGTTCCTAATGACACCTATAGTTTCAACCTTATTCCCATCAAGCTATATAACCCCTCTATTTAAACATTCATAGCTAAGTCCTAAGGCTTCAGCTATTTGCTTGGGAAAAACTATAGTGCTAGCACTAGAGTCAATCATAGAATTGTGTCGTGCAATTTTTTACCCACAATGAGAGTTAAGAAAAAGGGTTTTGGTTTTGGTTTACCTCTACTTTTAGAAGAGGCTTCCTCTCCATTGTTTGTGAGGACTTTGGCTTGAGAGATGATTCAATGACCTTTCCTTTAGATGGTTGCTTTGTTGACTCTATGCTTGCATCTTCCAGTAGGGCCTTCTGTAGCAACGACTTTTGCTTCGAGATAGCTAAGATATCCCAAAGAGATACATTAGCAAAGGCTTTCTTCAACTGTTCCACCACATTGAATGGCAGGGGATTCAAAGAATTCTACTCCTAGACCTTGTTATAACAATCTCCTTGTGTAGTTGGGATTGTTGTGCAATTGCAGAGGTACTAGGAGCTTGGGTGGGAACACTTTTGGGTTGTTGAGGGACCGGTTCGCTCGTGAATCTCCTCTTTGAGAAAGTGTTATAATTTGATTGCACTTGTGGGGCCTTTGATGTGGAAACATCATTTGAAAACACTTCCTCTTCTTCTTCCATTCGTGAGAAGAGTGCGTGATTGGGAGTTATATCTATTTCTTGCTCCAAGGACATTCCTAGTGTTTTAGCAGTGAGTACCACATTTTCCATTTGTGGAGAGGCATATGTATAACCTCCTTATTCTAGCATGACACATTGACTGTGTTGTTCCACCATTCTTTGTTGTAAATTGCCATGTGGACAATTTTGGGGCATGTGTGCTTTGTTAAGCACCTAGGATTGATGTCATCAACAAGATTATTTTTCCCCACTACCAGCTCTCTATTCAAACTTGGGTGAACATTTTGTAGTGGAGTAGGCATCAGTACTATCTAGTTATTTTTTTGAGTCTATGGATTCATGCGCATACCTCCTTAGAACTGATTTTGTTGGTAGGAAGATCTTCCGCCTTGGTAATTTTGGTAAGTTGGCTTTGGAGGCATCGATTGTTGCCACTTGATACTAGTTATTTCATTTGAGAAGTTCTGTAACAACTCCTCAATGTCATTCATTCCATCTTTTGAGGAGTTAGATGTAGAAGAAATGTTCTACGTCGTGCTCATATATGCGTACATAGATTGGGGAGGAGCAGATGCACTGGTAGAAGCTATCTCGTGGGCGGGAACTAACAACTCTACAAATATAGGTATAGCGGGCTGAGGTGGTAACTTTCTAGCATCAATCAAATTATTCTTTGCCTTAACAATAATGTTATACGCATTCAAAAAGGTGTTCCCACCAAGGGACTGGATCATCACTAAAATGTCAAAATTGAGAGACTTTAGATAGAACATGAATGCCAAATCAGCAGGCAGGCGAATAATAGTCTATATCCTTTGCGAAGTTGTGTGAAATCGGGCATTGAAATCAGTCATGGCCTCCTGAGGAGCCTGCTTTATGGTCACCAGCTACTGGAATAGTGAAGAACGATCTCCATTGTTTGAAAATAACTCGTAAAAAAGGCTCTCTAAGGTAATTCCAAGCACCGATGGTATTGGCTTCCAAAGTCCAATACCAATCTAGTGCCCTACCTTTGAAAGAGGCTACTAGTAATCTCAATGCTACATTTTGATCAGTTATACCATGCACCAAACACATGTCTGCCACATCTTGCAGATGATTGGATGGTGTTTTTGAACCTTCACTAGTAAATTTTGGTAAAGCCTTTAAAGTAGATGTTGGGATAGGAGCCCAAATGACCAATGTTATTGGTGCTATGAGAGGGATTTCAGTGTCCCATGCTACAAAATTTCTATTAGCCATTGGTAATAAGACTAGAGGAGGGGTCAATATTTTCACTAGACGGGTTCTTACTTGTACTATTACCAATAGTGGTAGGCTAGGGTTATTCGCTATCTAGGATCTAGCAATAGGTCTATGGATCATTCACCCACTTTAAATTTTAAATACATTAAAAAAAAGTCCCACCGGGCATGCCAGAAAAAGAATTGTTGATTCCTAAAATTACTAGGAAAACAACCTTATGGGAAACTTAGTTAATGGGGGGGACCAACTACATTGAACTGAGTAACCTCTGGGTTTTAAAGAAGCCCACTCTTCCATGTATTGGGGGGTTGAAAAGGGAAAAGGAATCATATATATTAAAATAAAATCTAATCTAAGGCGATGCACCAAGCTTTACGTATATAGGCATGGGAAATCTTCCTTTTGGATGAGATTTGAGGGCCCGTTCAGCAATTTGCATGTCCGAAAATAACAAAAATCCTAGATGAAAAACCTAAGAAGTCCATCAAATAAAATATCATAACTTCCATATACATTCACTGAACAAGAAGAGTTCAAGACATGATCTAAATCAACAAATTTATATTGAAATTATAGAAGTCTTGCAGATAAACTACTCAATACAAAAAACAACACAGTATAATGTCTTATCAATTGACTAAGAAACAGAGAGGCCGATCAAATTGGCACAGTTTGTGAGTCTTAATACAATAATTAAAAACAATATAAAAGCCTACATTCTTTTTTCAGTTTTTTTTTGTGTATTTTTTGAACCCTTTTATAGAGAGTCAAAGTAGTATATATAGATCATTCCACCACTTGAAAGCCAATAACTGAAAATATTCCTCAAGCATAGCCCACGCCGCTTGTCGTAATGATTCTCCAAAACTGACACAACAGAAAGATTTTGAAACGTGGCATTCAGTTGCCTCGAAAAAAGTGTGCCCTTTTGCAAATGATGGATGTGTTCTCGGAGGGGAAGTAGCAAAATTCTTATGAAGACATGTGTCTAACCATCTGAAGAATTGGTTAGGACACATGGCGTAGAGGCGAGGCCTCTCATTCTTCCTTCCTTCGTTTGAGACCAAAGTACCCATGGAGATGACACGTTGAGCAAAGATGAGGCCTCTAATTCATTCTTCTCTCCTTTTGCACCATGATCCGCATGGTGATGACACCTGGAATAGAGGCGGGCATATAGCACTAATTGTGAGGTCTACCAAAAGGTACCTACAGTATGATGCAACGTGGCACACGGGCAGAGCTCAGAGAAGAAGCTAGGGAAAATAGTTCCCAAAGGTGTACATTGCCTACACGTGGTGCAAGTGGATGAAGGCGCTATCAAAAGAGAGCCCGAAATATGTAAACATGCAAAGTGCGGGCCAGGGCTATGCAAAACCAATAATATCAACCCGAAGGGAGCTTTAAGGATTTTAAATCTATAGTAGTGAAGGGGGATTCACTACTCATGAGTCTCTTTATTCTCAAGAGAATCTCGAGGGCGAACTACCCTAAACTACCTCAAGGAACAATGCGAGAGTTTCAGAATCAGAAAGAGTAGGTCACTAATGTTTTCATGATAGACTGATGGGCTCTCGGCCAAAGGATGACAGTGCGTAAAAAGGATGAAAGCATGATGCACTAGAGTCTCATACAGACCAAAAAGTGAGAATATCACATAAAATAGCAAAGTGACTTCTAACAATCAAATTACTGATAATTTATAGAATGCAGGAAAGTCACAAAATGTAACAAAATTGAAATAAAGTGAAGTATAAATGATAAAGTAAGAGAATAAGAGATAAAACTTCTCACAACAACCCAAGTAATGAAGCCTCTAGCACATGAATATCTTCAATACCTGCATGCGTAAGATCAAGAGAGAATGTTGGGGCTGTATAGGGGTTTGCCTCAGTCAAACCCCCATTTTGGTGTTCTCACCTCCACGGAAAACCAAATAGATAGAGAAATTGAAAAAAGTAAGAAAATATGGAGTGATAAAAGTAATCCTCGTTGAAGGAGGAGAACCTGTATCGTGAGATAAAGATGCAATTGATAGGGGATGTGTGAAATCCCATGTTGCTCACAAGCATGAGGTAAGAGAGATATCAATTGCAAGGCTTAAGGAAGCCAAAGAGAGAAGGATAGAGCTGCAAGATCCACAATAGCTGCAAAGAGTGTTGTAAGAGCTTGAGAGTGTTGTTGTAGCAAGCTATAAAGAGTTGTGCAAGCAAGATAGCAAGAAAACGAGAAGAGGAAAAGGCCAAGAGCCAAAGCTAGAAAGATTCAAAAGAACAAATAGATTGAAAAGATAATATATAAAGAGGAAGAGGAGGGAAAAGAAGCTTCTTGAGTCGTTACAAGGTGTCTCGATCGTTACCACCAATAAAAGTAGTCGACAAGTGGAAAACATGCTCAAAAATGGCTGTTTGAACGTTGAAATATCACAAGACACTAGTGCGACATGTTAACATTTGTGTGGTGCGCTAGTGTCTAGACACATCATGCTAAAAAGAAATGAGAATGGGAGAAGCACAAGGTTTGACACAAAGTTGGCGTGTGAGGGTAGCTACTGAAAAGGGGTCCTGAGCATCCCGAGAAGGGAAAAAGGCTAATGCAGGGGCTAAAATGAGCCGACACAAGTGCTAAGGGAGTGGACACTAAAGCGGATGCAAGAATGTATGTGAAATTGCAAGGGGTGCAATTTTATGACATTACAAATACAAAGAATAAGGAGTGTAGAAGCAAAATAATTTGCAGGATTCATCGAGACTGTACATAGTCAGGTCTGAAAACACTTGGAGGACATGAATAACAAGTACAAGGAGAAGGTAGATGAGAAGAAGAGGCATAAGGAATTTGATGTTGGGGATGAAGTTATGGTATATATTAGGAAGGAAAGAATTCCAGTGGGAACATACAATAAGTTGAAGATGAGGAAGTTTGGACCATGTAAGATTCTCAAAAAGTTTGATTTAGGAAATGCATATGAAGTGGAGCTACCAAAGGGACTTGGTATATCACCTATTTTTAATTTTGTAGACATCTATGATTACCATGAAGGATGGTCAATTGGAATTTATCACATCAACCACTAGAGAAAATTGAGCAGATCTTGGACACCAGAATTGGAAGGAGCACTAGGAACAAGCGGTACAAGGAATACCTAGTAAAGTGGAAAGGAAACCAGTGGAGAGCTCATCATGGATTTCTCAAGCTGAGGTGGACCACTTTTGTTTTCCTCTAGCCCCTAAAAAGTGAGGGACTCATTTTTCTTCCAACCTCAGGTGTCTGATGTAGGAGCATCCCTAGTTGTAAAGAAATCTTGTATCAACCAAAAACACTTCTTTTCTTGCAATTGAGTCTATAGCTATCTTAGTAGTTTCTTTCACATTTTATAGCATTATCATTTCTCAGCTTCTAGAGCGGGATATATCTACAGGAGAACATCTTCAATATATCCATATTTTAGTTGATTTGCATTTGTTTGTAGAAATTTATTGCTCTCAGAATTTCACTATTAATTCTTTGTCAGAGCATTCAGGGTCTATCTAGCTCAAGCTTGTTGTGCAGACCATTTTCAAAGCATGCAGAGTTTAATGAAACATCATTCAAGGCATTTTAGGTCTAGGGGATCTTTCTTGGAGATCCAAAATATGTTTCCATCTCTCGATGGGTTATCTTTCATGTTCTTGGATGACCTACACGTTTGATATTACGTTGGGTTTATAAGCCCTTGAGGCCGATGCGAATCATAATAAGAGCTAGTTATTCATATTTAATCTCATTTTTAATCCATTAGAAATTCAATAAGCTAGTTAGAAATTAGGGGTTAGATAAACAAATCCAGCCTTCAAGGCTAAGGGTTGTAATAAGGCCTTGTGCCAATTATAATATCTATAATGCCCTTACAACAAGCCTGTGAGCCCTAGTCATTCTACATATATGGCATATGAGGCATGTAAGACTGTAAGTTGTTGAATCAATGATAATACATGTTTGTTAAGAAATTCTAGTGTTATTTATGTTGTGTTGAACTCTAGGATGCATGGATGGACAATGCTTTCTAGACCCTCCATCTATGACTGCACCAGAAACTATATATCGGAAATAAACATTTAATTTCTTATACTTTAAGTTATATTTCATGTATATAGTTTTAGGATTTTTGAGATTGGTTTCAAATATTTAGGAGTTATAGTGAAAATTTTAGTTTTTGGAAGATCTTACAATTTTTCAGATAGTCAAATTTTTGTAATCAACATATCAAATTTTAGTAATCAGGAGGTCAAATTTTAGTAATCAACAAGCTATATCATTTTATTTTCTCTTTGTCTCTATCTCACTCATTATTTATCCTTTACATTCTAGACCTATCTCTCTCACTATCTCCATCCCTTTATCTGACTCTCTCTCCCTTGAGCTCAAGATCTCTCTCTCTCTCTCTCTCTCTCTCTCTCTCTCTCTCTCTCTCTCTCTCTCTCTCTCTCTCTCTCTCTCTCTCTCTCTCTCTCT
>VDFB02270651.1:472584739-472613068 GCA_007258455.2 Sequoia sempervirens
ATCTCATCGCTCTCTCCCACCCTACCTATCCCTCACTACCTCATTCCCTCTCTATCTCTCCTCTTCCTCTCTCTACATACCTCTCCCTCTATCTCTCTCTATAGATTTATCTCTATCTTTTTCTCTCCATCTCACATATTTCTCCATCCCTACCTCTCCCTCCCTATACCTACCTCTCTCTCTCTAGTAGATAGAGAGTAGAGAGGGTAGGGGAGAGAGAGAGAGAGGATGGGAGATTGAGAAAGAGGGAGAGAAAGAGAGAGGGAAAGAGGTAGAGAGAGAGGGAAGTAGAGAGGGAAGTTGGGTGGGAGGAAGAAAGAGAGACAAAGAGAGAGGGGGGAGGGAGGGAGGAAGGGAGAGAGAGAGAGAGAGAGAGGTGAGATATAGAGAAGTAGAAAGGGAAGGGGAGAGAGAGGGGGGATGAAAGTGGAGAGATTTAGAGAGAGGAGTGAGGGAGAGAGAGATAGGTTAGATAGAGAGAAGTGGAGAGGGATAGGTGGGAGGAAGGAAGAGAGAGAGAGAGGGGAGATAGAGAGAGAGGGGTAGATAGAGAAAATTAGAGAATGAAGGAAGGAGGTAGGGAAGGGGAGAGAGAGGGGGGATGAAAGTGGAGAGATTGAGAGAGAGGAGTGAGGGAGAGAGAGAGGGGGGGTTAGAGAGGGATAGGTGGGAGGAAGGAAGAGAGGGGGAAATAGAGAAAATTAGAGAGTGAAGGAAGGAGGGAGGGAAAGAGAGAGATGAGATAGAGAGAAGTATAGAGGGAAGGAGAGAGAGAGGGAAGGAGGGAGGGAGAGGTAGATATGGAGAGATAGATATAAAGAAGTATATAGGGAAGGAGAGATAGAGAAGGAGAAGTAGAGAGAGAGATGGGGGTGAGAGAGAGAGAGAGAAAAAAAGAGAGAGGAAGGCTGGGAGATTGAGAGGGGGAGGGAGGGAGGGAGGGGAGGGAGAGGGAGGGAGAGAGAGAGAGAGAGAGAGAGAGAGAGAGAGAGAGAGAGAGAGAGAGAGAGAGAGAGAGAGAGAGGGAGAGAGAGAGAGAGAGAGAGAGGGAGAGGGAAGGAGAGAAATGTGGGAGAGAGAGAGGAGGGAAGGATGAAGGTTGGGATATCAAGAGAGAGGGAGGGAGAGGTAGAGATGGAGAGAGAGATAGAGATAAGTATATAGGGAGGGAGCGATAGAGAGGGGGAGGAGGGAAGAGTAGAGAGAGAGAGAGGGAAGGAGGAAGGTTGGGAGATTGAGAGATGGAGGGAATGATGGAGGGAGAGGTAAAGATGGAGAGAGAGACAGAGAGATAGAGAGAAGTATATAGGGAAGGAGAGATATAGAGGGGGGAGGAGGGAGGGAGAACTATAGAGAGAGAGAGAGAGATGATACAACTTGATGATTACGAAAATTTGATCTCTTGATTATTGAAATTTGACATGCTGATTACTAAAATTTGACTGTTTGGAAAATTATAAGATTTTCCAAAAACTAGAATTCACATTATAATTCCTAGAGATTCAAAACCACTCTCAAACATCTTGAAACTATATACATGAAATATAACTTGAAGTATAAGAAAGTAAATTTCCATATGTAAATGTCAACTTAAATGTTTATTTCATGTATATAGTTTCACTAAAAGAGAAGGAGAAGAAAAAGAGAAAAAAAAGAGAAAAAAAATTCAATGCAACACAAAACGCGAGTGCAATATAACGTGATTTTTTTTTGTGCAATCATATAACATGAGCGCATTATAATGCACTTTTTTTTTTGAAATTCAAACCAAAATGTGAGTGTGTTATAACATGCTCGCATTTTGGCTTGATAATGATCGAGCCTAGGCTCAAGCACTACCAACCCATAATGTGAGGGCATTTTATTATAACACGCTCGCATTTTCACTATTTCGGGACCAAAAAGTGGAGTGGCCACTTTTTGGCCCCCCATATTTGTGCACTTACCCTTGGTATACTTAATAAACTCTATCTTTGTATCCATAAGAAATAACTATTTAATGTTCCTTACTCTTACAATCATAATAGATGTCCTTGAGTTTCCAACATTATTTTCACCCAATGAAGTGACTTGATTGTAAAATGTAATCATAATCATTTGAATCATGTGGAATATCTTGGAAATATTGAAATCATCATGAGAATGATTATGTTGATACAAAATTCTAAATGTAATCATTATAATTCCAATCATATAGAAAAGTATTGAATTTTTTTATCAATATAGTAGGATAGTGGAAAATATCAAAAGATATACCTCTGAACTAGGGGACACCGTCAAAATAATGTAAAGTATATAAAGATGTATGTAGAAAATAAAGCTCCAAATCTCAACCAATAATATTAGATGGATTATCATATGATAGATTGTTCTTGTCTTATTTATGTGGTTCACAACCACCTTTAATGTTTTGAATTTTAGCATGATATGATGTCATTGAACATGCTTGATTTATGTAGAATAGGAGAAAGATCCTTTGTAATATTGTTATTGTACTTGTGGATTCAGATTCACTTGTTCTTTTTTAATATTCTTTTTTTTCTTTGGAACCCATATGGAAGTAACACCTTTAAAAGAGGTGACAATGAGATTGTTGGAAGATCTTATTCTTATTTGGATCCCAAGGAGGAAATCATCCTTTCTTTGGTACATATAAAGGAATGATATAATGTTATTCCTTCTTTATTGGTGGAGGTGGAGGACATAATTTATAAGTTGGCTTTTGTGCTAGAGGAGTATTAGGAGGCAATGAATAGGGCTTCATTTTCTCCTTATTTTCCTTGTTAACTTTTTCTTGATTCTTTTGTTGCACATGTATTTGTTATAATTAATGAATTCTATCTTTGGTTTCATGAGGAGCTTCTATTTGGTGTTCCTTACCTTTACAGTCATAACAAATGCTTTTGAGAGTGACAACATAATTTTCAAGTTTGAAGTAGTTAATTTGAAAATAGGTACATATGCATCTTCCATCACTTTCACAATTTTCTCTTGACAAACATATTTTAGGCATTGATGCATCATAGAGGGTATCCCATTTAATTATTGTAACTAATATCTCCTAAGTAAAATACAAAACATAGCCAATGAAGGAATGATATGGAAAAATTAATCTACCTCCTTAAGCCCCATGTTAAGAGAAAAGATAATACTCCCCAAAGTGTCCACAAGAATGTCATCAGTTATGTTTAGAGCAACACATAAATGTGTATAATTATCTTATGCTAAATTTTTAATTATATGAAATTCTTTTATATTGCATATGTTATACTGATTGCCTAGATCAATGTGAATACGTTCACATTATTGACCATGAAGAAAACCATGACCATAAAGTGGACCACAATAATTGTAGTTTTGGATCTCCTCATAAAATGAAATAATTGAAAGTACATAGCCTGAGGTGAAATTTTATAAGTAATAGCTATAAATGTTTTTGTAGAAGTGTGGGAAGAGGAACAAACATGCTTTCTATCCATAGGGTCTTTATTCATCTGTGTGGACATCATAGAATTAGCAGGATGATTAAATACCTATTAGTGCTCAATATTGTTAAAATGTGTATGCAATGGAAAAATATTAGCATAAATTTCAATTTTTGTTTTAGTGGAGCAACCAAACAATTTCCCCCATCATTCACACCATTAACACAAATGAAATTACTATCAATGAGATCTATGATTTTATGCTTGAATACCATACAAGTATATGTATCTAGTGTTTGTTAACTATATGAAAATTGTAGAATAATTATTCATTATTTAACTCTTCGTTAATCCTCTAGAGGAATCCAATAGATTGATGTAATTGAGGCTAACCAAATTATTATGAAATTTTGAAGAATATTATCCAATGGTTTGGTAAGCTTTGTAATTTTTTAGGCCCTTAATGTTTGAATGATACAAAATTAGATGTGGTAGACATTTGATTGGAACCAATTTTAGATTCTTTCTTGTTATTTCTTTTTTGAAATGTATTGTTCTTTTGACATTTTGAAGGGTTGGAGGAAGTGAGGGAGGCCCCATAATTCCAACCATTAGATTCAAATAGTTAAAGTTCAAGATTTTTTACATGCACACAAATTTTACCACATAAATATTGAAAGTTAATTCCATTGTCATTAGTGGACTCTTTGGGAACATTTAATTAAATTTGTTAGTTGATTCTAAGCACATAATGACACATAAGGATTGGAAGAAAGTGGTGACTAGTTCGTCAAAATAATGAATTAAAATAGGAGCTAAGCATTAGAAGTATACAAGGGCATAGTGCTTAGGGTTCGTGGAAATAATTTCAACCTAAACATATACCTTATCTAAACTGTCCTCAACTCCCTTAAACTCAGAGCAGTTACAACTACCTGTGAGAAAACCCCTCTATCCTTTATGCTTTGATGGATATCCATACCCTGTTCCAAAGCTCCCATTGGCATAGGCTGAGAAAGGTTCTAGAGTGTAGCTTTACACCTGCCAATTGCATTTGGTTGCAAAGTCTCTAAAGCCTTTTCAACAAATCCATTTTGTCAATATCCTGCAATCAGGGCGTTCTATGAGAACATATTTCTTTGAGGCATTCTGTCAAACAGTTCACGTGCCTAGTTCCACATTTTGCATATCCTGAAAGCATGGCATTCTGTCAAATAGTTCGCTTGCCTTGTCTATACTTACACTTTCTGCATACACGTCTAGCAGGGTAGTTGCAGCTACAAAATTCCTCTATCTGTGATGGATGTCCATACCCTGTTCCAAAGCTCCCATTTTCGCACAGGCTGGGGGGATGCTGGCAAAGGTTGCGGAGTCTGGCTTTACACCTGCCAATCGCATTTGGATGAAAGCTTCTAAATCCTTTTTGACAAAGATATTTTGTGCACATCCTGCAATCAAAGCATTCCATGAGTCCACATTTCTTTGAGGCATCCGGTCAAACAGTTCATGTGCCTTGCCTATGCTTTCATATTTTGCATAAATGTCTACCCGAGCATTTCCAACTTAATCTGTGACAATATCCCCCTTCTATTTTGATTTGATGGATGCCCATACCCTGTGTCGAAGCTTTCACTATCGCCGCTGCAGCAACCATTTGTATAAAACAATTACGGAGTCAGAATATTTTATGCGATCAAACGCATCCACAAGACGTCGCGCGGGAATAATTTGAATTCGAAGTTAACGACGACTGGAACGGACGCTGGCGAAGAGGAACGGATGCTGACAATAGGAACAGGCCCACATCTGCCACCTAAGCGGTCAAACCAGCTTAGAGTGTGCAGAAACCAATTTCCTTTCCTATCTCATGTAATGTTGCATTGTAATGCAATAGAAAACGCCAGATTAGAGAAAAATTTACTACTTAAAATGCCTTTAATCTTTCCATTATTAACAGAAAAAGTTTACTTATCTTAGTTAATTTAATTAGATCCTTTGGTACTTGCAGAGGGCAGTTAGCAATGGTTACGTCTCTTCAACCTCTAGAAGATAAATGAACAAATCTATCCTTATAAATAGTAGGAAGGTCTTCATGTTTGAAATAGATTTCTCTCGGTTTAAGTTTACCAGAAATCATGTCCTCGAAAAGTATTGTTAAAATCAGCAAAGACGATAATGTTGGAAGGGACAGATTATGTACTGAGAACAATCCTCCAAAACCCACAACTACACAACTATTTAAATATCCATTCAATGGCTTTGTCCTTAGAAGAACAGATACATTCAACTTGAGCACTTCCATTACACCATACCTAAGAAGAGCAGAATGCATGGAGAACCAGAACACCCAGCTCACAAACATGAACAAAGTTAATATAAACAATAATAATGAACATCTAGCAGAAAGAACCTCTTTTCAACAAAGGGTGTATATCAATAAAGAGATTCTTAGCCCCAAAGTAAGAGACAAACCCCATGTCACCTTTGCACCAGATATTGTAGTGGACCCTTCTAAGGGCATGGATACCACCAACAGAATCAATGTTGCAGTCAGACATTCCACTGACATATATACTGATTTGAAAAGCTCCATTCTCAGTACCATTACTTGTGAACGTTTGGACATAAACAAAGATCTTGATGATGTGTTTCAATACTATAAGGATTCCAATCCTCCTGCCTACCATAAAGTTATTGCCAAAGTTATACAAGATATAGAGACAGAGTACAAAGGGAAAGAAATAGTTAAAAGTGAAGGAAAAGATCAGAAAGAGCAGCAGGTGGATGACAATGGCGATAAGGGCGTCCATGGACGTTGCCATACTGCCTTTCAAAAGTTTTTAATTGATATAAAGAAGAAGTGGAAATAAAATTAAAAGGGAACTGAGCAGAAGTTAACCACCTCATAATATGCTATGATATTTGAGGTAATGCAAATCATTCTATCTTATTGTAAGATTATAGTAAAGTTGTGAGAATATATTAAATACATATATCTATTGGATATGACTTGTATACACAGGAGCTGAACATACAAATATCAAATGACAATCTAGTAGAAAAATCATTGAAAACAAAAACATTAAAATATAAGTTACTTTGCTATTTAGTACTCTGACGTCTCATATATATGATATATACAACTCTTTGTATTTCCATTTATACTATACATTTATGTTAAATATGTTAATGTTAATATTTTTATGATATATTTTATGTAAAGTTCTTTTGTTTTATGTTATCTGTCTATCTCATTACACATCTTTATGTACACCTACACTTATCTTATTTTCTTTTATCCATTCACCTAATTCATTTGTTTATTACTTGTATGCTTATACTTATTTATATGCAAACGCTGTGCATTGAGATCTAAAACTCATTTTTTATCTCAATACTAATATGCGGTTGTAGAATCATCATCCTCGTTGTAGACTCATCCTTCACTATTTAAATTTTTTAATTCAAATTCAGATCCATATCAATTTTAAATTCATATTTGATTATTGAGATAAGTACGCGTGTTTACTATTTTTGAAGTCAATGCATTTTAATTACTAGCTCAACATTTCTAATTGTGAACTCTTAATTAATTAGTCTAGGTTAATTATTCTTATGTTTATCCATTTTATTGCATTATCCTAGATTAAACCTAAGGAGAACTTTAATTTCTTTTACATTTTTGGTGAACCTAATAGATCCTACACATTCCAACCTTCTTCTAGGTTTTCTAATTTACATTTTAAAATCTAATATAATTCTATTATTTTACTTAAATTATGCCATGCATAGATAAATCCTATCAAATGAGACAAAACAAAAATCAAAGCTTAAGAATAAGGCACGAGTAGGTCCTAACATCTAACTAGGTAGACAAAAGTACCATGTTCACACCAACACCCCCTTAAGTATAATTTAGGGAAGCACTAGATAATGTGCCACATGAAAAGAAAAAAATAGGTCTTGACAATATGGTTTGATGATGTAACAATGTACAAGCAAATAAATCTCTCATTACCATACAAAAGGAAAATAACTCATGTGACTTTTTTTTTCCCAAAAAAGATATGCAAACATGAAAAAAGTGGAGGATTGTAGAAGACCCCCCAAGGACAAGTTCCTTCACTCAAAGCATTAATCACAATTGAAGATAATGATGTGACACTAAAGGTTTGGTGAATATGTTTGCAACCTACTCCTCATTAGGAAAATACTTCAAGGAGAGATGACTATCATGGATAATCTATCAAAAAAAATACATGTGTATCTCAATATCTTTTATCTGTTGATGCTCCATTGGGTTGCATCCAATGTTCAAGTGACACTTGGCTATCACACCAAAGAAGATTAGGACAATTAGGTGGAAGACTAAACTCTACCATAAGTTTTTGAAACTACATAACCTTTTGCTTAGCAAGAATTGTACCTTGATACGCGGCCTTAGTGGATGATAATTTGATAGTGATTTTATTTTGTAAGGTCACATCACTAGAATGGAATCAAGGCAAAAACAAACTTGAAAGTGGACTTTCCTTAGTCAACATCACTTACCCAATTTGATTTAGTGAGACCTACTATTTGTGAATATCTTGGTGTGCATTAGATGTTCAAATTCTAGTGCCTTGAGTATACCTTAAAATATGCTTGGTTTTGTTCCAATTACTCTCGTGAGGATCATGAGGGAAATGGGTTACAAGATCAACATAAAGGGTGATATCAAGATGTGTGTGTCATATACAAGAGACTACCAACCAACTGTCTACACAAAGTGGTGTCAAAATTAGGTATGGTGTAAGTGGATATCAAAGTGACACCAAACTAAACTAGACTAGAAATAGGCTTATCAATTATGCTAAAATGATTAAGTAGATCATTGACATACTTCTACTAAAATATGAAGATCCCCTCAATAGGCTAAAGAACTTGTAGATGAATAAAAAATTATAGAAGCTCGAGATTGATCATGTCAAAATGTTCCATCAAGGATTGTCATATATATTGAAGCATGGATAAGGAGCTACTAGTGAGAATAAAATCATCTACATACAAGACTAGTATTAAAAGTTCATCTTCCATATCTCTCAATATACGCGCTATGTGATCAAAGTGGCAATAGATGAAACTAGATGCAAGTAGGAAATCATCAATATTCTCATACCAAGCTCAAGGGACTTATTTAAAATCATACAAATAAAATTATATCCTACAAATAAGGGAAGAGTATTGCATGAATGCTAGAGGATACTCCATGTAGGTCTCCTTATGAAGATCACTATGCAGGAAATCACTCTTCATATTCATTTGGAAAATGGCTTATCCCTAAGAAGTAGCAAGAGAAATCACAAGGAAAACTAAATTCATCTTTTTTACAAGGAAAAATGTTTAGAGTATTCAATACCCTCAATATATGAAAATCCCTTACTAACAAGACATGTCTTATACTATTTGAAATAGAAAAAATAGTTGCATATTTGGTGCAATACACCCACTTGAAATGAACCACCTTTCTTTCTATAGTAACGGAAGAAGTATCCCTTTTTCTTACATAATTTGGGAATAATTAATATTAAACTAAGCCCAATGTTGTCTTGATTTAGTGTTGTAATCTGTTTTACACATTCACATTAAGTTTAGGGCCCTTTTAAACTAAATGGACTTAAGTGTGCCTTATTTAAGGTGTTGTAAAGTGTATCCTTACACTTTCACACTAATCTAGGGATTTATTAATTAATTAAGGTTAGTTTTCCTTAATAGTCCTCTTTATTATGTATCCCAAGGCTTATTTCAACTGAAATCCCAACAAATTCAACAAATGCACCTAATATTCTAACCCCCCGACACTTCTCACCCCAAAAATCTAGGGTGGGACTAATTATGTCACCCTAGGCATATTAGTCCCCCTAGGTGGGACTCATATGCTAACCTTGGCGTATTAGTCCCGTTTGGGGCATTTTTAGGGTTTTGAGTGGGAAATCAGGGTTTTCAATTAAAATTTTGTGAATGTCAGCATTTGGGATCTAATAAATGGTAAATTAGATGGAATTCCTATATAACTAAGGCTTTGAAAGTCATTATTTCACCTAAGAATATCTAAGAGCAAGCACCTAAGAGCTAGAATCATTATTCTAAGACCTAGAGCTTTCAAGTGTTCAATTGCAAGAGCAAGGCTTATGATCAAGAAAGCATCAAGAGCTGATCATCAAGCATTTTTGGAGCATCAATTCAAGATTCAAGAATCATGTCAAGGTCTTCATGCATTATGTGTGATTGTGAGCTAACATGTTGATGTAGCATATATGATCCAAGTTCAAGCATTCAAGGCCATATCAAGTTTCATGATCAAAATCTACATCCATTGAAGCTAATTCATACAAGTTATAGATCTACACTCCAAGGGTTCAACAAGGTTTGGTGAGTTGTTACATTCATGTGTTCATTCATCATTCCTTCATGTTCTTTCAATTCATTTAAAAGTTTAATTACTCAAATGAGGTCTAACTGAGGCACAAAATAACATTTTTTCTCTCTTGTGATGTGTGTTTTACAAATTTAGGTGATTAGGACTCATTCACCCAACATGGTGTATTAGTCCCAAATAAGCCCTTTTGACAACATTTAGCAATGTCGAATCTGGGTTCAGAAGATTTAGAAAGATCTTGGAAAATCCTATAGTAGAACTCATATGCCCAACCTGGAGTATTAATACCATTAGAGTTTTTGATCACCGTTCAGTAGATCTTGATCAACTCTCATAGAATCCCAAATCTTACCCTGAAAACCCTAGAGTGAGACTAAATTGCCCAACCTGACGTATGAGTCTCGGTGCAATTTGAGACAACAATTTCCAGGGTTTACAGACCTTGTTTTGGCCTCTCCACTCCTAGGTAATTTTCTATTTCATTATGTTTTTCAATCTAATTTCATGCTTTCAAGTTTCTAGGGTTTGTGCATAAGTGTTTACATTTCTCCTTTTGAAGCTTTATTTAATGGTGGACCCCTGTCCAATCACATAAGGAAACCCCTAGTCCATCCCTTAATTGAGTCACTTGGTTGAGGGATCTTGGTTTCCTAATGAACTAAATTGTGAAATAGGTCCCATGTTCCATCTCCTAAAAGGTGGACACCTATTTCCTGGTGTATGCTAGAAACCAAAGGTTGCTTGCACAACTACTAGAAGACCTTCACTATCTCCTTCCTAGAACCTGACTCCAATGGTTCTTATTGAGCTTGGGTGATTCACCAAACCTTGCTCCAACTCTTCTCAAAGAGTTTCCTACCTTGTGCTTTACCTTTGGTAGACAAACACCACTTGAATTTGCTATCTTCTTCCAACACCTAGAAGGATCTAAGTGCCAATTTCTCCATCAATCTTGAACTGCTTGTAGGGGGAGTGCATTTCACATTCACTTGAATGCATCTTGAGGGGTTTTCAATCCTCAATCTACCTGATCTCAGGATTTTGCCTTGAAGAGGCCTATTTCCTACTAGCCCTTACTAGTCAGTTTTCTACCTTTTGTTCTTAAACTTGTCAAACAACCTATCAAAGAAACTTGATTTCCTGATACCCTTTTTGGACCTTTAAATCTTGCATAGGGTTTCAATCCTCTGTCTCTACCGTATAGTTGATTCCTACAATCAAGGAGGATTAGGGCTAATAAGCCTAATAGTTAGGGTTTCACTGCTTTTTGGTTCAAATCTACCTCTAATGGATTGATTGATGCTTCAATCCTTATGCCATGTGAGGATCCTATCTTACCCCACCTGAAACCGTATGGATTCCATACAGTGGTCTCTTCCCCTGCCTAAGTTCTTCAAATTTTCATTCCCAAACCACTAACTGGCCAGTCCTAGCTCGCCTAGGGTTTGAGATTACAATTGCTTGCTTGGCTCTTTAGGTTTCCTACTGTTAAATATGTACAATGGACTGGCTCCCCTTCCATATCTTGCTAGTCTCAAGAAGAACCCGTGGACAGAGTCTATGGGGGAGCCATTCTAAACTTCACTGCTCAAAACAGGAGAAACTAACAATCTACACTATAATCTATAAACTAGGAACAACAAATCTACACTAAGCTACTTGAATACAAGATAAATGGCACTCAAAACTATTCTAAGAGCTCAAAACAATGCTAAATCAGTATTTACAGTGCCCTAATAACTCTGTTTCTCAGAATACACGGGTAACACAGGAAAAAGCAGAATTTCTCTTATTCACACAAAAGCCAAAGCTTGTTACAATAAAACTAACTCTTCTCTACGAGTCACCACACCTACTTAGAGGTATTTTCCATCTTCCAAGGGGAATTTTTTGACTCCACATCCCTGATTTTAAGGGAATCCAAGACAACTACTAAGTTACATGCAACCAAACAATGTTGCCATGCAACTTTGCAATATTCTTGCAACTTTTCCATCATCCTTCATCTTAGGATCACTCACTCCTTGATTCCAAATCAACAACCTCCCTAACTGCCTCTAAGCATCTTTTAACAACATAGATGTGATCAACACACATTTAATGCTTGCATCCTAACATATGTTGTCCAAAGCTAATTAAAGCCAAAATTTAATAACATGATTAAACTAGGAGGACATTAATCCTAATGATTAACTCACCACACTCAACCAAGACCTTCTAAGGTCCACAACAAACACACAAAGACCCTGACTTGGCTAAGGTCAGGTACAAGCCAAAATTGCAACATAACCAAACTGGAGTTAAGCCAAGGTGCTCCTGCACCATCCTCCCCAAAACAGAAAGTTTCAATCCACCCTTGGATTGAGCAAGTTGAGATCAATGCCCAACTTCTTAAACTATACCTCCTTGATCCACACTGCATCAGCTTCAGGTTGTCCATGTCTTTGGATCAGATGTTCTTTGTACTCCTTGGTTCTAGTCCTCTTATAGACCCTGGTATCCAATATTTTATCAGCTTGTTTGACTGTGACAGTAGGTAATTTAAGTTCTTCTACATCTTGACTAACTTCATGGAGGGTCTAATCCAAGTCTTGTGGTGGTCCTTTGTAATGCACTAGATCTGCAACATTAAAAATAGGGGTCCGTCCACTATCATCTGGTAATTGCACCTTAAAAGCATTGTCTCCATACTTCTCCAAGATAGGACAGGGACCTATCCTCTTCATTTGCAACTTGTGAGGAACTCCTTTCTGTAGTCTAGACTTGTTCAAATGCACCATTACCAAATCACCAACATTGAATTGAACTTCTTTCCTATGCTCATCCACTTTAATCTTATGTTTCATGGTATTTTCTACCAGTGTTTTTCTGACTGACTCATGAATCTCCTGCATTGCACAAGCAAAGTCATCAGCATATCCACTTCCCTTGACTTCATCCTTCAACTTTCTCAACTCAGAAACACCTCTACGATGTAGACCATAAATAATTTCAAAGGGACTCTTCCCTGTTGATCTGTTGACAGTATCATTGTAGGCATATTCAGCTTGCCCAATAATCTGATCCCATTGTTGACCATATTCCTTGGTCAAGCATCTTAAGAGATTTCCAAGTGTCCTATTCACAACTTCAATCTAACCATCAATTTGGGGATGGTATGCAGATCCAAAGGACAAATTGGTGCCCATTCTTTGCCAAAGAGTCTTCCAAAAATGACTCATAAACTTAGTATCTCTGTCTGATACAATGTTGATTGGTAACCCATGAATCCTTACTATCTCTTTGAAGAAAAGAGAGGCTATTTGACTGGCATCATTGGTTGTTTTGCATGGCACAAAGTGAGCCATTTTGCTGAATCTATCTACAACCACATAAACACTGTCTATACCTTGCCTTGTCTTGGGTAAACCAACTACAAAGTTCATGCTCAAGCATTCCCATGGCCTAGTAGGAATAGGCAGTGGCTGGTATAGGCTTGCATTTGAAGAAGTGCCCTTGGCCTTTTGACATACCACACAACTCTCCACATACCTCCTAACATCTAGGTTCATCCTTGGCCAATAGTAAAACCTTTGGACAAGCTCTTGAGTTTTGGTGATCCCAAAATGACCACTCAATGCACCATTATGCTTTTCTTGTATTAAGTTTTCCCTAATAGAACCTCTAGGAACACAAAGTTGATTTCCTTTAAACAAAAGATCACTTTGCAAAGTATATTCAGCATATTTACTATGGAAATGATTCTTGTATTCAGCACATACCTTATAAATATCTGCAAAGTCTTCATCATCTGCATATAGATCCTTGAAGTGATCTATCCCCATGCTCTTCAATTGAATTTCCTGAATTGTGAGGACTCTTCTGCTCAAGGCATCTACCACTTTGTTGAGAGCTCCTTTCTTATTCTTGATATTGAAGGTGTAAGCTTGCAAGTACTCGACCCATTTCATGTGTCTGTGACTCAACTTCTCTTGTGAATTTAGGAAACTGAGTGCTTGGTTGTCTGAATACACAATGAATTCCTTGGGAAGCAAGTAGTGCCTCCATTTTCTTAAAACCTGGACCAATGCATACATCTCAAGGTCATAAGAAGAGTACTTCTTCTTGGCTTCACTTAACTTCTCTGAATGAAAAGCCACCGGTCTGCCCTCTTGACTGAGAACAGCTCCAATAGCTACATTTCTTGCATCACACTCAATGGTGAATAGCTTCTCAAAGCTTGGCAACACCAAAATAGGTTGGGTAGCTATCTTTTCCTTCAACAACTCAAAACTCTTGTTAGCTTGCTCATTCCACACAAACTTGGTTTTCATTCCTCCTTTAATGGTATCCAACATAGGAGCACAAATAGCACTAAACTGTCTTATGAATTTCCTATAGTATTGAGCAAGACCATGGAAGCTTCTTACTTCTATTGCTGTCTTTGGAGTAGGCCAATTGAGGAGGGCTTCCACTTTGCTGCTATCCATCTTCAAGTTGCCATGTGATAGCACAAATCCAAGGTACACCAGCTCTGTTTTGATGAACTCACACTTTTCTAGATTGATCATCAGCTTCTCCTCCTGCAGCTTCTTGAAAATCAATGCTATATGTTGGAGGTGCTCTTCTCTTGTTCTGCTATAGATTAGTATATCATCAAGATACACTAATACAAACTTGCCAATGTAGTCCTTGAGGATTTCATTCATGAGTCTCATGAATGTGGAGGGGGCATTAGACAAGCCAAATGGCATAACTAGCCACTCATAGAGACCCTCATTGGTTTTGAAAGTTGTTTTCCACTCATCTCCCTCATGTATTCTAATTTGGTGATAACCACTCTTTAAATCTATCTTGGTATAGTACCTAGCTTCACCTAGACAATCCATGAGATCTTCAATCCTAGGGATAGGGAACCTATACCTAATGGTTATCTTGTTTATTGCCCTAGAATTAGTACAAAGCCTCCATTCTCCTCCCTTTTTAGGTGCTAAAACAATGGGTACTGCACATGGACTAATGCTTTTCCTAATGAGACCTTGGTTAAGAAGTTCTTGAATCTGCCTAGCTATTTCCTCATTTTGTTGAGGTGTCATCTTGTAAGCTGCTTTGTTTGGTAGAGTAGCTCCTGGTATCAAGTCTATCCTATGACTTATGGCTCTTTTAGGAGGTAAGGTTGCTGGTTGACCACTACTTACAATACCTTCATAGGTCTGCAACAATTTTTGTATCTCCTCAGGTAACTCTTGCTTTTCAGCTGCTTTCTCTTTGCTCTCCTCTCTTGGCTTTATCATCACTGCATAGCCAACTCCTTCTCCTTCTTCCAAGGCTTCTAAGAACTCTTTTTCACCAACCACGAGCAGTTTAGAACCTGCTATCTACACCTCTGTATCTTCTAACAAAGACTGAATTTTGAAGGCTACATTATCTTTCTTGAAGGTATATGAATTCTTAGCTCCATCATGCATAGCTTGGCGGTCAAATTGCCATGGTCTACCTAGGAGCAAGTGGCATGCATCCATAGGTAACACATCACACAAAACTTTGTCCTTGTACCTACCAATTGAGAACTCCACCCATGCTTCTTCATTCACCAAGACATGCTAACCCTTATTGAGCCATGTGACCTTGTAAGGATTATTGTGGGGTATCCTTGTCAACTTCAGCTTGCTGACTGCCTCCTTTAACACAATATTGTCAGTAGAACCTGAGTCAATGATGACTTTACACACTTTCCCCATCATCTTGCACTTTATCCTAAACAAGGACCTCCTTTGGCTTGGCTCTTCTTTAACCGGTTCCTTGATCAAATTCCTCCTCATCATGAGGTTCTCACCTTCCTCTAAATTCAATGGCACCTCAGGATGTTTATCTACTGCAGTAGTCTCATCATGAACCAAATTAGTTCTCATGTCACCTCCATGAGAAGTACTACCCTTCTCTGGACATCTATAGGCCGGGTGTCCCAATTGGTTGCAGTGCTAACATTTCATATTGGTGAAATAGTTGCCTCTCCCTTGTCCACCACTTCTTCCTCTAGAGCTGGAGCCTCTTCCTCTACCACCTCTACTAGAGCTTCCTTCTTATTGTTCTGAAAATCTGACTTCTCCTTGGGCTCTTGGTTCTGAACTTCTTCCACCATAGCCAACTCTTTGTCCTCTGCTGTCTTTCCCTTTACCTCTACTTTTGGGGTTTTGTTCTTGCTTCTTTTTTCCTTTCTCCTCTATCTTCAAAGCCATTTGATAGCATTGGCAGACTTTTTTGAAGTTTACTAAACTCATGTCTTCTTGGATAGACCACTTGAGCCCATTCAAGTACCTTGCTAGCTTGATGCTCTCATCTTCAACCACTTTTGATCTAAGGCACAATTTTTGAAACTCCTTTGTTTATGTTTGGACATCCATATCCTTTTGCCTAAGATTGTGTCTTCTCCTATGCAACTGAACTTCATAATCATTAGGTAGATAAGTTTTCCTTATCTTAGTTACCATTCCTCTCCATGAAACTATTGGACCTTTGCCTTCTTTCTCTCTTTTAGATTGTACAAACTTCCACCATGTGAGAGTTGCTCCTCTCAACCTTGACTTGGCCACCTTTACCTTTTCGGCCTCTTTTATACCATCACATTCAAAGTGATTTTCAATGCTCTCAATCTAGTCCACAACTGAATCAGGGTCCATTTGTCCACTGAATAGTGGCACACCTTCCAATGCCTTACCACGTAAGGCCTGCAATGCTTTTAGGAAGGGTTCCTCAGCAAGAATAGGGTCAGGCTTTGGAGCTTCCTCCTCCAAGTCCTCTTCTTTTTCCTTGGCTTCCTGCTCTTCCTTCTGCTCTATCTTGTCCTTCACTTTATTTGTTGTCTCATGGACTTCATCCAAGAGTTTCTCCACTTGAGATAACCTTTCTCTCAGCAACCGGTTATCTTCCTCTTGCTCTTCTACCTTTTTAGCCAACTCTGCATTAGTCGCCATGGTTCTTTCCTCTAGTGTGTTCTCTCCTACTGACTCAGTGGGCTGCAACATCAATCACAAGCCTTGAATCAAACGTTGCTCTGATACCAATATGGTGTTTGCTAGAAACCAAAGGTTGCTTGCACAACTACTAAAAGACCTTCACTGTCTCCTTCCTAGAACCTAACTCCAATGGTTCTTATTGAGCTTGGGTGATTCACCAAACCCTGCTCCAACTCTTCTCAAAGAGTTTCCTACCTTGTGCTTTACCTTTGGTAGACAAACACCACTTGAATTTGCTATCTTCTTCCAACACCTAGAAGGATCTAAGTGCCAATTTCTCCAACAATCTTGAAATGCTTGCAGGGGGAGCTAAATACATTGTCTTCTTGCATTTCACATTCACTTGAATGCATCTTGAGGGGTCTTCAATCCTCAATCTACCCGATCTCAGGATTTTGCCTTGAAGAGGCCTATTTCCTACTAGCCCTTACCAGTCAGTTTTTTGCCTTTTGTTCTTAAACTTGTCAAAAAACCTATCAAAGAAACTTGATTTCCTGATACCCTTTTTGGATCTTTAAATCTTTCATAGGGTTTCAATCCTTTGTCTCTACCATACAGTTGATTCCTACAATCAAGGAGGATTAGGGCTAATAGGCCTAATAGTTAGGGTTTCATTGCTTTTTGGTTCAAATCTACCTCTAATGGATTGATTGATGCTTCAATCCTTATGCCATGTGAGGATCCTAGCTTACCCCACCTGAAACTGTACAGATTCTGTACAGTGGTCTCTTCCCCTGCCTAAGTTCTTCAAATTTTCATTCCCAAAACACTAACCAGCCAGTCCTAGCTCACTTGGGGTTTGAGATTACAATTGCTTGCTTGGATCTTTAGGTTTTATATTGTTAAATATGTACAATGGACTGGCTCCCCTTCCATATCTTGCTAGTCTCAGGAAGAACCCGTGGACAGAGTCTATGGGGGAGCCATTCTAAACTTCACTGCTCAAAACAGAAGAAACTAACAATCTACACTATAATCTATAAACTAGGAACAACAAATCTACACTAAGCTACTTGAATACAAGATAAATGGCACTCAAAACTATTCTAAGAGCTCAAAACAATGCTAAATCAGTATTTACAGCGCCTTAATAACTCTATTTCTCAGAATACACAGGTAACATAGGAAAAAGTAGAATTTCTCTTATTCACACAAAAGCCAAAACTTGTTACAATGCAACTAACTCTTCTCTAGGAGTCACCACACCTACTTAGAGGTATTTTCCATCTTTCAAGGGGAATTGTTCGACTCCACATCCTTGATTTTAAGGGAATCCAAGACAACTACTAAGTTACATGCAACCAAACAATGTTGTCATGCAACTTTGCAATATTCTTGCAACTTTGCCATCATCCTTCATCTTAGGATCACTAACTCCTTGATTCCAAATCAACAACCTCCCTAACTACCTCTAAGCATCTTTTAACAACGTAGATGTGATCAACACACATTTAATGCTTACATCCTAACATATGTTGTCCAAAGCTAATTAAAGCCAAAATTTAACAACATGATTAAACTAGGAGGACATTAATCCTAATGATTAACTCACCACACTCAACCAAGAACTTCTAAGGTCCACAACAAACACACAAAGATGCTGACTTGGCTAAGGTCAATTACAAGCCAAAATTGCAACATAACCAAACTGGAGTTAAGCCAAGGTGCTCCTGCACCATTTCCCTTATGTTCACTTTCCTTAGGAAAAGTTCAACCAAATTCTATGTGTGATTCTTCATCAATGAAGGATACTCCTTATGCATAGCACTATCCCACTCTAGTATACTATAAGCCTCTAAAAAACCTTACGGATCAATATATATAGCATGACTCAAAATACCTAGAAGTTTATGAGTGAGTGCATTAAAATTCATAGGATTTCCAACTAAAGATCCAACCTCTTGAATAGTGTTATGGGTCTAAATTTAAGAAATAAAATGAGTGCTAGGAGTTGGAAGTTGTGGTGTAGGAGGTAGTATTACAAAACCATAATTTAAAGCACCTTCTAATGCAAAGGTGTTCTCATGAGATAAAGAAGGTTGATCAAGTAGTGAGGAAAAATAAGTGGATGTAGAATCCATCTTTGTGAAATACTCATCAAACTAGACACATCTAGTAGTGGGATAAAAATAATTGATAACCATTCATATCCTCATAATTTAGCTAAAAATATATATATGGCTTACTCTTCTCCATTGTCTTCTATTGACCATTTAGTATAAATTTCCAAGCCTCACTTCCAAATACCTTGAAGAAGTAAGCATCAGGCTTGATATTAGACGAAGTCTTCTCATTATCAATAGTTTAAACTACCTTTTAGGGAATGCGGTTCTAAATATAGTTAGCACAATTGATTTCTTTAGCTCAAAAATATGGGTCCATAGGTTGATATTGAAGCATACAATTTTCCATCTCCCTTAGTGACCTATTATTTATTCTAAAAACATCATTCTATTGAGGATTATAAGCATTAATATTAATGATAAATTATATTCGGTGTAGTAGTCTTGAAATTCCTAGTTCACATATTCCCTCATCATGAATAGAAGAACCTAATTACTTCTCCATGAATACCCTGAATGTCAAAAGTGGTAAGGACATCACTCTTGTAATTTATGAAGTACACCCACATGTGATAAAATTAATCATCAATGAAGGTAAACAAATACTTGGCTCATGAAAATGAAGGGATTGGAAAAGATATAAGGTCACTATATACCAACTCTAGCAATGTAAAATCATGATGAAATTTTTCCTTAGGAAATGGTTCTTTGTGATGTTTTCTAAGAATGAAAGTTTGAAAAATGCCCTATGTGCATGAAACCTTATGAAGACAGTACAATCCATGTGTACTCAATTGATATAGATACTTACAGTTGACATGACCAAAGTATTCATGCCAAATTTTACTCAAGGTACAATCTACAAGGACAATGTGTGTTGAACCATTAGATGACCCAAAACCATAAAACTTGTACAATATTTGTTAGTTCTCAAAGTGGTAAATTCACAAATCCTTAAGGTTGGATAAATTTTCAAGCATTAAGGATGTCAAACTTGGGAAGAATACCATAAAATCTATATAAAATTTAGGCGACTAAGGATCAAATTCTAAGGTGGGTAAGACCTCCTTCACTTCTCATTTTGCAAGGCCAAGGTAGATTTCCCTAAGATGATTATTCAATGATATTACAAGGATTGAACAATTACCTTGCTAAAAACCATAGCCACTACATAACTATCCCAATATTTATTGTCATAATGTACCTATATGTTGGTTTTAACATATAAGGCCATGCACCTTTATATAATAGAAAAGCGTACAAGGAAAAGTGTTTTAAAATATGGCTATAATAACCCTTATTATTATTATTATGCAATGTACATGGAAGCTCGAAGGTAAACACAACTATCATTCCTGAAAACCCCATTTAAGGAATGACTAAAATTTTAACTCCAAAAGATGTTAACAAAGGGAGAGAAATCTTTGAGCTTTTCAGGGATAAGTGGAAAAAGATAACTGAATAAGGGAACTCCAAAATCTTGAATCCAAAGGACTTAGAAAATTTTAGGGCTTTATTGATTAGGGTTTGGGGAATGAAGATGTGGTGGAACAAATACCAAGAGATGGGTGGATAGATGAGGAAGTCTAATATCCTGGTAGATTAATACAAAGGACTAAATAATTTTATAGGCTACCAATCTTTAGGGATTAAGAACTTATACCTCATGCTAGGAATGGCATCGAGGTATGGGAAAGTTCAATACTCTAATAAAGTAGATGGACTTAGAGGGGAAATACAAACTTTTAGGAAAGGCACACAAGGGATGACAAATTTGATAAGGACATAGGGATGTGAAACTCCAAAACATTGAAAGATTAACACAAATGAATTTTACAAGGGCGCAAGTGAGTTGTCAAGATCAATAGGGAGGGCATGCAAGTATGGATAAACCTAAAAGTTTGATATCTCGACAAGTCATGAAAAACTAAGGAAAATAGAAAATAGAGCCCAAATTTGATTTTTCATGAGTCTTTGCACCTTTTGACACTTAGGGGATTCATTAAATATTTTCTCAAATTGGTTATCAACAAAGGGTGGATAAGGTCAAGTGCATAACATGGAAGCATCAAAGCAAAGATAAGACACATTAAACAAGGGTGCCGACAATCTAGACACATGATCAACTTTACCTAAAGCAACAATTTAATCTAGATGATGAAGTTATCAAATAATAATATTATGTGGTGAAAACTCAATTGTTTTCCCATCCCTAGAATAAAATTTTTTATAGATGGAGTGAATATTGGTTGAAATATTAATAACAAAAAGAAAATCCCCAATGCAACTATTTTTTCAATTTTACTATCCTTGACCCCAAAATTAGAATCTATGAAAAGTTACCCACTACAATCTAAGAAGTACTACTTTTAGAAATATTCTCAAGAAGATCATATGAATGATTCATATTATGTGAGGCTCTAGAGTCAACAATCCAACTATCTACTGAAAATAAAGCTTGTGCAAAAATATTTTGTCCTTTTCCTATACTAGTGGAAGAAGACTTAGATGATGAAATGGTGTGTTGTTGCATGACTTCATCTAAAGCCTCTAGTCACTTACAAAATATACTAATTGCATGTCCCTCTTTTCCTCAAAACTACAAGGTTCTCTAGATTTCTTTTTCCGTTAGAGGAAGACTCACTAGGCTTAGAAGATTTATCATTTTTAGGAGTGGATTGGTGTTTATATTTTGAATTCTATTTTGTCTTGGATGAAATCTCATTATTTTATGAATATTGTTTTATGGTTTTTTGTCTTCTTTCCTTCCCTTTGGATGATTGTGTAACTGATGTGTGGTTTTTGGAACTAGAAAGTGAATCCAGTTGTGTCATCTTAGCCTATTTTCATGCCAAATAATCACAAAAAACCTCAAAAGAAGGCATGGTAAATGTCTCCCCCAATGCATCTATATTATAATATAAATTATAAGAGAAGACTTGAAATGGTCCTCTAAGCTTAGATATGATAAAAAAAATGTGTTGATATAAATAGGTTTTTTACCTATCTAGTCATTATTAGGTCCTATTTATGTGTTAAGTACACTTAAGTCATAGGAGGGAATCTTTATAGGTGGTGTTAATTGTCACTAGATCTTATCTTATCTTTTGGTATTTAATGTTTGTGTCTCAGGTCATTTAATATTTGTTGAGGTAGTTGTCTCATTATACAGGATTAAGAAACATGTCAAGATCTTGTCTAATCCTATCTCATAATTTTCCTTTATAAGCAAGGCATCATATGTACATCAAATATTTAACTTAGAAATCTTGCATCCATAATCATAGCATGATATTTTTCCATTTTTCTCTTATGGAAGTTATTAATGTCTTGTAGGTGATCTTCAGGGGTTGAGGAGTTCACCATTAACTCTTACATGGTATCATATCTAGGCTAGGAGCCCCAAGCACCAATAGTGTAGCTTAAGAGGGGTGTTGGAAATAAGCCACACTTAAACTAACGATGGGATGGCCAAAGAGGGGATAGTAGCTTAGTTGGTAGAGCACTCCAACAACAAATGGAAGGCCCTAGGTTAAAAAGCTAGTTGGTCCATGCAAGTTGTAGCTCGACAAGTGGTATCAAATCCAGGCTAGGAGCCCCAAGCACCAACAATGTAGCTTAAGGGGGGTGTTGTAAATAAGCCACACTTGGACTATCAATGGGAAGGTCAAAGAGGGACTAGCAGCTCAATTGGTAGAGCACTCCAATAGAAAATGGAAGGTCCTAGGTTTGAGTCTTGGCTGGTTCATATGAGTTGTAGCTCAACAATTGGTATCGTAGTTGGGACCCATATTTGCATAATAATACTTCCTAAGTTGCACTTAAGGGGGGTGTGGTGTAAATAGGTATTTTACCTATCTATTCATTAGTAGGTGAAACATAAGAAAATGGGTGCAAATCAGTAATGATGACAAAAAAGGGGGATATAATGCACCTATCTTCCTTAGTTCATTATGAAAAAGAGATATCTTTGGACAAGATCGACTTTCAACCCTTAGGTGAGTCAACCTTGATGGAGATCTTGTTGTTTTCCTTATGACTAAGGATGGAGTAAATTAATTTTTGGAAGAAAGACTAAAATAGTAAATAAACCCAAAAATGCAAAGTAACACTTGAAATCACTATATTAAACCTTAATCTAACAAAACCTAAAACTTTCTAGCAGATATGAGAAGGCTAAGTATTTTTACACCTATCACCAAAATGCTCATGTTGAGTGTCCTTTGAGACTCATTCACCCTCGGGAAAATGGGTCTTGCTAGGGATTTCTAAAAAAATCAAAATATGGGTTTGTAACTCTTGATCTGCTCTTCCATCTTGTACCTTTCAATCCTCGCTCTCAGATTTGTACCTACATCAAAAACTAAAAAAATTGGTTTGCTTGTATGGGGGTTTGCCTCAATCAAACCCCAAGTTTGGTAATTAAACCTTGATGAAAAATACAGATCTAGAATCTGAAAATGTGTCTGAGCCCTAATCTTAATTGTGTCAAAGATTGTTAAGATCTAGCATGCAAAGAAACCCTATTCAAGTGTGTTAGAATAAGATCCCTAGATGAACTTGAATGATGAACACAAGACCTAGTTAGGAGAAGTCAAATCCCCTAATAGATCAAAACTCTGATTATACCTTGCTATAGGCAGCTAAAATCTAGTGAAGATAGAAGATGGGATCACTAGGAAACAAGTCATTAGATCAAGGGAAATGACTAGTTTCATGTCCCAAAACCTAGAATCCATCATGATCTACCATAGGCATCAATCTTCAATCATGAACAATGCTTGATCAATCCTCATAAAATGAGCTTGAAGACCTACAAATACAATTGAAAATGTTGCTCCAAGACTTCAACTTTGCTTGCTTGAATTTTCTCCTTGACCTTGATTGCAAACCTTGTGAATAACTTCTTGATATTTTTCTCAACGTAGTGCAAATTGGTGAAAAGACTAGTCTTTATAGGCATCCTTTCCAATTTCCTAATTATTAAATCCCAAAAGCCAACACTTAAAACTTGGATTTAGGACTTTAAGATGCTGCAAAAAACATGTTTAAAATTTGAATTTGTGATTGGGTCCTGACCTAAATTTTCAAGATTTTTCAATTTTGAGGTGTTAAATTAATTATATGCATTTGTTCAATGCATTTGATAATGTGGGAGAATATTTAAAATATATATAATAAAGGGGTTTAGGGGCCTATTTATGAAGGATAAAAATGCATAAAATTGAGGTCAATTAAATAGGTCCAAATTAAGTGTGAAATTGTACTATCACATAGAAGGAGTACAATTTTCTACACTGTAGTAGGTCCTATTTTCATGTTAAGTCCACTTAGGTCCTAGGAGGGAATCTTTCTAGGTGGTTTTAGTTGTCACTAGATCTTATCTTATCTTTTGGTATTTAATTCTTGTGCACTAGATCATTTAATATTTATTGAGGTAGTTGTCTCATTATATAGGATTAAGACACATGTCAAGATATTTCCTAATTCTATCTCACAACTTGCCTTTTAAAAGCAAGGCATCATATGTACATCACATATTCAATCTATCAATCTTGCATCCATAATCATAGCAAGATATTTTTGCTATTTCTCTCTTGTGGAAGTTATTGTTGTCTTGTAGACCTGATCTTGGGGTATTGAGGAGTTCACCATTAACTCCTACAAAAGGTATATAATTTGTTAGTTTTATCCTTTCCACAAACTTATATTAGTGATTTGAGATACTTGAATTTTACAAAAAATTCCTTGATAGAAGGAAAGGAATCAAGTGAAATATTAGTCAATTCTACCATAATCTATAATACTTGGAGCTCATTAAAAGAACCAAATAGATCCTTACACATAGCCTAGATATTATTAAGATCATGTCAAGATTCAATATAAAATAATAGGTTGTCTAAAAAATGTAGTACAATCAAAGCCTATGGCCTCATACAACTTGTTCCTATAGGAAAATTTTATAGCCTGGGAAATACAAGAAATATCAAGCAATAGATACAAGTGGATTCTTGTAGCCACTAACTACTTCACTAAATGGGTTGAGGTATTTTCAACCTATAATTCTACATAAAATATGGTAGTTGACTTCCTCTTAAAAAATAAAATAACTATGTTTTGGTATGCTTACAAGGATCATTGTTGATAATTCTATGCATTTTAGATCCCTTGATATTTTAATTTTATGCACTAGGTATGGGTTTGATCTAATTAATTTGTCCCCTTATCATCCCCAAGGGAATGAAAATTTTATTCTAGTAATAAAAGTCTCATGAAGATCATCAAAATAACTTTAGATTTGAACAAGAAAATATGTGATGACAAGTTGAAGTATGTAGTATGGGTTGATAGAATGGCCTACAAGAAAACTATTAGTACTTGATCCTATTTAAAATAATATATGGACTAGAATCCAAGACATCAATCAATTTGGAGTTTCATGTGTATAAGGTAATGAAAGATGTTGAAGGAGGAGAAGATGACGCAACCTCTTAGAGTATAGTGGAACTAACAAAGTTGGATGAGAATAGAAGGATTGCACATGAAAAAATTTTGTCACACAAGTAGAAAAAGAAACCTCTATTTGACAATAAATTGTTATAAAGAAACTTCCAAGTTGGAGATATGGTCCTCATCTAGATTTATAGGTCAAAGGATAAAGGAAAACATGAGAAATTTGGTCCTTTATGACTTAGGCCATATAAAATTAGAAAGGAGTATGGTCACAATGTGTACCATCTCAAGGATTGAGTAGTATATTTAATATAATTGGGGGTTTATTATCAACACATTAAGGATTAATTCATGTAAGTAATGGTGTCCTTGTATATTTTATGTGTTGTGTCTTTGTGAAATCTTAACACTTAATGATCAAGATGATGCGTTATTGTCCCAATCCCCTCTTTGTGTGCCTTTTTTGAGTATGCTCCTAGAGACATGAATTATTTTTGTGCCTATGAGAGACACATGTGTCAACTAGATCCAATGTTGGGACTCAATCTAACATTACTACAAAAATATTGATTCCTCTAGAGCTCATTTGTGTATTTTGGTCTTAATTTATCCACCATTTATAAATTTTCTAAGAAATATTTGAGTGGATTACCCTTGGTTAAACTTTCCTAAGTGTCACCCTTCATCATTCCCCATTTTTCCCTCAGTGTTAGAAGCTACAAAGATCCAAAACATATAAACATGAAACTACAAGTTGAATATTTCATAAGTTTTCTAACTTCCAAGAATGTTAATAAGTAATTTTTCTCTCATCTATTGCACTTTTTAAAGGTTTGATTTCTTTCCAAACTTCCAACAATTAAAGAGTTAAAAACTTAAAGGTTTTCAAGGTTTTTTAATTGCAAAAAATATTTTCAAGATTCCCTCCAAGCCTGAAGTGCCAATTAAAGGCTGTCAAAATTAAGGACATTAGTGAGTTCATAAGTTCACAAAATTATTGAAGTACCAACAAGCTTAAATGTTTTAAATATCAAAAAAGGTTCCAAGAGATGATGCATTAGTGAGTTCACAAGTATGTGAACTTTCTAAATTTCCAATAACATTCCAAAAATTATAAAATTTCCAATTTTTCCCATGGTTCCAAGATGAATTATAAAATATTTAGATGTTGAATAGTTTGTGAGATAAGGAAATTTTTAAAATGTCACCAAGTTTTAGAATGCTCAAGTTTGGTGTTTCAAAAGGTTTCCAAATTTCTTGAAATACCAACAAGGTTTTGCATAGCTTTAAAATTATGGCATTCCTACCCATGCACTCCTACCAACCTACCCCCTACAAGATCTAGGATTCTAAAACAAACAAATTTATGTAAGGAAGCTAAGGTAGCAAAACAACTTCCTACACTAATGTTGAGAGGAGGAGGATGTAAAACTTTATAAATATTTACAAAAGTTACAAAAACTTAAACATAAATATCATGCATACCACAAAAAAATGATTTACATGGGGAAAACTCTTTCAGGAGAAAAACCCCACACTTCAAAAGTTGTCTGATATATTATTCATAAATATTGAAGATTGCAATATACTTGTAGAGCATGGTTCTCACACCAGCTAGATATCTAGATGTAACACAAAAGCTATTTGACTCTCATAATACATGTAAATACATAGTTGTAATATAATTCCCTCATAAAATAGGGTTTCCTTTTAGGGAAAAAATAAGCCAAAAAAATCTACCATTAGACATCAGACCTAATTATGAATGGCCAAGATTTACAATAATAAAATTATGTACATAAAATATGGCTTTAGGGGGGCACTACCTATGAACCCTTGTTAAGGTGTGTGGCCCCCAAACCCCCCACTGGGGGAATGGGCCCCCCGAACCCTGCATGGGGTACCCTCCTACACCCCCTATGCTCAAAAATATTACTCATAGTATCAAGGTTGAGACACCAATTTTCTTAACATTCTCCCACTTGTCGAGCACCTTACAAGAACAAAGGAGAGGATTAGTACCATGATTTGATTTATATGGGCCGAGATGCCCATAGAATATAAACATGATCTAAACTTCTTTGTGCTCACAACCTTAGTTAAATAATCTACAACATTCATCAAAGTCTCTATCTTAACTAGCTTCACCCTACCATCCTTGATCATATCTTTGATAAATGATAATGTACATCAATGTGCTTAGTCTTTGCATAAAATTTTGGCTTCTTAGCTAGACATATTACACTTTGACTATGAAAATAAATTGTCATTGCACCTTATTTTATTCCAACATCCAAATAAAGTCTCTTAAGCCAAATAGATTTTGTACAAGTATGAATAGTTGAATGCAATATACTCAATTTTAATAGTGGACAAAGCAACCACAACCTGTCACTTACTCGTCTGATTGATTGCACCACCAAATAAAGTAAACACATAAGAATTGGTGGATCATCTACTATTAGCATAACCTACCCAATTTGAATCCACATAACCATGAATATCAAGGGAAATTAAGTCTCCTATCAAATTGTCATGATAACACAAGGAATATTCTGAGGTGCCTCACAAATTTCTAAAGACTCTTTTAACCACATCTCAATAAACTCTAATGTGATTAGACATATATTTGGAAAGAAATCCCACTACTTGGGTGATATTTTGTCTAGTGCAAATCATAACATACATCAAAATTCCAATTGCACTCTAGTAAGACACTCTACACATGTCTTCTATCTCTAATGGGGATGTTGGACAATCTAAAATAGATAGCTTTATTCCAATTGTAAAAGGAACACACAATGAATTACAATCTTGAATTTTAAATCTATGTAAAAATGAATTGAGATATATACTTTGGCCAAGCCATAACTTCTTATTCACTACATGTCTTCTAATTTATATCCCAAGAATGTGTTTAGTTGCACCAAGATCTTTCACTTCAAATTTAGCGGCAAGTTGAGACTTTAGTTTTG
>VDFB02270651.1:472613168-472695804 GCA_007258455.2 Sequoia sempervirens
TTTATGGGAGAATACAAAATCTCACAATCTACACCTAAAAACCCTTGTGTTCCATTTTCTCAACTTGGTTCTACATCAACATCACCCCATGGTGGTGATGGGGGCCCTTCAACTCCCACCCTCATGAGAGGAAGATGTGTAACTTTAAGAAAATTAAAGAGGATTTGTGTTCTTGTGAAAAATCCAATCCTTTTCAAAAGCACAAAACCCCTTCATCCAAGAGTTGTAAGAATGTTATTGTCTTGGATACAAACTCCGTTCTAAACATGGATGTAGTGAAAAAATGGAGCAAAAATTTTATAGATCAAGTAAAGTCTATACCATACCTTTTCAAGAAAGATCTAGGTTTACCACCTTTATCCCCATATTCATCTAAGGCCTTATCATCTACTTTGTGTATGACATCTTGTGATGAGAAAGAAATTTCCCCTACTATTGATCAAGAGACTATCTTTTCAAGGCTTCTCAAAGCCTGCTTAATTCTTCTTCCTCTAGAAATACAAAAGAAATTTTGCAACAAGAGTTCATTTTCTTCCTATCATAGATTTCATGGTCATTCTACTAATGAATGCAAGGATTTGAGTGATAAAATTCAATATCTTAAACATTGTGGTGCTCTTCCTTGTGTTGATGCACCTACTTCTTCTAATTGATATTGATTCTCATCCTATCATGTTACTCATCACTATATGGCATTAGTAGCTTTATGTGTCTTGCTCATTATCATTCATGGTGGTACAATGTTAGGTGCAACCATATCTCTCTTGGAGACAACATGATAGTTCTTGGTGGTTGTCTTTGTCTCTATGATTGAGGGGAAAGGATAACTAGTTTTTCTAGGTATGCATTATTTCCAAGGGTCACCTCGTCCTATCTTTCTACTTAAAATACCAACATAGCAAGTATGTTGAAATTTTAAGTGGGGGGCATATTGTTCCCCATTCGTTATTCACATGTTCCCTTCTTAGTGATGATGACATATATCTCCTATGAAGTGTGACCTTTACATTAGCATTATTTTTATTTGGCATCGATATTATTTTCATTGGCATTAACATTAACATTTTTTTCTTAACATTAGCATAACATATTGATCATGTTGTGGTTAGTACAATGAGAGCTTGTAGACCTGGCATGAATTTCCCATTGTATGGTGAGAGCCGAGATAGAGGCATGACTTTATCACTTAGCCACTTTTTGGGGGCTCACCTAGTGGATGGTGGATATCACTAGCCCTTGTGAGTGTTCTTTTTTCCAAAAGACACCTAGCATAACACAATTTTCTTTCCTATGGAGCCTTTATGTCGATGGATGTGGCACAATACAAATTTCTATCCCATCTTTCTTTTCTCTTCTCTTTAACTTTAATATTGTATGTTTTTGTATTTTGTCTTTTTTTTTATATCATACATCGTGTGTGTGTCCCTTTGTGCTTATGTTGCTTTGACATAGGATCTTGGATCTTGGGGGATTGGCTACCTCCTTGATCTTTGTCATCCTATCCCATTGATATTTGTGCACTTGGACCCCTCTTAACATGTATTTGTCTACTTTAGTATGAGTTTGACACAAGGTCATCCTCTCACTAAAGTGGGGGCTAAATTTAGTGACAAAAAATGTATCTCTTTACATTTTCTCACTTGTTTGGGACATCCTAGTTAATCTGGAATTAATCATGCCTTAATTTAGTGTTGTAAGGTGTATCCCTTTGCACTTTCACACTTATTTAGGGCTCCCTTAATTAATTGAGCTTAATTTTTCCTTAATTGGCCCTTTAATTAATTTACCAAGCCTATTTAATTACATTTTCCAAAGGGGAAACCCGACAATAATTAATGTCGATACATAACGCTTCACATTGAGCAATGTATGCTCTAAGAATTAGGGCCTAGGACGCACTCGCCCATGGGCGAATGGGTCCTCCATAGGCCTTGAAACCCATTTTTAAATCATGTTTTGGTGATATTTTTATGATCCTAAATTCAAATTTCAAAGTTCGGCTTGTAATTTTTGAATTTTGAGAAATTAAGGATAAATGTCTATAAATACAAGGTTATTTTGATCAAATCAAGTCTAAGGAAAAACATCTAGCAAGAGGTGAACTTAACAAGGTCTAAGATTATTGTCAAGAGCATTCAAGAGCATATTTCTTCATTATTTGTTGCAGCATTCAAGATATCAAGCATCATGTCAAAGTTATGTTCATTCATGCATGTTTTTAGACATAACATTGTGATGTAGGTTTCAAGATATAATCCAAGCATTCAAGGCAAAGATTCAAAGAAAGATTCAAGCATCAAGATCCACATCCATTGAAGCCATTTCATTCAAGATCAACAAAAATATTTCAAATTTATAAAGGTTCATTTGAGGGTTTGGTGGGTTGTGACATTGAGTTTTTCATTCATCATTCCTTTCATGCTATTTTATTTCATTTCAAGGTTTAATTACTAAAACGGGGTTTGACTAAGGTAAACCCCTATTCACCCAAAAAAACATTTTTCCCTCTCTCTTTGTGTGTTTTAGATTTTTAGGTTCATAGGTTGAAGAAAAGTTGAAGACCTCAAAAGTGTAAAATTGCAAAGTTGCATTTATTGTCACCTTTGTTGTCATCTCACGAAAACTCAGATCCCAGATTTATTTCCAATTGTCCGAATGTGAAACCCAAATTATCTAGAAGTGTGGAAATAGGAGCAGAGGACCCATAAATCAATTTTGAAAATTCCTACATGGAGTCATTCACCCATGGGTGAATGATTCCCAAACAACCTCCTGAAACAATGTTTTGGTGATTGGTAAACAATATTCTCCCCTTCTCAAATCTGTAGGAATTTTGGTGTTTCTGTCAATATTAAGTTTACTCTTCAAGATCCAAGTGATAGATTGCATTTTGGTGTTATTTTATTATTTTTAATTTTTCTCCCCAATGTGTTGTTTGACCTTGACCTCCATCCTTCAATGATAAGGAAATCTGAACATTCCCACTTTGAATTGATTCACTTAAGGGTTGATAATCATTTCATTGTGTGGATCTCATTTCCTAATGAAATTAGAGAAGTAGGACCCCTTTTTCCTCTTTGGATCCACTTTTCCATTTTGGGAAACCCTACCCCTATTTTTCTACGTTTCAATATGGTAAAAGAAAATAGTTGTAATCATTAGTGTCTTATAGTTTTGAACATAGTAGATCAATTCCCATGATTTTTTGTATTTTGTGTATTGTGCTAAAGAACATTAGCTAATAAAAGGATGTATTTGTGATTAGTACCCTAAGTTTTGCATGGTAGGAAAAACTAAGAAATAATTGATTTTAGAAGGCCTCGTTATGTTCTATAACCACTCATTAAGGGATACTAGACATACATGGTCACTCTTGTGGTGAATATTGATAATATTATTAGATTTATAGATGTCAAATGATGGTCATTATATGAGTGTAGAATGATGGTAATGCTAGTTATAGCTAGGTGGTGTCAACTTGTTTAGGTGTTTCAACTATTAACTTGTGCTTGGCCCCATTGGACTTGTTGTAGTTATTTATCTATGTAAGTGTAAGTATAATTAATTCAATATATAAGATCTTGTGGAAGGAATTCAAGTAGCTCAAGTCTCGTGGATCCTATGTGTGATAACTAACTCTCTATAATGTATGAAATGAATAAGGCATATAAGTAATTCAATATTTGATTTAAGAATTTGATGTAGAGAATAATAGATGGCCAAGTCTATATACCTTGTCATCACTCCATGAAACTACATGCTTTGTTGTTATGGTGTCCAAGTGGAATAATAAAATTTATGATTAGATTATCCATAAAATTTTAGCAATCTTGATCTTATGGTGCCCAAAACTAAGTGAAAGCTAATTCCTTACATAAATGATTGAATTAAAGGTTGGTCATGACTTATACACTATATGCATTATTCATAGTAAACTCCTAGATTGAACCTATTCAATTTTCATAGGAACATGGGGTACTAAGATTTGGGACTAGTGCTAATAGGTCCTAGAGATTGTCACATGTTCATTTGATGGAAAATTGAAAAATCAACGATCTTTATATTCTTGTATAAAATTTGGTACTATTATCTTGCAAGCTAACAATATTAAGTTTAGTAGCTAGATAATATGATTTTGAGTTGATTAGGAGGATGGCTTGAGCATTAGGATTTTATAATGCTAGTTGTATATTGATGTGAACCCTTATCATTAGTGTCCTAATACTCCTATGTAATATCATTGTGTTTGTGTGTGCATAGTGTGTAATGTCACATAGTCAAAGAATCGACTTAGATCCTTCATATTGTTTCCTAATTAGGACTAAGATTCAAGATATCAATCATTAACGTGTAAATTAAAAGTTTAGGGAACCCATCAAAGCCTCATTGTTAAGGGACAACGTGATGAAGTGGACTCCCCTTACAAATATGAAAACTCATAACACAACTCAAATTTGCACAACATATGCATGAAATAAAAATAATATATTTTATTGCAGCAAATATAAATTGGGATTAAAATATGCAGAAGATCACAAGCTTCCATTTTACAACATGGGCTTCCTAATTACATAAATCAACACTATGGAGTCATAATCTCCTCACATAAATCTGTAAATTTGGATTCACAAATCTTTTATCCAATTTAGTAGCATCATGTTATGATAAACTCCTAGTCTCCAAAAATATAATCTCTCACAATGAACATGCATATATACATAGAAGTTTGTGAATGAGAAAACCACGTTGGTTTCCCAAAAAAACTTGAAATTACCACCTTAGAAATATCATGTCCCAATTTGAGCAAAAATCACATAAAATAATAAAAAATTCTAAATGCTCACATAGCCTTCACATGGGTACCAAAACTTCAACCAATCAAATTTGGTCAAACTGGATGTTTCCTTATTCTCTGATGGATCTTATGATTCCATGCAAGAAAATGCACCAACATGCAAGATTGGGCGCCCAACATGCAAGATCATGCAAATCAACAAAAGCAACATGCAAGGACATGCATGTAAAGTAGTCCCCACCTTGAAATGGATGCTTAGGTTGGAATATTCCTTTGAGATTCTTTTGTAACTCTTACTAAAGTTAATTTGCACCAAAATTACAATTATAAATCATCATAGGGGAAAATTACATATTTTTGAAATTAAAAAATTATTTTCCCACACATTAGCCCATATTATCCCTTATTGAAAATAACAAAAATAAAATAGAATTTTATTTTTTGGTGATGCAAGATTGCTAGTACCCCTAGATGCTCCTGCATCAGACACCTAGGGTAGGAAATTTTTTGTGAATATGGATTCACAAAATGGAGTTGAGTGGTAGTACCACCCTTTAGATTTACAAGCAATCCTCGAAAAAATCCATCATTGAATTAGACAACAAGAATCTCTTCCTCAGCCTCTTCCAACACTTAGCTGAGACACTTGTCATCCTCCTCCACCAAGTGTGCACTCTTTTCATTATTCTTCTCACGGATTCACATCCACCATATACCATCCTCCTCCTCCAAAGGTTTCCTCTTCTCCTCATCTCCTTCGTGGGATCCAACCCACCACAAACTGACCATATCCACCAAATCTCAGATGCAAATCTCTTAAAAATTTTACACACATACATGTAATATTTGTAGTCCACTCTGCCACTACACAATCCTCCTCTAACTCTTAACTCATTTCAACATGAAAATTCAACATTAGAAACTCATTAAATTTTACCTTTGTGACTTCTACTGTCACAACTTCCTCTTCCTTTGCTGTAACTTGTCTCTCTTTTTCAAGGTTTATGCCTTCAAGTTGCTCCTCCATAATTACTACTACTTTCAATTTTCTCTCTTCTTTCATGCCTCCAACAATGTATGTTGCAACTTTTCCATTAACACCTTCTAAATTCAGCAACATGTCCTCCAATGGACAATTTATTTATGCACCCTTTGCTTCTTCTTCCATAGCTACATCTTGTAACTTCACCTTCATCATGCCTTCTACAAGACATGCACCTGTATCACTTCCTTGTCCTATAACCAGTGTTGCAAATTCAATGTTAGTAACACAATTAAGATACTCATCCTTTCTATCTTCCTTCTCTGCATCCATTTCAATGTCAGTAACCTAATAAAAATATTCATTCATATAAATCTCTTTATCGAACTCCTATTTTACCTTCACCTCTTTTTTCTCAATTTTGAACTTCTCAAATTGACTCATTGCTGCAAAAAATGTATCCATTTCTACATTCTTATCCTCATCAAAACATATATTGAAGTTTGATTTTACCTCATTTCCTTTTTACTAAACCTTTCACTACTGCAATTCTTTCTTCATTATCACTCAGCATATCATCAAACACAAATCAGATTTTGTTCTAACCTCATCAAAATTTGATATTCCTCTTTTCCTTACTACTACAACAAAATTTTCAACCTCTTCATATCTATCCATTCCATTCACATAATTCATAAGAAAATCAAAATCACCAATTAACTCACAAGATGTAAGTTTTATCTCCTCTTTTACTGTTTTGACTTTGGTGTCCTCTTCTTCAATGTTCTCCATTGCACTCAACAACCTTTGTAATTTTATCCTTCATGTCTTCCAATAGATCCCTCAAATTCAAGATCATCAATTTATTTATATTCATCCTCTTCTTCTTCTTTTGTGCCATATGTATGACACTTTATTGCATCTTCTTTCTTTTCTACATTCAAAATATTATTAGAAAGGTAATTACAATTACCTCCAACTCTTCTCTCTTCTTGTTTTATCCTTTTGACCTCTTCCAAAGGGCTGCAATACTTTTTCCTTTTGATCTTCTCTTCATTGTCCTCTATTATGAGAAAATTCTTCTTCCCATATCTCTCATCCCTTACTCTCACGTCCTCCTTAACCATCTTTTCCAATATATCTACTTCAACTTGGAGATTTTCAAATTCTTCATGGTACTTCCTATTTCCACTTCTTTCCAATATTATTCCTAGAATAAAATTCTTATGGGCCTCCTCAAGAAGCATCCTATCCTCTCAACTACTACAATTTCCTTACCTCACATCACACAACTCTAATCCTCAACACTCTTTCGTTCTATTGTAGATTGCCTCAAATTTGGTGATCCATTTACACACTCAATAACCTCTACTCCACAAATATTTTGTGTAGCTGCTCTTGCAAGTTGCACATACACTTGCAAAAAAATCACACACACTCCACCCTAAGGTCCTAGTGCAAACTACCTCCAATTGGTGCTTTTTCTTGCCCACTCACAAACACTAGCTCTAATACCAATTATGAAGGGGACCCCCCTTACAAATATGAAAAATCATAACACAACTCAAATTTGCACAACATATGCATGAAAGAAAAATAATATATTTTATTGTAGAAAATATAAATTAGGATTACGATATGCAGAAGCTTACAAGCTTCACTTTTACAACATGGGATTCTTGATTACATTAATCAGAAATATGGAGTCACAATATCCTCACATAAATCTATAAATTTGGATTCACAAATCCTCTGTCCAATCTAACAACATCATGTTATGCTAAACTCCCATTCTCCAAAAAGTCAACCTCTCACAATGAATAGGAATCAATATATATAAGTTTGTGAATGAGAAAATGACTTTGGTTTCCCAAAACAATGTGCAATTACCACCTTGAAAAAATCACATCCCAATTTGAGGCAAAGTCATACAATAATAAAATTCTTAAATGCTCACATAGCCTTCACATGGGTACTACTGTCCCACTCCCTATTCACAAAATAGTTATAGTTGAGGTAGATTAATTACAAAGGTGAGAGGGTAGCATCGCCCTAGTGGAAAAACATCGACAAAGCAATGACCACCCCTAAAAAAGGGTTGATTTTGGTTCCCCACCCCCAAAAAATGGTCATTCTAGTGAGGAACCACTAACTCTCCCCCACCCCTTATCACTACCTTCCCTTTACAAGGGGACATCTTGCCACTGGATATCTATTGAACCATAACACCAAAACTTCAACCAATCAAATTTAATCAAACTAGATGTTTCCTTATTCTCTGATGGCTCTACTAACTCCATGCAAGAACATGCACCAACATGAAAGCTTGGGTACGCAACATGCAAGAGAATGCAAATCATAAAAATCAACATGCAAGGAAATGCATGTAAAGTGGTCCCCACCTTGAAATGGATGCCTAGGCTAGAATATTCCTTTGAAATTCTTTTGTAACTCTTTAAAAAGTTAATTTTCCTCCAAAATTACAATTATAAATCATCATAGGGAAAAATTACATATTTTTGAAATTAAACAATTATTTTTCCACATTAGCCCATATTATCCCTTTTGAAAACAACAAAAATAAAATAGTAATCATTTTTTTTGGTGATGCAAGATTGCTAGTACCCCTAGATGCTCCTACATCACAAAGCCTAGGTCATGTTTAGGTTTGAAGATCTTCTTCATGAGCTTATTTATTGAATTTTTATTTTAAGTGCTTAGTTCCTTCCTCATCTACTCACAATATTTCCTTTATTTTTTATTCTCTCTCTCTTCAACACTTTTCCTATAACAAAATGTATACCACACCTACACAATAACCAACACACTGGAGGACAACCACACTACCTTCTACCCATCCTCAAATCTTATGGAGGATAGAAATATCTTAGTTGCAAACTTTAGTCAAAGCCATGTGATGCTTTCACCTCTCCACATACTAAACCTTAGGTTCTATGACCAAATTTGATACAATTTTAATGCAAGATCCCAAGTGACAATATGCTTAGTCATATAGAAAAGAAACTCATACTAAAAAACACACTCACAACAAAGAATAAGGTAGTCATATACTAAATAATACATTCAAAACTTTAATCCAAAATAATATAAAACTAAAATAAATATCAATCTACACTTATATACTCTAAACTTGAATACAAATGAAAAATAGTAGATAAGGTAGAGTGGCATTTCCAAAAATAATGGCGAGTGAACATAACATCTTTTAATTGTAAAGGTTAATAATATCCTATTTGGACACAAAATGTATTATTCTATAGTGAAATATCTCTATTTGAATGACTAGTAGAGTAATGATCTAAATTAAGATTATTATTTTTTCCATTTAAATTTTTGGGTCTACTTATTTGCATACACATCTAGTAGGGAAATTGCAACTACGACATCTAAAAAAGTTCCTCTATTTGTGATGGATGTCCATACCTTGTTCCAAAGCTCCCATTTTCACACAGGTTGGGAGGCAACTGGCAAAGGTTGTGGAGTCTAGCTTTACACGTACCAATTACATTTGGATGAAAGCTTCTAAATCCTTTTTGAAAAATGTATTTTATTCGTATCCTTCAACTAAAGCATTCCATGAGTCCACATTTCTTTGAGGCATTCGATCAAATAGTTCATGTGCCTTGTATGTGCTTTCAAATTTTGCATAAATATCTACTCGAGCATTTCCAACTATAATATGTGAGAATACCCCCCTTCTATTTTGATTTGATGGATTCCCATACCTTGTTTCAAAGCTTTAAGTATCATTACATTGCAACAACCATTTGTATAAAACAATTACATAGTCAAGAATTTTTATGTGATCAAATACATCCATCGGATGTCACACGAGAATTATTTGAATTTGAAGTTAATGGCACGAGAACGAACGATGGCAAGAAGAATTGATGCTAACAATAGGAATAGGCCCACATCTACCACCTAAATGATCCAACCAGTTTAGAGTGTGTTGGTTAAGACTAGCCATTTGTGATCCATTGGTTTATGAGATAGGAAACCCACTTCCTGTAGATAGGAAAGATCTCAAGCTTGATCAGAGTCATTCCAAGGAATGCTGATGATGTTGATCCAACACTAGAAACAAGGTCTAGTAGTCGATTGAGTTTGGCCTGGACAATTGACCATGAAGCAAATGCCTATGCCTCTCCTGATGCTGATGTATTTACCAGTTACTCTCCCTATTCTGACTTTATGCACATTTATGAGAGGGAGAACATAGTTGTAAGAATGTCGAAACTATTTTTTAGTTCAATCATTAGTGGGCAGTATAATGCCAATATTGAAGTTACATTCAATTTATGTGAGTATTACATGATATCATAATAAGAGGGTAAATGTTGGGAAATATTGGTCATCTCAGAAAGAACATCTAAGATCAACAGTGCCTTCGGTAGCTTTTATTTCTTTTTATTTCCTCAAAGACACATACTACTATGCCATAAAGAGAAAATATACATAGTTCATTTCCCACATTAATCCTTTTGAGAAAATTTAATGCTAAATTAGTTTCAACAACACCATTAATAGATTCAACAAACAAAAGCGACAGCCATGAAAGATGAAACAGAAGACATGAACACACAAATATACATGGGGAAAACCCTTATGAGTAAAAAACCCCACACTCCAAAAGCCAAGATCACCATTGTATTATTCAACAACAAATACAGTTACAATACAAATTTAGGCTCATGGCCTTTACAGGAGATTTACATCTTGTTCCATTCTAGAGAAAAATATGGCAACATAACCCATCGCAACCACCTCTCTTAGCAAGAGACATCTCATTCGGCTACACAGCCTCACGACTCAACCACTGGCTTCTCGACCTCTCTGTCTTATCGCTGCTCAGCCTTCACCTCCTGCAAGATTCATTTCTCTCTCAACTACCTAGCCTCTCGGCTAGTTCAGCAACCCCATTGGCCTCTCAACAATGGAATTCACGTTTTTCTCTTAATCATTCTAGGAAACCCTAACTGTAACAGATGAACAACAATGAGCAACATAACCATCACAAACATGCAACCAATCATCGCTTTCTAGAACATCATCAATCGGGTCCCATTGAGAAATTCTTCATAGGTCACCATGTCAACCATCATCGTATCGTAGGGACACCAATTAATCTCCCACCAAAAATTATTTACCATCATGCAAGTCACTGCTCCATCAGACTCACCAAGACTTTAACTGGCATGTCTAAGAGACATCTCACAATGTCTCAAAAATCACACAAGGTCACAGTGACAAGGTCCTTGCAACCTTCTTCTGGAATGTCAAGGAGACATCTTCTGAAGTCCTACCAGTCATGCCATGTCTCGCCAACACTCTTTCATCGGAATGTATAAGAGACATTTGGAAACCACACGTTGATGCAACCATCTCTCATCGAAATTATTCACCAAGCACATGGGCCCACATGCCATCTATCCTCCACATCATTTCCATCTTTCGGCCTTCGATCACAATCCACCATCCTATCAGGTTGCACATCTGTCAGCATCCAAGTCACTATATCACTGGAGAACCAAACTTCAAAACCTCATGTCAAAGGTTGTGAAATTCCTAGAACTTGTGACTCGCTGACAACAAAGGGATCAATTTGTCGCTCAAGACTTGAACTTCCAAACCTCATGTCGGAGGTTACGAAGTTCCCAAAAGCTATTACATCTCAAAAACAAAGGAATCGCCCAGTCACTCAAAACCCAAACTTTTGAACCTCATGTCAAAGGTTGCAAAGTTCTCAAAACCCATGACATGTTGACAACAAAGGGATTAACCTTCGCTTCACATTCGCTAAGTTAGGAGGTTTCGAAACTTTAGAACCATGTGGCTTCAGTTAGATAAACTTGAAAAGTAGAGACTTAACTCAGGCCAATGAAGGAGGAAAACACAATATCTCCAAGAAGTTGATAAAGCTAGTAAATTTGAGTCACATTTCTCAACAGTAAAAACATATTTAAGATGGTTTTTATTGACTCTTAATCAAAGGCTTCCAAAACCTCTACCTATTAGAAATTTGTGGAGCCTTTTGAAGAGAGTTAGAAATAGTTGATCTTAGTAACCCATTAGAACTTCAGAACTGATTTCTCTTCAAACATCCTAAAAATAAATGATGTGATCATTGTTATCTCTGGGAAGGGAAAGTCAGATATCATTAGTGGGAAAGTTCAAAAACTAATGTGTTGATCACAACATATCAACAATTTAGGTGGAGAAGAATTTGACTATAACATTGCCTACAACTGTATTGTTTTCAATTATCTATTCAGTATAGTGGATATCTATTTAACTCTAATTATTAATTAATTAAAATTTAGAATGTAATATAGTTTTAGATTTTGATTAATTAATAATTATGGTTAAATGAACATCCAATATGTGTTCTTACTAATTTTATTTATATTTCTTGAATTACTTTTTACTTAGAAATTTTAGTGCTTATGAGGCCTAAAGGCTAACTACAATGACAACAAGGCATAGTTTGTAAAGGTATGAGTGAATTCATAAAACCTCTCAACTTAAATTTGATATTAAATAAAAAATATGAATATTTTATCTTTATAGAGTTACTAAAATTTTCTAAATTTAAGCATTTCATTTTATTTGTTTTATATTTTATTTATTAAAAACTAAAACATAACTCTTATATATTTAAAAATATAAAACTTTGAAATAACTCTCAAGTAAAAAAAAAGGCTATAAAATAACTCTTAAGTAAATAAAGAAAATCCCACTCTTCAAATACAGATAAAGTAAACATGCTCACAATGTTACCATAACTCTTAAGTAAACAAAAATATCTATTCAACTATAATATTAATAAAATAAACTAGCTCTTAAGTAAAAAAGATCAAAATTGATATCTCTAGGGTGTTGCAAGTATGAAGGTGTTGTCATTGATGTCAACTAGTTGTCAACTGGTTGTTGTTGTCATTGATGTCATGGAAGTTAGTTTTTTTGTTATATATGTTGAGGATATTGAGAAATTGTAATAAAGAAGGTCTACAGGTATTCATTGTATGCTATGGGTTGTGCTCTGTATTGCTTCTATGCATGTGTGGTTCAGAAATATTGATCATGGTTGTTGGTAGTTGTATCCAAAATTTGGGATTTTGGATCATTGTACAGTGCGAGATATGTTCATTAGTATGTGACTACGCATTTCAGTGTGTTTGGCTGAGGTCCGAGAGAAATGTAGTTGCTTCAGATTTCTAAGAATTATGGTTTTATATCTTGCAACTTTGAGAGTAAGTTGATGAGGTTGTGTTCAACTGAAGTTTGTTATTTGGAAATATTGGATCATGTTAAGGTTGCATATGCTTAATTGTTTTATGTGTTTTACATTGGTGTTGGTCGACCTTGTGTTAAACACTACTTATGAAGTTCATGAAAGTGTGTTGAGGCATGTTGGTACTTATTTAGGTCCTCATTAATTATGTGTTTGAGTCTCCCTCATTCTAATTCCATCGTAGAATGTTTTGACGCCGACCTAATTTGAATTTGTAAATAAAAATGATGTATGGCCAACCTTGAATATGTTTCAAGGTTGAAGACAGTATAAGTACAAGTTGAGATGTTGATGAAAGACAAGATAGATGAAATAAATATGTGAGATAGATGTGAAATAGTGTGTGTGATGCAAGTTTGAGCATATCAATGGGAAATTCTAGTGGAGTTTCTAGAGGCAGTGAACTGAAGGTGTAATATATCATTCAAGCATGTTTGCAAGTATGTGAGAAAATTGTGGTGGAAATCTCTATTGCATTGAGATGTTTTTCTCTTTGTAACAATTCTCTTCTATCTTTTTTGTAGTTCTATGGCAGTGAGCCCTCATTTGACAATAAGTCTTATTTTGGACAAGTAAGTCCTATCTTGGCAGTGATCCTTTCGATAGTGAGTCTTTGTATTTGGTTTTGGAATTATTTATATTGTGAGCTAATCCTCATCATGGTTTTTCCCTCATTTGGTTTTCCATGTAAATACGGTGTTATTGTGTCCATGGTTTCACTTCTTTCAATTTTTACTTCTACACTTAATGATTAATCACATTAGCAGATTAAAGGATTTGTGAATGGTTATTGATCTAACTTTTGGTGAGAGTTTTAAAGGTTAAAATTGCTACAACTGATTCACCCCCCCTCTCAGCTATCTTGTTCAACATAGGGCATAGCAAAACACCATTTTTAATACATGTAATTATTTTATACCTAAAAAATTGCTATGATATGTTCTTATGGGAGTAGAAACAAATAATCCTAAATATTAACGCCAAGCTTTACCACCTATAGTTGCAACTCTCCAGTTCCTAAAGATAAAAACAAAGAAATAAGCCTAAAAAAACAAGTGACACACAAAATATATTGGAATACTTAGGACATCACTTAATAATTAATTAATCATTAATTAATTATTAAGTCCCTTATTATTTTATTCACTTAAGCTAAACTTAGGAGTGATTTTTTATTATTAGATTGGGCTAAATAAAGGTCAAGTTGTCTCATTGCATAAAATTAAGACACTTGTCACAATCTAATCAAATCCTCATCTAGGGGTTTCTTTTTCCTTTTTAAGGAATGATCTTTCATTGTATTCATTATCCATGTAGTCTAGGTATTCATTATTCAATACAAAAAGGATATCAGATTCTTGTGTGGATCAATCTTTTGTCTCTTGGTTGCATAGTAAATCAATTTTTGTGATCTCTCGTTTGTGATAGGTATTTTAGTTGCAAGTGATCACTAGGAACTGTGGCGTTCAACTATCAACTCCAACATGGTATCAAAGCACCAAATTTATGACTTCTAGTCTAAATTTTGAGAGATTCGACCTTGAGGAAAAAAATTTCTCATCCTAAGGAAAAATGAGCATCACCATTGAGTCCAGAAAAATTGAAAACCTAAGGAATGCCTATCAATTGGTCAATTTGGAGTAGTTGAAAAAAAAGACAATATATCTTAAGGGTTGTATAGATCACAAAATACGTATAGCCATACGAAGTTGTACAACCATACAACAGGTCTACACATGCCCACGCAGGTTCATAAATTCATTGGTAGGATAAAATTATCTCTTTTTAAAAAAAAAACAAAGGGGTTTTCCAAAGTCCTTTTATAAAAAAAAAAAAAAGCAAATAATTTTTTTCTAATTTTTTTTTTAAAAGAAAATATTTTTAAAAAAAAAGAATATATATATATTTTTAAAAGCATGAGGTTACAGATTGTACTTTGCATGTTGCACTGGTTAGTTGTGACAGAGGTTTGGCAAACCCAACTTGGGCTGATGACCTCACTATGTTGCCTGACAACTTTATCACACTCTTGACAGCTCACAAAGGTCGACACGAGAACCGACATACTCAGAACCAAAAAATGACATCTAAAAACCTTCCCAATGGTGCATAGAAATCTAGCCAGCCATAAATTTTCCAACTTATGAAATATTTTTCCTAAAACAAAGAATATTCCACCAGCCACCAAAATAATATCCTGATGGAATCTCTTTTTCCAACCATTGGCATTTATTCTAATAGAGGGGAATATTCCACAAAATATGCTATTACGTCAACATGATGACATGTTGATGTTAGCAATACAAATGGCCATATAGATAGTACCCTCAGCCCCCCTCCTAGCCCCCATTTTCCTTAGAGGAGAATTTTTTAAATTTTTGGCATAACTTGGGCATACAGTGTTGAAATCGAGCAAACAAGATATCGCCAAAAAGTTGGTTATGTGGAATTTCCAATGGTGTAGGTCTGATGGTGTATGGAAAACCAAAGCTTGCTTGCACAACCTTTTAGAAGCTCGGTTTCCTTGCCTTCCACATTCAATTGAAGGCATCTTGAAGGTTCTTCAATTCTCAATCTACCCGATTTTAGGATTTTGCCTTGAGAAGGCCTATTCTCTACTAGCCCTTACTAGTCGGTTTTTGGATTTTCCTGCCCAAACTCTCCAAAGAACCTAGCAAACGAATGTCACTTTCTGACACCCTTTTTGGAGCTTTAAATCTTGCACTGGGTTTCAAACCTCTGTCTCAACCGTACAGTGCTTTCCTACAATCAAGGGCTATTAGGGCTAAAAGGCCTAATTCCTAGGGTTTTGACTCTTTCCCCTTCAAATCTATCTCTTATGGATTGGTTGAGGCTTCAATCCTTTCAACCTGTTAAAATGTGACTACAACCTCCCTGACACTGTACAGATTCCATACAAAAACCCCTTCCCTTGCCCGAGTTCTTCAATTTACACTCTCAATTCCCTAACCGGGCAGTCCTAGCTCGCCTAGGGTTTGAGTTTAAAAACATCTACTCCATTCCCTACTTTACCTACTACTAAATATTTACAAGAGTGTGGCTCCCCTTCCATATCCTACTAGTCTCAGGAAGATCCCGTGGACAGAGTCTATGGGAGAGCCATTTTAAATCTCACTGCTCAAACAGAATTGACAAACCTACTAGAAGCTAACTTGTGAACTCAAAACAACAATCCTAATTTAACTAGCCTGAACACAAAAGAAAAGTGACTCTAAACTATTCAAAGAACACCAATGCAATGCTAAATCAGAGTATATATATCAATAGATATCACTATTATCTGAAAACACACAGGATTTGCAGAAACAGAGTTCTTCTTCTATTCAAAAGCCAAAACTTGATTACAACCAACACTAAACTTCTGTCTACGAGCCATTACATCTATTTGGGATGCCTTTCCCATGTTTCAAGGGTAGTTGCTCAACCACTTACTCCTAATTTCATGGGATTCCAATCCACCCAAGTTGCATGCAACCTAACAAAATGTTACCATGCAGTTTACAACTTTACAACTTCCATCATTGTGTCATGATCCTCAATCTTAGGACCTCTAACAACTTGATCTCGAGAAACCAACATCTTAACTACCTCTTGGCATCTTCAAACAATGAGAATATGGCTTTGACACATTTAATGCTTTATGTTCTAACATAAACTATCCCAAGCTAATTAAAGCCAAAATTTAACATAATTAAACTAGGATGACATTAATCCTAATGATTAACTCATCACACCCAAACAAGACCTTCTAAGGTCCAAATCAAACTCACAAACATCCTGACTTGGCTAAGGTCAAGTACAAGCCAAATTTGAAGACAAACAAGGTGGATTTCAAGGGCAGTTGCTCGACCACTTATAATTTCATGGGATTCCAATCCACCCAAGCTGCATGAAACCTAACAAAATGTTACCATGCAGTTTACAACAACTTTACAACTTCCATCATTGTGTCATGATCCTCAATCTTAGGACCTCTAACACCTTGATCTCAAGCAACCAACATCTTAACTGCCTCTTGGCATCTTCAAACAACGAGGATATGGCTTTGACACATTTAATACTTTATGTTCTAACATAAACTGTCCCAAGCTAATTAAAGCCAAAATTTAACAACATAATTAAACTAGGATGACATTAATCCTAATGATTAACTCATCACACCCAAACAAGACCTTCTAAGGTCCAAATGAAACTCACAAACATCCTGACTTGGCTAAGGTCAGGTACAAGCCAAAATTGAAGACAAACAAGGTGGAGGTTAGCCTAGGTGCTCCTGCACCATCCTCCCCAAAACAGAAAATTTCAATCCACCCTTGGATTGAGCAAGTTGAGATCAATTCCCAACTTCTTGTACTCTGCCTCCTTGACCTATACTGCATCTACATCAGGTTGTCCATGCCTCCTAATCAAATGTTCTTTATATTCTTTGGTCCTAGTTTTCTTGTAGACCCTGGTATCCAATATCTTGTCAGCTTGTTTGACTGTGACAGTAGGAAATTTAAGTTCTTCTACATCCTGACTAACTTCATGGAGGGTCTGATCCAAGTCTTGTGGTGGTCCTTTGTAATGCACTAGATCTGCAACATTAAAAATAGGGGACAGTCCATTGTCATCTGGTAATTACACCTTGAAAGCATTGTATCCATACTTCTCCAAGATAGGATAGGGACCTATCCTCTTCATTTGCAACTTATGAGGAACTCCTTTCTGTAGTCTAGATTTGTTCAAATGCACCATTACTAAGTCACCAACATTGAAGTGAACTTCTTTCCTATGCTCATCCACCTTATTTTTATGTTTCATGGTATTTTTTGCCAAGGTTTTTCTGACTGTCTCATGAATCTCCTGCATTGCACAAGCAAAGTCATCAGCATATCCACTTCCCTTGAATCCATCCTTCAACTCTCTCAGCTCATAAACACCTCTGGGATGTAAGCCATATACAATTTCAAAGGGAATCTTCCCTGTTGATCTATTGATAGTATCATTATAGGCATATTCAACTTGCCCAATAATCTGATCCCATTGTTGACCATATTCCTTAGTCAAGCATCTCAAGAGGTTTCCAAGAGTTCTATTAACCACTTCGGTCTGACCATCAATTTGGGGATGGTATGCAGATCCAAAGGATAAATTGGTTCCCATTCTTTGCTAAAGAGTCTTCAAAAAATGACTCATAAACTTAGCATCTCTGTCTGATACAATGCTGATTGGTAAGCCATGAATCCTTACTATCTCCTTAAAGAAAAGAGAGGCTATTTGACTGGCATCATTGGTTTTTTTGCAGGGCACAAAGTGAGCCATTTTGTTGAATCTTTCTACAACAACATAAACACTATCCATACCTTGCCTTGTCTTGGGTAGACCAACTACAAAGTCCATACTCAAGCATTCCCATGGCTTAGAAGGGATAGATAGTGGCTGGTATAGGCCTGCATTTGAAGAAGTTCCCTTGGCCTTTTGACACACTACACAACTTTCCACATACCTCCTGACATCTAAGTTCATCCTTGGCCAATAGTAAAACCTTTGAACTAGTTCCTAAGTTTTGGTGATCCAAAATGACCACTCAATGCACCATTATGCTTTTCTTGTATTAAGTTTTCCCTAATAGAACCTCTAGGAACACATAGTTGATTTCCTTTAAACAAGAGATCACTTTGCAAGGTATATTCAGCATATTTTCTATGGAAATGATTTTTGTATTCAGCACATACCTTATAAATGTCTACAAAGTCTTCATCATCTGCATATAGATCTTTGAAATGATCTATGCCAATGCTCTTCAATTGAATTTCCTAAATTGTGAGGACTCTTCTGCTCAAGGCATCAGCCACTTTATTGAGAGCTCCTTTCTTGTGCTTGATATTGAAGGTGTAAACTTGCAAGTAATCCACCCATTTCATGTGCCTGTGACTCAACTTCTCTTGTGAATTCAGGAAACTGAGTGCTTGATTGTTTGAATACACAATGAATTCCTTGGGAAGCAAGTAGTGCCTCCACTTCCTTAGTGCTTGGACCAATGCGTACATCTCAAGGTCATAAGAAGAATACTTCTTCTTGGCTTCACTCAAATTCTCTGAATGAAAATCCACCAGTCTTCCCTCTTGGCTGAGAACAACTCCAATAGCCACATTGCTTGCATCACACTCAATGGTGAATAGCTTCTCAAAGCTTGGTAACACCAAAACAGGTTGGGTAGCTATCTTTTCCTTCAGCAACTCAAAACTCTTGTTAGCTTTCTCATTCCATACAAACTTGGTTTTCATTCCTCCTTTTATTGTATCCAACATAGGAGCACAAATAGCACTAAACTGTCTTATGAATTTCCTATAATACTGAGCAAGACCATGGAAGCTTCTTACCTCTGTTGATGTCTTTGGAGTAGGCCAATTGAGGATTTCTTCCACTTTGCTGCTATCCATCTTCAAGTTTCCATGTGATAGCACAAATCCAAGGTACACCAGCTCTGTTTTGATGAACTCACACTTTTCCAGATTGATCATCAGCTTCTCCTCCTGCAGCTTCTTGAAAATCAGCTCTATATGTTGGAGGTGATCTTCTCTTGTTCTTCTATAGATTAGTATATCATCAAGATACACTACTACAAACTTGCCAATGTAGTCTTTGAGGATTTAATTCATGAGTCTCACGAATGTGGAGAGGGAATTAGACAAGCCAAATGGCATAACTAGCCACTCATAAAGACCCTCATTGGTTTTGAAGGCTATTTTCCACTCATCTCCCTCATGTATCCTAATTTTGTGATAACCACTCTTTAAATCTATCTTGGTATAGTACTTAGCTTCACCTAGACAATCCATGAGATCTTCAATCCTAGGAATAGGGAACCTATACCTGATGGTTATCTTGTTTATTGCCCTAGAATCAGTACAAAGCCTCCATTCTCCTCCCTTTTTAGGTGCTAAGATAGTGGGTACTACACATGGACTAATTATTTTCCTAATGAGACCTTGGTTGAGAAGTTCTTGAATCTGCCTAGCTATTTCCTCATTTTGTTGAGGTGTCATCTTGTAAGTTGCTTTGTTTGGAAGGGTAGCTCCTGGTATCAAGTCTATCCTATGACTTATGGCTCTTTTAGGAGGTAATGTTGCTAGTTGACCACTACTTACTATACCTTCATAGGTCTGCAACAAATTTTGTATCTCCTCAGGTAACTCTTGCTTTTTAGTTGCTTTCTCTTTGCTCTCCTCTCTTGGCTTGATCATCACTACATAGCCAACTCCTTCTCCTTCTTCCAAGGCTTTTAAGAACTCTTTTTCACCAACCATAAGCAGCTTAGAACCTGCTGTCTGCACCTTTGTATCTTCTAGTAAAGACTGAATTTTGAAGGTTACATTATCTTTCTTGAAAGTATATGAATTCTTAGCTCCATCATGCACAACTTGGTGGTCAAATTGCCATGGCCTACCTAGGAGCAAGTGGAATGCATCCATAGGTAACACATCACATAAAACTTTGTCCTTGTATCTACCAATTGAGAACTCCACCCATGCTTGTTCATTCACCAAGACATGCTAACCTTTATTGAGCCATGTGACCTTGTAAGGATTGTTGTGGGGTATCCTTGTCAAATTCAGCTTGTTGACTGCCTCCTCTGACACAATATTGTCAGTATAACTTGAGTCAATGATGACTTTACCCACTTTCCCCATCATCTTGCACTTTATCCTAAACAAGGACCTCCTTTGGCTTGGCTCTTCTTTAACCGGTTCCTTGATCAAAGTCCTCCTCATCATGAGGTTCTCACCTTCCTCTAAATTCAATGGAACTTCAGGGTGCTTGTCTACTGTAGTAGTCTCATCATGTACCAAATTAGTTCTCTTGTCTCCTCCATGAGAAGTACTACCTTTCTCTGGACATCTATAGGCCAGATGTCCCAATTGGTTGTAGTGGTAACATTTCATGTTAGTGAAGTAGCTGCCTCTTCCTTGTCCACCACTTCTTCCTCTAGAGCTGAAACCTCTTCTTCTGCCACCTCTGATAGAGCTTCCTTCTTGATGTTCTGAAAATCTAACTTCTCCTTGGGCTCTTGGTTCTGAACTTCTTCCACTATAACTTCCTCTTTGTCCTCTGCTATCTTTCCCTTTACCTCTGCTTTTGGGTTTTGTTCCTACTTCTTTTTTCCTTTCTCCTCTATCTTCAAAGCCATTTGATAGCATTGGCAGACTATTTTGAAGTTTACTAAGCTCATATCTTCTTGGATAGACCACTTGAGCCCGTTCATGTACCTTGCTAACTTGATGCTCTCATCTTCAACCACTTTTGATCTAAGGCACAATTTTTGAAACTCTGTGTATGTTTGGACATCCATATCTTTTTGCCTCAGATTGTGTCTTCTCCTATGCAACTGAACTTCATAATCATTAGGGAGATAGGTTTGCCTTATCTTAGTTACCATTCCTCTCCATGAAACTATGGGACCTTTGCCTTCTCTCTCTTTTAGATTGTACAAACTTCCACCATGTGAGAGCTGCTCCTCTCAACCTTGACTTGGCCACCTTTGCCTTTTGGGCCTTTGTTATGCCATCACATTCAAAGTGATTTTCAATGCTCTCAATCCAGTCTACAACTGAATCAGGGTCCATTTGTCCACTAAAAAGTGGCACACCCTCCAATGCTTTACCACTTAAGGCTTGCAATGCCTTCAAGAATGGTTCTTCAGCAAGAATAGGGTTAGGCTTTGGAGCTTCCTCCTCCAAATCCTCTTCTTTTTCCTTGGCTTCCTGTTCTTCTTTCTGCTCTATCTTGTCTTTCACTTTATCTGTTGTCTCATGGACTTCATCCAAGAGCTTCTCCACTTGAGATAACCTTTCTCTCAACAATCGGTTATCTTCCTCTTACTCTTCTACCTTTTTAGCTAGCTCTGCATTTGTCACCATGGTTCTTTCCTTTGGTGTGTTCTCTCCTACTAACTCAGTGGGCTGCAACATCAATCACAAGCCTTGAATCAAACAAAGCTCTGATACCAATATGGTGTATGGCAAACCCAAGCTTGCTTGCACAACCTTTTAGAGACCTTTCCACTGTCTCCTTCCTAGAACCTGACTCCAATGGTTCTTGTTGAGCTTGGAAGACCAACCAAGCCCTTCTCCAACTCTTCCCTATGATTTTTCCACTTGTGCTTAATTTAGGAAGACCAACACCATTTGAAACTGCATTCCTCTTCACAACACCTAGAAGGATCTAAGTGCAAGCATCATCATTTGACTTGAACTCTTTGCAGGGGAGTTAGAAGCTCAGTTTCCTTGCCTTCCACATTCAATTGAAGGCATCTTGAAGGTTCTTCAATTCTCAATCTACCTGATTTCAGGATTTTTCCTTGAGAAGGCCTATTCTCTACTAGCCCTTACCAGTCAGTTTTTGGCTTTTCCTGCCCAAACTCTCCAAAGAACCTAGCAAACGAATGTCACTTTCTGACACCCTTTTTGGAGCTTTAAATCTTGCACTGGGTTTCAAACCTCTGTCTCAACCGTACAGTGCTTTCCTACAATCAAGGGCTATTAGGGCTAAAAGGCCTAATTCCTAGGGTTTTGACTCTTTCCCCTTCAAATCTATCTCTTATGGATTGGTTGAGGCTTCAATCCTTTCAACCTGTTAAAATGTGACTACAACCTCCCTGACACTGTACAGATTCCATACAAAAACCCCTTCCCTTGCCTGAGTTCTTCAATTTACACTCTCAATTCCCTAACCGGGCAGTCCTAGCTCGCCTAGGGTTTGAGTTTAAAAACATCTACTCCATTCCCTACTTTACCTACTACTAAATATTTACAAGAGTGTGGCTCCCCTTCCATATCCTACTAGTCTCAGGAAGATCCCGTGGACAGAGTCTATGGGAGAGCCATTTTAAATCTCACTGCTCAAACAGAATTGACAAACCTACTAGAAGCTAACTTGTGAACTCAAAACAACAATCCTAATTTAACTAGCCTGAACACAAAAGAAAAGTGACTCTAAACTATTCAAAGAACACCAATGCAATGCTAAATCAGAGTATATATATCAATAGATATCACTATTATCTGAAAACACACGGGATTTGCAGAAACAGAGTTCTTCTTCTATTCAAAAGCCAAAACTTGATTACAACCAACACTAAACTTCTGTCTACGAGCCATTACATCTATTTGGGATGCCTTTCCCATGTTTCAAGGGTAGTTTCTTGACCACTTACTCCTAATTTCATGGGATTCCAATCCACCCAAGCTGCATGCAACCTAACAAAATGTTACCATGCAGTTTACAACAACTTTACAACTTCCATCATTGTGTCATGATCCTCAATCTTAGGACCTCTAACACCTTGATCTTGAGAAACCAACATCTTAACTACCTCTTGGCATCTTCAAACAATGAGAATATGGCTTTGACACATTTAATGCTTTATGTTCTAACATAAACTATCCCAAGCTAATTAAAGCCAAAATTTAACAACATAATTAAACTAGGATGACATTAATCCTAATGATTAACTCATCACACCCAAACAAGACCTTCTAAGGTCCAAATCAAACTCACAAACATCCTGACTTGGCTAAGGTCAGGTACAAGCCAAAATTGAAGACAAACAAGGTGGAGGTCAACCTAGGTGCTCCTGCACCATCTCATCATCAATTTTTTCATATAGTTTATTTGATTCTCAATTAAAGCCAGATCTTCATTTTTCACTTCCAACCATATCTCTGATTTTTGTGATTTTAGAGTGGTGTTTAAAAGGTATTTTAGAGCTCTTCAGATCCATTCATGCATTATTTCTAGAATTTTTCCTAGGGACATTTTATTTAGCTTTTTTGTGATTTTACATCTACGTCAATTACTTAGACGTATTGGCACCTAGAAAGGATTTGTTTGCATTGGATGAATTTGTTTGATTTTCTTTATATGCACCGAGATTATTAGTCTCTAATTTTTTCATTTGAGGAAGTATCTATGGGTTTTTTGTTCATCCTTCTGTGGTCATCCTAGAAAAGGATAACTATGAGTCTTGGAGAAATGACATCCTAACATATCTTGGGTGGCTTGATCTTTTGCCTTATCTTTTTAAACTCATACCTACACCAGACACACCAGGGAGTTATTCAATATGGGTTATTGTCAGTGATCATTTTGTAGGGTTATATATTCTAGTGTTGATCTTGACACTATGTGTGTTGTATTAGACATTGATTGTCCCCACACACTTTGGACTTGACTTTGGGAGCTCCATGGAGACCCTCATATCTCTCCACACCTAAAGGATCCTGATGTATCCCATTCCTCTTGCAAATGCAAATTTCATAACCTTTGATGACAATACTTTAGAGGAGCTTGAGTATATCACAAGTCTTGCATTTTTTTGATGGTTTAGAGACTTGTCTTCATGTTCCTACTCTTCAGATTGAGAGTTCATCATGATCTTCTACTGTTCCTAATTAAATTGGCATCACTGCATGTTTGGTCCCTATTGGTTTAGTGTAATAGGACATTCATCATCTTTTTGACATAGCTACTTGGGATTCATATCTTTCAAATATATCATCCTTGTTTATAGAGTCCTATATTATAGATATGGAGGATTACTTTGAGGACATCCATCTCCTCTTTGTTGATAGCCACATCACCATTGTTGGCCTACCATCTTTATCACCTTTGTAACTTTTTCTCCATTAGTCTTCACATGATCTTGGATTAGCAACATCTCTTTTTGATATGTGGACACTTGAGCACTTTTAAAAGGAACACATAATTTTGATTTGGATTCCTAATTCTTCCATCTTTTGGGATTGGCTTCTCTAATCACCAATGGATCTGTTTCTTCCTAAGGGGAGAAATGTTGCTTGTAGGCAGTGGATCATATTTGTCTTCATGCATTCATCATTGGAACATGAAATCTTTCTTTTTGGGGGTCTTATATCCTCATTCTCTCTCCTATTAGGGGGAGATATATTATACTTTCATGACATGCGTAGTCCTTATTGAGTCACATTGAGTCCTCCTTCTATCCTTCTTTCACTAGTGCACTTATTTCATTTTCTATCTTTTGGAGAGGAGTTTTTCCCATGCAGTTTTCTCCTTTTCTCTAATTATGAGAGATTTCATTTGTTTGTACATGGGTACCTCATTAGGCCTTGTAGCCAAGACCAATCCATGCATCCATCATTGCATTCTTCATCAAGTTTTTTAGTTTCTCTCTAAGTTGATCTTAAGGGGGTTTTGGAGTAATTAGGACATCACTTGATAATTAATTAATTATTAAATCCAGGTATTACTTTATTCACTTAAGCTAAACTTAGGAGTAATTTTTTATTATTAGATTGGGTTAAATCTAGGTCAAGCTATCTCATTGCATGAGATTAAGACACTTCTCACAACGTAATCAAATCCTCATTTAGGGTTTTCTTTTTCCTTTTATAAGAAATGATCTTTCATTGTATTCATTAACCATGTAATCTAGGTATTCATTATTCAATAAAAAAAAGTATATCAAATGCTTGTACAACTTGGATCAATATTTTCTCTCTTTCTTGAATAACAAATCAATTGCTTTGATAGCTTGTTTGTGATAGGCATTTTAGTTGTAGGTGATTATTGGGAACTAAGGGATTCAACTATCAAATCCAACATGGTATTAGAGCACCAGATATATGAATTTTTATCCAAATTTTGAGAGATCCAACCTTGAGGGAAAAATTGGTTCATCTTAAGGTGAAATGGGCATCACCATTGAGTCTAGAATGGTTGAAAACCTAAGGAACACCTATTTTTTAGTTGAATTTGGAGTAGTTATAGAAAATGAATTTTTTTAAGGTCTATGCAGGCTCGTGCAGGTTCATAAATTCATTGGTAGGAAAAAATATTTTTGTTTTAAAAAAAAAAAGGGTTTTCCAAAAAAATATCAAGAAAAAAATAATTTTTTTAAAAAAGCATGAACATATAGACTGTATGTTGCATCGGTTAGCGGCGATAGAGGTCTGTTAGACCCCACTTGGGTCAAGGGCCACATCGCACCACCCAATAACTTTATCACACTCCCAACAACTCACAAAGGCCAACTCCTATGAGAAAAGTCAGTGCAAGAACTAGAAAAATTATAATAAAAAACTAATGTTTGAAAAAATTCTTGATGGTGCATAGAAATACAACAAACCATAAATTTTCTATCCTACAAAATATTTTTCCCAAAACCAAGAAGATTCTGCTAGCCACCAATATAATATCTTGACAAAATCTCTTTTTCTAACCACTAATGATTTTTTATATAGAGGAGTTCATATTCCCCAAAATATGCTAATGATATCATCATGACATCACATTGATGTCAAAAATATGGACAACCATACAGATGGTACCCTTAGCCCCCTCCTAGCCCCAATTTTCCCTAAAGGAATAGTTTGATTCTTTTTGGCATAACTTGGGCATATGGTGTTGAAATTGGGAAAACAAAATATCATCAGAAAGCTAGTTCTAAGAACTTTCCAGTGGTGTAGAGTTAGGAAATATTGTATTCAACCCACAATCTTAATCCATTTCCTACATAGTCAATGAGAGATAAACATGCATACAAGTAACCACAATGCATAGATCAAATAGACAAGCCACAAGATAACAAAAGATATACCCTAGGAAAACCCTTAAGAGGGAAAAACATGGCCTTCAAAAGTATCCATACTCCATCATATTATTCAGCAATAAAGAAATACAAGAGTTATAATTTGAATACCTCTAAAGAATCAAGCCCTCCAATGCATTCCCATGTTTCCAAGCATGGAACCACACATCCCATGCCATGATTCACAAATGCACTCCTCAAAAAGACTCAATAATGACAACCAACCCACTCAGCCAACCTAAAATAGTACACATGTGTTTGCTTTTATAGACACAAGCTCACACAAAATACAACTAGTGGCAAGGAAAAACCATGTACCAAAAAACCATATGAATACAAAACGACCAACCCTTTATTTAATATTGGGTGTACTGAGACATCACATTATTTAATATTTCCCCAATATTAAATTATTATCACATGCCTCCCACACATTAAATAATAATACAATGTTACAATACAACATCAAGTGGTCTCTGGAAATAATTACCTAGTGTGATTATCCACATCACCAAGGTGCATCAGAACTAAATAAATATTTAATTACAATATTATAATAAATCAATTTAAGCGATCGTGTATGACACCATATCTCAACATGTAGGTCTCATCATCAGATTATTCTGTTGGTTTATTTTATTCTCAATCAAAGATAGATCTTCTTTTTTTCTCTTTTGAGCTCATTTATTTTCACTTGTATCTTCAATTTTTGCAATTCTAGTGGTGTTGGAAAGGCATTTCAAAGATTTTCATATCCATTCATGCACTTTTCCTAGAATCTATCATAGGTACATTTTTTTTGTGATTTCACATTTCTTGTTAATTACTTAGATGTATTGGCACTTGGAAATGATCTATTTACATTGGATGACTTCATTTGATCTACTTTATATGCAATAAGGTTGTTAGTATCAATTGGTTTTTTCTATTTATCCTTCTATGGTCATCCTGGAAAAATGATAACTATGAGTCTTGGCGAAACAACATCCTGACACATCTTGGGTGGCTTGATATTTTTTTTTATCTTTATGGATTCATACTTACACTAGACAGACTAGGGAATTATTCAGCATGGGATATTATCAGTGATCATGTTGTAGGGTTTATATGTTTGAGTGTTTATCTTGACACTATGTGTGTTGTATCGGACATTGATTGTCCCCACACACTTTGGAATCAACTTTGGGAGATCCATGGAGACCCTCATATCTCTCCATCCTAGAGGATCCTACTACAAATTGTCTCATTCCTCTTGCAAATGTAGATTTCATACCATTTGATGATGATACTTTAGAGGAGATTGAGTATATCACAAGTCTTACATATTTGATGGTTTAGAGACTTGTGTTCATGCTCCATCTCTTCAGATTGAGACTTCATCACCATCTTTTTTTGTTCCTGATTAGCTTTGCATTGCCACATATTTGGCCCCTATTGGTTCAGTGTAACAGGACATCCATCATCTTTCAAACATAGCTACTTGGGATTCATATCTTTCAGACATATCATCCTTGTTTGTAGCATCCTACATTATAGATATGGAGGATTACTTTGAGGAAAATCATCTCCTCTTTGTTGATAGCCACATCATCACTATTGGCCCACCATATTCATTGCCTTTGCGACTTGTTCTCCATAAACCTGTTGACGTGTCCAATGGCACAACAATGTGTAAACAAAATATTGCTATTTTGTATCCCCTGAAAGAGAAAGACAACACATGGATGTCTTAGCTCCCAAGGTACTTGTAGTTCATTCTCAACTATGCTGATGTTGCTCAATGGTCAATGTAACAGTAATGTTCAAGGGGCCTGCTGGTGTTCAGCTTCTAGATTGTTCTAAGATCAAGCATGAATTTAAAACTACTTTAATTGGGGTTTTTAAAGAAACAAAAAAAGATAGATCAAAGCTTTGGAACAGAAAAGAATGTTAATTCATCTAGCTTAACCAGACTTGTTACCTTTCAAGGAATTCCTAACTAAAACTGCAGAACAGAATTGACTTGTGATTAACACACAATCATATCCATTCACAGTGCTGATTTCCATAACAAATTATAATTTACCACTTTTAAATATAATACAAAATAACTCTTCATTCCTTGAAAGCTTTTCAAATCAAATGATTAATTCAAGATAAATACCATTCTGGAACACAACATGAAGTAGATTTTAATCTGGTTGCTTCTACTGTTAGTGAAACAAATAAGCAACATTTACAAACCTAGCACAATCACCAGTGTACAAAGAATCCATCACTCCATATCATTTCCCTCTATACTAATAAGACTAGAAAGATACATTACTGGCTTCTGCCGAGTCTAACTCCTAACTAAGAAGGAAAAAGAAGCTCCCGTTACAAAGAATCAGGATGCAACTCTGTCTCCCCTATCTTTTCTAAAATTCCTATTCTTAAGAATCTATTTCTAGACCTATCTACTCTATTATCTCCTCTATTTCTGCTAACTTCCTCTAATCCTTTACAAAGAGGCAAGAATGCCATATATACATAGTGTATCAAAAAGAATACGCTGGCCATTGATTTTAGGGTTTACAAAATATCTCACTTGGTTGCAGGAGGGTCGGCCCTAAGATCTTATGAATATAGTTAATGCTGCCTTGAATTACATCCTTGCTGTCCATGGTGAAAGATCGCCCTTACGAGAAGCCTTCAGATCTTTCTACAACCATAGCATTAACTCTAGACTTCATGTCCATCTTTGAACTCCCATTAGAGCTGCTTTGAATGCATCAAAGTATTGTCATTGATGCCGATCTTTCTCTTGCCAGCAGCAATCCCAGCTAGCATTATGACTCATGGTTTCTTCTTTCCTTCGACCTTTCTCCCCAATCCAGATCCTTCTACATGTTAACTATCTCTGGAAGTAGCATTGGGCCTTCCTTTAGATCTGAACATCATCACCTAAGCTGATCCATCACCCTTCGATCTCAGAATGAGTCCATGTCGTTTGCATTTTGTCAAACTTCTTCAAGGTGGTAGTCAATTAGTCAATGGCTCACTTTCAGCTCCTTTCAATTGGGCGAACAAATGCCATGCCAGATTCTCGGGCAGTCAAAAGTGGTCCACACTAAATTGCATGTTGGTGAGACACTAATCGTGTCTCCCCAATGCGATTATGTCTCTCCTAGCAGTTATCGAAGTAACATGTGATAGTCGGTGAGACCTTTTAGCGAGCTGCAGAAGTCATATTGATGCCACAAAACCTATCAGTAAGAGAGAATTCCCTTGGAAAGACCTCTCAGCGAACCTTTCTTTCTTTGGCGAGCACACCCACATTTGACAAGACATTAGAGGGTCGGCAAGATGCTACCTCGAAGTCTCTCCATCTTGGCAAGACCATCGCACTTAGGAAGACATTTCCCCGAGCCCTAATCATCCACTCGGAGCTTCTCCAAGCTCATTCTTATTCCTTGAGCTCAAGCCCCCTTCTACTTCGGCAAGACTTCTTCAAGTTGGGGAGACCTTTTTCCGATTTCAAGATCCTTCGGCGAGCTCATCTTATGTTGGTGAGATCTCCATTTGTCGACGAGACCTTATGCCGAAGGCATACCCCTTTTGGCGAATTGAGATCACATTGGGGAAACTCTCTTAGGTCGGTGAGACTTCACGCCGAAAGAAAACCATTACACCGAAGGGAGAGAAAATTTTGGCAAGACCCCTTTTATGTCGGGAATACCTATGCCGAACTCACACCCTATCACTGATACATCTCTGAGTCGGTGAGACCTTTTGCCGAAAACACTTCGCTTCGCCGAGACACACCATAGTCGCCCAGACATCACACCGAAGGGAGAATCCTTCGGCGAGACATTTACCATTCAGCCAGACTTCATGGCGATGATACCTCCTTTGGTCGAGACTTCATTTTATGTTGGTAGGACATCACGGGGTCGGTGAGACATCATGCCGAATTCTTTCATTTTCCCCGAGCTCACTCTATTTTGGTAAGACTCCCTACTTTCGACCAGAGGTTACAACGAAAGAAAAATCTTCAAGCGAGCTTTTGAACAACTATTGGCAGGAGATTACACCGAAGGCATAACCTTTGGTGAGACATTCAGCAGTCGGGGAGATATCACCCTGAAGCAATCCCCTCTCACCGAAACCTTCATTTCATGTTGGTGAGACCTTTCCCCTTCAGCCAAACCTCTTGGCGAAACCCAAATCCTTCGTCGACGTCGCTTCACTTCGGCAAGAGTTCACCCTGTCGGTGAAACATCTTGCCGAAACCAGCTCTCCCCAGGCGAGATCCCTCTAATGAAATCTTCATTTCACTGAGATTCTGATGGATTAGCGAGACCTTATGCTGATATTATTCTCATGTCGATGAGACCTTCCTCCTTCGTCGAGATAATAAGCCGAAGCCTCCTCATTTCGGCGAAGGCCTATTTTAGTTTGGGGAGACTCCACTTAGTCGTCAAGACCTCATAGTAACCGAAATGTCTTGATGACTCCTTGGATTTCAAATGAATAAGACCTAACTGCTAGTCAGTCAGACAATAGGAGGGTCTGAATGACTTTTTCCTTGAGGGGGTTTTATGTTGAATGGGACTGAAGCATGCTTTAAAGCTAACTTCCTTGAGAGATATTTCTAGATGAGTGATTCAATCTTGCGAAACAAATGCCTCAGTCAGTCCTTGGAGCATATAAAATGTACTATTATTATCATGCCTTCAATTTTAACAAAAAGAAACCCAGCTCTGGCAGAGGTGGAACCAAAAACAAAACTAAAAACAACATCCTCCTTCAAAACTGGCGGGGGCAGAACAAAAAAGAAACTGGGACCAGAGTCAAAATGGGAACAAGGCATGGGAATGACTATGATTTCCCAATCTAGACCCCATCCTAGCCCCCACGTCCACAAAAGAAAAGAAAATGTAAAGGAAAAACGCGACTAACCGACCAAGTGATCGGAACCAGGGCAAAACAAAGAAACGAAACAGGCGGGACCGGGATTGGAACCAAATCTGACCCAAGAACCTTTTAATGTTTGAGGTGCAGATTTGGTTCTGGTCCCACCTACGACAACATCCAAAAGACAATGAAGACTGACGAACAAAGAGAAAGGAAAGGGGGAAGACACCCCACGACAAAACAAAAGGGGAACAAAAGAAAAAGAATAGGACATGCGGAACCGGGATCGGAATGGAACCCGAGCCTGAAACTAATTAAAGTTTCAAGGTTTAGTCCCAATTCCCGTTTCGGGTCCGCCAGAACAACATGAAGAGACGTGCGAGGAAGAAAAACAAAAGAGGTGGAACCAAGACCGGGGAAGGAATAGAAAATAGAACTTGGAAGGAATTCCAAGTTCGGTTTCCATTTCGGTTTGGGGTCTGCCAAAACAAAAAGAAAAATGCCTAAGGCTGAAAAGAAAACACCTAAGGCATAGGACACAAAACCAAAGGAAAAAGACCAACGAAGATGAGAGAGAAGCGGAGTCAAACTCGAGATGGAACCCGAACCTGAAACATCGAAAGAGTTCAAAGTTCAGATTTAGCTCCAGACCCGGATCCAACAAAACAAAAGACACTAAAATAAAGGAACTGTCAGAACCGAAACAAGGAATGGCGTAAAACCATAAACTTTTGGATGCAATTCCAAGCTCGATATTGGTCCCGGTTCTCCATCTGACAGAACAAAAAGGAAAAATGCCTAAGGAAAAAAACCAAAGGCCAAAGGAAAAGAAAAGAACAGGGGGGACCCATTTTGTTCTACAACAAACTGGGGTGGTTATGCAAGGCATAACAAATGGTGACTCAGCTGGGAAAATGGTTTAACCATTTTCAAGAAACTGAAGAATTCAGCTACCTAGAACTCTTGGTTTATGAACATCACAATTCTAGTTGGGTCAGTTTTAATGACCAAGGCTAAGCTAGAATCTCAAATGTAAATCAACATTGGCCACCCTTAAATCTATGTGTGTGCTTGATAGTGTATTACTCTTTTACAAAGTTTTGTTCATCTTTCAAACAACAATGTGCAAGATTTGAGCTACATGAATTGATTCCCTTTAGCTGTTGTGCAATGATATCCTGGGCATTGCTCCGCTGCTAGTTAGGCGTCCATAGCCCTGATAGAGATACCTCTAGTTTTCTCACAGCATTGCTCTACTATCAGCCAGGCGTCCATAGCCCCGGTAGAGATACTGGAATCACCCATTCATATTGAGTCCTCTTTTTTTTCTAATAATTCTCTTTTCTCTTGGAGTTTCAGATATTTCATTCATTTTTTTTTTCAATATGTCAGATTTCAGACATATGTTCTGGGTTGAAAACTACCATGGACCTCATAACAACACTTGGGAGATCGGGTTTTTCACTCAAATCTTACAACACTATCATCCTGAGACAAATATGCCATTACAAAGGGGATGATCTTGATGATTTGTGACAGATTCAGAGGGAGTCAATGAAGGTTATTTACTTTGTACCTTGTTTTCAAGACTTTCCACAACTCATGTTGACAATGGGCATAAAACAAAGAATTTAGGACAAAATCACCCAATCAGAAAACCTAAAAAATATCTAAACCACTTTTGTCCTAATAACCAAAGTATGCTTCGAATAACAACCCACTATTTAAAGGTGGAAAGAACAGATGAACCCCAAAGAACAAAACAAGACAGAAACCAAACAACAAAGGAAACAAAAGGACAGAAAGAAAGATCAAACAAGCAACAACAGATCTATTTACACACATAGAAAAAAAAACTATTTACAAACAGGAGACAAACAAATTATTTACATAAAGAACAAAAAATGTAGAACAGAAAATTAGCAAGCTTTATGACTTGAAATAATGCTTAAGAAACTGCCCATTGATAGGCAAGGGAACAGGTTCTCCAGTTAAACTACTCAGTCTGAAATCATTTTCTCCTAGGATCTCAGCAATCTGATAGGGACACAACTAGAGCTTGCCAAATTTCTGGTGACTGCCCTTCTTTTCACTAGCTTTATCCCATAACAACACAAGGTCTGATATCCTAAAAGCCTTGATTTTGGCTCTTTTGTCAAACCATCACTTGACAATAGCCTGGTGTCTAAAGAATTGTTGCAAAGCGACATCTCTCTGCTCTTCTAATTTCAACAAGGTAGCTAATCTTACTTCTATCCTATCATCACTAGAGTAGAATTTCTGCTTGAACTCAAGGATAGGTATTTGGAGGTGGATAGGGAACACATGCTCTTTCCCATACACTAGCTTGAATGGTGAGGTCTTTAAAGCAGCCTTGATCCTAGTTCTATCTTCCCATAGTGCAAATCTCAACTGGGTATGCCAGTCTCTAGGATTGTTTTTTAATAGTTTCTTAATTACTCCTAAGAGATTCTTATTGGTTGATTCTACAACTCCATTTCCTTGTGGGTAATAGTTTGAAGAATACTTTAAAACAATTTTATGATCATAAGCACAGGAAATAAACTCAACCGAAGAGAAGGAAGAACCATTGTCACATACCAAAGCGAAGGGTATCCAAACCTAGTGGTGATGCATTCGGTGAGGAACTTGATCACTACCTCTGTTGTGTTGTTCTTGTAGGGTATAGCCTCTGTCCATCTTGTGTAGTAATCAATGGCAGTCAAAATGAATTTGTGTCTTGTAGAAGAGTTTGGGTTAATTACCCCAATAAAGTCCAGCGCCCATTGGGCAAATGGTCTTACCTCGTAGACAGGGCGTCTTTGAACAAACACGACCAATAATAGCTAGATTTGAGGATCCGGTGTGCTAATGAGTCTATCGAACCATGACTTATTTTGTGTTTCCCATGAAATTCAGTGATCACTTGTTTAGCCTCTTGCTGATCAAGGCATCGTAGGTACACTCCCTCAAAATTCTTCCTATATAGTAATCCTTCTTTGAGCATATAATGAGAGCTCTTCATTCTTAGCGCTCTCCTTTGAGTGGCATTCATTCCCTCTAGACTTCCATTTATGAGGATGAAATAGATGATATCCACATACCAAGGGTCATTGGAGAAGGACTGGGTTGTGTATTGCTGACAAATGATGTTGTCACCAACATTTTCCATGGACTTAGACAGGCCTGTACCTCTAAAAAGTTTCATAGGGCATATCTCCAGATTGAACTCTTGCAAGATGGCCATCCATTTTCCTCTTCTTTCTCCCAGCTCGCTCTGCATGAGTAGGGACTTCACAGTTGCATCAGGGACTACAACAATAATTTGACTTTGGAGAATGTAGTGTCTGAACTTCTTGACAACCCTGACTAGCACAAAAGCTTTCTTTTCAAGGGGTGGGTACTTAACTTTAGCATTTTGAATGGAGAGCTCATGAAAGCGATTGGCCTCTCCTCTGCCTCTCCTCTTCGTTGAGTTAAGATAGCTGCGCAGGAATGTTCAGAAGCAAAGGAATAAATATATAATGGTTTTAAATAGTCAGGGCTGGTGAGGACTAGCGCTTCTAAAATGGATCACTTGATCTATGAAAACGCGACCTTTTCCTCCTCACTCCATTATGTTTTAGCGTCCTTCTTCATCATTTCGTTCAATGGTTTTACATTTTTTGCAAAACCCATGATGAATTTTCTCACAAAGTTGATCTTTCTGAAGAAAGATCTCATCTACTTCTTGCTTCCTAGCTTGGTGATCTTCAGAATGGACTCAACTTGGTCTGGATCGATTGATATTCCTCTTTCAGAGATTATGTGCCCCAAAAGCTTCCCTTCAGAAACCCCGAATACACACTTTTTGGGATTGAGGGAGACGCCATACTAGATACACCTCTCGAGAACCTTAGCCAAGTCTGCAATGTGGTTCAGTCTATCTTTGGAGAACACTATCAAGTCATCCATGTAAACAATAATGCATTTACCGATTAAGTCCTTGAATGCTATGTCCATGGCATGCTAAAAATTTGCTCTAGTGTTTATCAGACCGAATGGCATCCTTCTGTATGCAAATGTTCCCTACTTTGTAGTGAAGGCTGTCTTCATTCGGTCTTCATAGTTAACCATTACCTAATTGTACCTAGAGTAACCATCCAAGAATGATATCATCTGAGATCCATTGATAGTTTTCAAGACTTCATCCAGAGAAGGGAGTGGGTAATTGTCCTTTTATGATGCTCTGTTCAGATTTCTGAAGTCTACACATAGCCTGATCTATCCATTTTTCTTACAGACTGGGACTAAGTTAGCCACCCATGTTGAATTTTGAACAGGGAAGATTATTCTTGTAGAAAGCAATTTCTAAACTTCTTTAAATATCAATGGTTCAATCAAGGCATTGACCAGGCGCTGCTTCTTTCGGAATGGTTTGACTTCAGGCTTCAAAGGAATCGTATGAGTCATTATAGAAGTATCGAACGTCTTTAGGTCTTCATATCCCCAAGATATTGCAGCAATATCTTTCTTAAGTGCCATCAATATGTCTTTTTTGATTGCTTTAGGGTAGGTTTTCCCTATGTAGACATTCCTTTTAGGGCCAGAATCAACTAGATTAACAATTTCATATTCACCTCCTTTATCTTTAGCTAATATCTTCTCTCGAGCCCTGGGGTCTGAATCAAAAATTCTTTCCAAAGCCACCATTCCCCTGGGAATGCTGTTACTCCTTAAATTGAGGACTCCATCCTTATCACAATCTTCAGGGTTCCAATCTCCTTGATCTCTGTTGGACTCATCAATGATCTATCCTTCGAAAACATCTGAGCTTGCTAGAAAAGCAAGAATATGTTGATCATCATCAAAGACTTGAAAGCTCCTGACATTGTCATGAACTGCAGGGGTGGAAATTAATTCCATTGAGATCTATTAAGCTTGGAACCTTGCATGGGTTCTAGGGTACTTGTAGCAACAACTAATGAATCAGCTATCTGATTCTCCTCTCTAGGGATTAAACTAATCCCAAAAGCATCAAAATATTCAATCAGGTTCCATACCCTATTTCTATAAGCTGCCAGCCTTTTATTGTGACATGTGTATTGGCTGCGCATTTACTTGATAACAATTTTTGAATCTCCTTTGACCATCAAAGCTATGACTTTCTTCTTATGTATGAACATCAGCCCCTGAGTTAGAGCTTCATATTCTGCTATGTTGTTAGTGCATCCAAACTGCAACCTGTAAGACACAAAGAAATCTTTCCCTTTTGGGCTGGTCAATACAATTCCAACATCACTACCTATTTTGGACTAGGATCCATCAAACGTGAGGGTCCATAGCTAATCATGAGCTGGGATTGATTCTTTTGAAGTTGTTATGGGCACTTGGATAAGATAAGCCATTGGTGGGGTTACTTGATCTTTTGCATCAAATGTTGATAAAAGGTATTCAATGGGTTCCTCGGGTGTAATTTCTAATTCTTTCCCAACTATATCATATAATCTATGGCTATCCTTCTGATAGTCATTTGTACCTTTGGTTAACCCCTTGGGTTTTGGTATATTCATGAGTGCAGGGGCGTCAAACAAACCTTGGGGTCGCTCCTCATCAATATGCTGATTTGGAAATGTGTCTGGGGTAGGTTCAATTTGAGAAGGAACTTCCTTTGAAGGTATCCTATCCCTGATTAACATTATTGCTTCCTTGGCTTCAAATGAGAAGTGATCTGCAATGGCCTCAGGGTGACTTGAGCTAGCTTCCCTACCTTGGGAAACATGATTTAAAATGCTAATGCAGGGTTGGAAAGTCAATTCAGAATGATTTTGGTAATGCACCTTGCACCAATTAGGGAGTAGAAGACTTTGCAGATCGATATCTTCCCCTAAGACCAATTGATCCTATTACAGCTTCTTGATCAATGCCTATTGGTTTTCATTAATCATAGACTCAGGGAACTTTTCTATTGGCAGTTCTTTAGGATCAAGGACATAAAAGGTTAAAATTTCATCCCTTTTATAAACCCCTATCTCGGTTTTGAAGTAAGCTACCTCATTAGGGAAATCATACTCAGTGATGATATGCTTGAGGTGGGGTTCACTTTCAATCCTAATCTGCATGGGAATTCCCCTCCATGGTAACCACATATGTGAAAAGTCGAGGGAGAGATATCCCCTTATACCTTTCATCAAATCTCTACTCAACAGTATACCATAGGTCTCAGGAATGTCTACTACTTGAATGTCTATGTTGGTTTGAACCCTAGGGTCTGACCCTACTTGAACATGTATTTTTCTCAACTCTCCCACTACATTGACCTCCGTTTTATCAAGTTGGATGACCTTCTTGTTTGTTTGAACAGGGTTCAATCCCAATTTCTTGCATATGAAAAATGGCATAACATTGCCTGAAGCCCCTGAATCTAACAGACAATTATGTAGGTTCTTCCCACAAATTCTTAAACTCAAAAGAAATGGTGGAGTACCTACCTTGTTTCTATACAAGGCTGTGTTCACATCCCCAATAGGTGCCACCTTGTTTTTCCCTTTTGATTTATTAGTTTGCTCCAAGGTTTTCAACACTATCTCCCATTGGGCAGGGCACCACTTTAGGATGTCAAAATATGACAAAGAAGTTTTTTGTTTCTACATCTCATATACAATATCAAATTTTGTATTACAACTTGCACTACCTTTGAAAACACTAGATGAATTACCCTTGTTATGGAAGTTAGGCGGGCCTTTTGGTGGAGGAGGGTTATTATTAGCACTTTGATTTGGAGGCACCATGTGATTAAGTGGCGCTAATGAGGTGAATGGACCCTTACTTTGATTTCTTAGGAAGTGTCCTCCCTTTCTTTGAAAAGCTTGGGCATCGTATGAATCTTCCTCTAGTTCATTCTCACTCTGCATTGGGTATGAGGGTTCTTCTTCAAAGAGGTCATACGTCATAGCTGTATCTACTGAGCCACCTTCTTTATTTGAATTCCCTTGGAAGGTTTGGGTATCTGCCTATGCCATCTTGACAACTTTCTTCATTTCAGGGCAATTTACCTCAGAATGAGTTGCAGTATCATGCAACTTGCACCAGTTAGTCATAAAGTTGAGGTTGGCCACGTTTGTAGTATGTGATCTCTCCTCATTAGCTTGATAGTTGTGAGAAACTCCACCATTATTGGGCCTTGTATTCTATTTTCGATTGCTATTTGGCCTTTGGTTATATCCTCTATTTTGATTTTGATAGCATTGTTTAGAGGAGTTTTGTCCTTGATAACCCCTTTGGTTGTAATTGTTATTATTCTAATAAGTACCTTGATTGTTGTTGTTTTGATTAGGGTAGTTACCTTGGTTTTGGGAGGGGTTCAATCAAAGTTGAGCTATGTCATTTATAACTTGAGACAGTGTTTTCTTCAAGGTCTCTACCTCATTCGTAAGTTGAACTGTCTTTTCACTTTCCACACTCTTAGCAATAGGTGGCTGAACAACATGATTTGGTGTTCCAATTTGGTTATGATGACCATGGAAACTTTGAGGAACCTATTTTTGTTGGAAGAAGTCAGGAGTTCCATTAGCGAAGAATGGAACAGGAGGTTGAGTTTGCAACTCAGACATAGGTCCATAATGGGAAGGAGACATTTCGGGGATAGTATTGAATATACGGGTTGGGCTATGCATCTGCTATCCTATTGAAGGGAAACCTCCTCCCAGACTTCCTTGTTGAGAACTAATTTGTTGTTGCAGCTTGATAGCCAAATGATAAAATTTGGATAGAGAATCAATATCAGTTGGTTGATAAGTTCTTTGTAGGAACAAGCCAATCAAGGGGTCTATAACTCTAAAGTAAGCTTGAATGGCACTATTCTCAGTGATTAGATAGGGGTCTTGTAATCTCCTATACATTCATTGGAACCTGGTATTGAATAAAGGAAAGGATTCACCTGGTTCCTTCCTGATGGTAGTGAATTGGTGGTACAAAAGGGTTGGATCCACATAAATCCTGAACTGATTGATGAAAGAATTTTCCAAGTGTGTCCAAGTCAGGATAGAACCCTATGGAAAATTAAGATACCAGTTGTATGCCATATCCCCTAAGGAATAAGAGAACAACCTACAAACTACATCATGGTGAGCTATCTGAGCTCTTGTACAAGCATCCTTAAAAGCTTGTATGTGCTCCTCAGCACTCCTTGATTCACCATGAATGTACTTGGGACATAATTTTTTAGGATTCTTAGGAATATCATGAAAATCTCCAGGAATAGTCCCCAATGGAGAGGGATTATTCTGAAAAAATGCCATTGGTAGCAGTGGTGGTGGTTGAGCCAACTGTTGGATGGGTTGAACTAGCTATAATGATACTTGAGATGGATTTGGTGGTGGATTGATAGGAATCCACTGGGGTATTGGTGAGAAGCCTGGTGGAGTGAGCGAAGCTGACAAGGGTGGTATGATGGTTGCCCCAGTTTTGTGAATTTTGTATCTTGTTGGGGTCTTGAGTTCGACCAAAGGTGATGGATTTTCAGCTGATCGAAGAACTCTATGGGACCTTTCTGGGGAGGAAAACCTAGTTTTATCTATTTTTCCCTTCTAGGCCCTCCTTTCTAGTGCTAGATTTGTTGATGTGTCCGATGGCACAACAACATGAAACAAAATATTGCTATTTTGTTTCTCCTGAAAGAGAAAGAAAACACATGGATGTCTTAGCTCCCAAGGCCTTTGTAGTTGGTTCTCAACTGTGCTAATGTTGCTCAATGGTCAATGTAACAGTAATGTTCAAGGGACCTGCTGGTGTTGAGCTTCTAGATTGTTCTAAGATCAAGCATGAATTTAAAACTACTTTAACTAGGGTTTTTAAAGAAACAGAAAAAGATAGATCAGAGCTTTGGAACAGAAAAGAATGTTAATTCATCTAGCTTAACCAGACTTGTTACCTTTCAAGGAATTCCTAACTAAAACTATAGAACAAAATTGACTTGTGATTAACACACAATCGTATCCATTCACAGTGCTGATTTCCACAACAAATTATAAGTTACCACTTTTAAATATAACACAAAATAACTCTTCATTCCTCAAAATATTTTCGAATCAAATGATTAATTCAAGATAAATACCATTCTGGAACACAACATGAAGTAGATTTTAATCTAGTTGCTTCTACTGTTAGTGAAATAGATAAACAACATTTACAAACCTGGCACAATCACTAGTGTACAGAGAATCCATGACTCCAAATCATTTCCCTCTATACTAAGAAGACTAGAAAGATACATTACTAGCTTCTACTGAATCTAACTCCTAACTAAGAAGGAAAAAGAAGCTCCCATTACAAAGAATTAGGATGTAGCTCTGTCTCCTCTATCTTTTCTAAAATTCCTATTCTTAAGAATCTATTTCTAGACCTGTCTACTCTATTATCTCCTCTATTTCTACTAACTTCCTCTAACCCTTTACAAAGAGGCAAGAATGGGCCATATATACAGAGTGTATCAAAAAGAATGAGATGGCCACTGATTTTAGGGTTTACAAAATATCTCACTTGGTTGCAGGAGGGTCGAGATCTTTTGAATATAGTTAATGCTGCCTTGAATTGCATCCTCGCTGTCCATGTTGGTGAAAGATCGCCCTTACGAGAAGCCTTCAGATCTTTCTACAACCACAACATTAACTCTAGCCTTCATGTTCATCTTCGAACTCCCATCAGAGCCACTTTGAATGCAGCAAAGTATCATCATTAATGCTGATATTTCTCTTACCAACAGCAATCCCACCTGGCATTGTGACTCATGGTTTCTTCTTTCCTTTGGCCTTTCTCCTCGCTGTAGATCCTTTTGCACATTGACTATCTCTGGAAGCAGCATTGGGCCTCCCTTTAGATCTGAACATCATCACCCGAGTCGATCCATCGCCCTTCGATCTCAAAATGAGTCCATGTCATTTGCATTTTGTCAAACTTCTTCAAGGTGGTAATCAATTAGTCAATGGCTCACTTTCAGCTCCTTTCGATTGGGTGAACAAATACCATGCCAGATTCCTAGGCAGTCAAAAGTGGTCCACACTAAATCGCATGCCAGTGAGACACTAATCGTGTCTCCCCAATGCGATTATGTCTCTCCTAGTAGCTATCGACGTAACATGTGACAGTCGGTGAGACCTTTTAGCGAGCCACATAAGTCATATCAATGCCACAAAACCTAGCGGCAAGACAACATTCCCTCAGCAAGACCTCTCAGTGAGCCTTTCTTTCTTTGGCGAGCACACCCACATTCGGCAAGACATTAGAGGGTCGGCAAGATGCTACCCCGAAGTCTCTCTGTCTCGGTGAGACCATCACACCCGGGAAGACATTTCCCCGAGCCCTAATCATCCGCTTAGAGCTTCTTCGAGCTCATTCTTATTCCCTGAGCTCAAGCCCCCTTCTACTTCGGCAAGACTTCTTCAAGTCGGGGAGACCTTTTGCCGAGTTCAAGATCCTTCGGCGAGCTCATCTTATGTCAATGAGATCTCCATTTGTCGGTGAGACCTTATGCCGAAGGCATACCCCTTTTGGTGAACTGAGATCACATCAGGGAAACTCTCTTAGGTCGGCAAGACTTCACACTGAAAGCAAACCATTACACCGAAGGGAGAGAACATTTTAGTGAGACCCCTTTTATGTTGGGAAGACCTATGTCGAACTCACACCCTATTGTCAAGACATCTCTGAGTCGGCGAGACCTTTCACCAAAAACACTTCACTTCACCAAGACACCCCGCAGTCGCCCAAACATCACACTGAAGGGAGAACCCTTCGGCGAGACATTTACCATTTGACCAGACTTCATGGCGACGATACCTCCTTTGATCAAGACTTCATTTTATGTCAACAGGACATCATGGGGTCGGTGAGACATCATGCCAAATTCTTTCATTCCCCTTGGGCTCACTCTATTTTGGTAAGACTCCCTACTGTCGGCCAGAGGTCACAGCAAAAGTAAAATCTCCAAGTGAGCTTTTGAACAACTGTTGGCAGGAGATTATGCCAAAGGCATAACCTTCAGCAAGACATTCAACAGTCGGGGAGATATCACCCCGAAGCAATCCCCTCTCGCCGAAACCTTCATTTCATGTCGGTGAGACCTTTTCTGTTCGGCCAGACCTCTTGGAAAAACCCAAATCCTTCGTTGACGTCGCTTCACTTTGGCAAGAGTTCACCCTGTTGGTGAAATATCTTGCCGAAACCACCTCTCCCTAGGTGAGATCCCTCTGATGACATCTCTATTTCGCTAAGACTCTGATGGATCGGTGAGACCTTATGCTGATATTATTCTCATGTTGGCAAGACCTTCCTCCTTCACCAAGACATTAAACTGAAGCCTCCCCATTTCGGCGAAGGCCTGTTTTAGTTTGGGGAGACTCCACTTAGTCGCCGAGACCTTATAGCGATCGAAATGTCTCGGCGAATCCTTGGATTTTGAATGAATAGAACCTAACTACCAGTTAGCCAGACAACAGGAGGGTCTTAGTGACTTTTTCCTTGAGGGGTTTTTATGCCGAATGGGACTGAAGCATGCTTTAAAGCTGACTTCCTTGAGAAAGATTTCTAGATGAGTGATTCAATACTACGAAACAAATGCCTCATTCAGTCCTTGGAGCATATAAAATGCACTATTATTATTGAATGCCTTCAATTTTAACAAAAAGAAACCCAGCTCCGGCGGAGGCGGAACCAAAAACAGAACCGGAAACAACATCCTCCTTCAAAACTAGCAGGGGCGGAACCAAAAAGAAACCGGGACCAAAGTTGGAATGGGAACAAGCCATGGGAATGACTATGATTTCCCAGTCCATACCCCATTCTAACCTCCATGTCCACAAAATAAAAGAAAACATAAAGGCAAAACCCAACCAACTGACCAAGTGATCAGAACCGGGGCAAAACAAAGAAATGAAACAGGTGGGCCAGGATCGGAACCAAATCCGACCCAGGAACCTTTTAAAGTTTGAGGTCCAGATTCAGTTCCGGTCCCGCCTCTGACAACATCCAAAAGAAAATGAAGACCGATGAAGGAAGAGAAAGGAAAGGGGGAAGACACCCCACGACAAAACAAAAAGGGAACAAAAACAAAAGAACAGGACATGTGGAACTGGGATCAGAATGGAACCTGAACCTGAAACTAAGTAAAGTTTAGGGTTCGGTCCCAGTTCCCATTCTGAGTCTGCCAGAACAACACGAAAAGATGGGCGAGGCAGAAAAACTAAAGAGGCAGAACCAGGACTGGGGAAGGAATAGAAAACAGAACTTGGAAGGAATTCCAAGTTTGGTTTGCGTTCTAGTTTCAGGTCTGCCAAAACAAAAAGAAAAATGCCTAAGGCTAAAAAGAAAACACCTAAGGCATAGGACACAAAACCAAAGGAAAAAGACCAACAAAGAAGAGAGAGAAGCAAAGTCAGACTCAGGATGGAACTCGAACTTGAAATGTTGAAAGAGTTCAAAGTTCAGATTGAGCTCCGAACTCAGATCCGACAAAACAAAAGACACTAAAATAAAGGAACTATTAGAATCAGAACTGGGAACGACGCAAAACCGAAACTTTTGGATGCAATTCCAAGCTTGATATTGGTCCTAGTTTCGCATCTGACAGAACAAAAGGAAAAACTCCTAAGGAAAAAAACCAAAGGCCAAAGGAAAAGAGAAGAATAGGGGGGACCCATTTTGTTCCACAACAAACTGGGGTGGTTATGCAAGGCATAACAAAACCTTCATAGGATCTTGGATTGATAACATCTCTTTCTGACATGTAGACATTTGAGCACTTGTTAGAGGAACACATCATTTGGATTTGGATTCCTAATTCTTCTATCTTTTTGGATTGACTTCTCCAATCACTAGTGGATCTATTTATTCCTAATGGAGAAATGTTGTTTGCAAGTAGTGTATCATATTTTGTCTTTAATAATTCATCATTGGAACATGAGCTCTTTCATTATGGGCGGATTCATATCTTCATTCTCTCTCCTATTGGGGTACATGCATTGTACTTACATGATAGGAGAAATCCTTGGTGGATCACATTGAGTCCTCCTATCATTCTTTCACTAGTGTAGTTGTTTCATTTTCTCTCTTTTGGAGAGGAGTTTTTCCCATACAATTTTCTCCTTTTCTTTGATTGTGAGAGATTTTATTTATTTTTACATGTGTACCTCATTAGGCCTTGTAGCCAAGACCCATCCATGCATCCATCATTGTATTCTTCATCAACATTTTTAGTTTCTCTCTAAGTTGATCTTAAGGGGATTTTGGAGTAATTAGGACATCACTTGATAATTAATTAATTATTAAGTCCCTTATTGCTTTATTCACTTAATCTAAATTTATGAGTGTTTTTTTATTATTAGATTAGGCTAAATATAGGTCAAGTTGTCTCATTACATGACATTAAGACACTTGTCACAATTTAATTGAATCCTCATCTAGGGTTTTATTTTTCTTTTTATAAGAATGATCTTTCATTGTATTAATTATCCATATAATCTAGGTATTTATTATTCAATACAGAAATCATATTAGATGCTTGTGTGGATCAATCTTTTCTCTTCGGGTTGCATAACAAATCAATTGCTTTGATCTCTTGTTTGTGATAGGCGTTTTAGTTGTAGGTGATTACTCCAAACTATGGGGTTCAACTATCAATGCCAACAAAATACTTTTAGTTATACTTTTGGAAGAGAAACGAACCCTACATCAACATAAATATGGATGTTTACCTCCCATAGAGGTTGTTGAAATCCTTGATGAAATTGGACATAAAGCTTGATCCTAAGGTGTGTGGACATAAATTGCATATTCAATGGCCCCTATTTGGGCTTAAAGAAGGGGATAGATTGGTTAGGGTGTCCTATGGCTATCTAAATTGTTTATATATTAATAAATATTGAGTGTTTCCTAAAATGTTATTGTTATTGTGCTTCCACTATGTAACTATATTCAAATTTATGAGTTGGACATTCATTTAAATTGCTTACCATTTTCATGACTTTACGGATTTATGTATTTTTAATTTTTTTATGACTAGATAGAAGCTAACTCATGTGGATTCAATGTGTTACTATTGTGTTGGTAATTCTAATCGCACGACCTATGGACCATGTGTTTGGGTTAATTGACTACTCTATGTGGTATAATAACTAACCCTTAGGACATTATGTTTTAAATCAACATTCTTATACCTATTAAATGTTAGAATGATGGACTAAGATTAATATAAGAGCATAATAAATAGGGTTTAGAAAGGGAATCTACAAGGGCATATGGAGAGGATAATTTTTCTCTTAGTGTAGCTTGTTCCCTTCATCTTAAGGTGATCACCGAAATTATAAAACCTATAACCCACATAACAATAATCTTATCATTGCTTTAGCATGATAGGAATCAAGATGCATGCTCTACCAAAATAAGTATTTAGTTATAGCAAAGGATTAGCCAAATTTAACTAGTAGCATGCTACTGATAAATGCCAAGAGCTACCTAATTTCATGTACTTTTTAGACATACTTTGATGAGTGGCATGTAGGAAATCTGTTGATGTAAATAAAGTCTTGTACCTAGTTCATTCATTACTAGGGGGCTTATTTACACATGTTAAGTTTACTTAGGTCCTAGGAAGGAATCTTTCTAGAAGATGTTAGTTGTCATTAGTTGTTATCTTATCTTTTGACAACTACTACATGTGAACCTAGGTAAGTGTGATTAGTTGTCACATTTCATATGATTAAGACACTTGTCATAATCCTGTGACATCTTGCATCTACACCTTGGCTATATAACAAAGGGGTTTCTACTACATTGTATAGAATAATCATATCATATCATTGACATTGAATACAATTTATTCTTTCCATATCATATTCTCTCTCTTTTTTGCTTTCCATTTGGTCTCAATATCTTGGCATCCATAGCCAATTCTAACATGGTATCAGAGTGGGTTGGGTTCCATTGGAGAGTCTTTTTCTGAAGAGAGATACCAGATTTGGGGGTGTTCCATTTTGTGGCTCTTTATTGCAGGTCATAATTACACCTTAGTTAAGTTTACTTAGGGACCACATAGGAGGTAGTTGGAGAATTTCCACTTTTGGTGGACTTATCATGTTATTACGTTATCATATCCACCTTTCGTGTACACATCATGTGATTACCTCTCCACCTTTGGTGGGTGATCTACCATTTGTGGTGATTATCACATTATCACTTTTCCACTTTAGGTGGAGTGATACCTTTTCATAGTTGTCTCATGTCATAAGATTACAACACTTGTCATAATCTCATGCCCTTATAAGGGGGGAGTTTTTTCCCACATGGTTTTCTCCTTTTCTCCACTTTATGAGAGATTGCATTGCATTTGTACATGGGTACCTAACATGGCCTAGTAGCCGAGACCCATCTTGCATTGTTTTCTTTTGTGTACATTCTCCCTAAGTTGCACTTAAGGGGGGGTGTTGGTGTAATTAAATGTGTTTTACCTTGTCCTAGGTCATTATTACACCTTAGTTAAGTTTACTTAGGGACCACATAGGAGGTAGTTGGATAATTTCCACTTTTGGTGGACTTATCACATCCTCCTTTCATGGACGCGTCATGTCATATTCAATTTGGCATCCTTGCATCTTAATGATAGCATAATATTTCTGCCATTTCTCTCTTGTGGAAGTCATTTTGTCTTGCAGTCGGTATGATTTTTTTAAAAATAATTTAATAAAAAAAATTCAAGTTGAAAATTTTTGAATTTTTTTTTACAAAAATTACAGAGGCTGATTGAAAGTATTTTGTAAAAAAATTATTGAAAAAAAAGGGAAAAGTTTTTTTTTGTCTACAAAAGCTTTTTTCCACCAATGTACTTTGCAAAGAGTATCGCAGGGAGGTAAAAACTGCAGCCCAACCACCGGCTGACATGCGGCAGATTCCCATTCATCTGTAGCAGGGGCCCTCATACCAACAACCGGTTGGCCTCATCCTTCAAAGTTCTGGCGATCGATAAAAAATTTGACACCTTTTTTAGAAATCCAACAATGAATAAAAGCACAAAATATTCTTAAAGAATGTTCGTACAATCTAGGCCAATTCCTGACATGCATTAAGGCGTCAATTTTAAGTCAGGTACAAGAGAATATTCCTTGTAGGTCAGAGTATATGCTTTTTTGATGGCCCAAAGCCATCAAATTTAATTAGGTAAAGTGCGGACATCAATTTTAATCGCATGATTTTCTAACGTCAGCACCGCGTCAACACCCTTAAAATTCCCCCCCCTCACAGTTTGCATTTTGGTTTTGGAAGCTGATTTTCAAACATTCATATCTTGCTCATTTTGACTCCTTTTTTTAAGAATTTTTTTTTATTTGGGATAATTTTTCATGCTCTTCGCAGTGGTGCAATCATTCTTTGGTTTTGGTGTCTGTTTTTTCCAGAGTTTTCATATTCTCATAGGTGTTGCTGCTTAGTCCTCATTTTGAGAACTTTGGGGGCTCATATCTTGCTCCTATGGTAACATTTTTGGATATAGTTTTTTTTAAAGTGCATTATTTTTTGTGTAATTCTCAATGGTATTATCAGATTAATCTCATTTTGTACCAAAAATTATACTTGACTATGTGGCCAAATTTGGCATTTACATGTACCACTTATCAAAGACCACTTCACTCTTTTTGGAAAGTGGAAACTGTAAATGCACTAAGTATAAAGTGCCAAATCAGATATTGCTTGGGGGTTTCTTGATTGAGTAATTTGGGGGGGTAATCTTGTAGTGATTTCTTGCATTCTTTTGCTTGGTTTGTGTTCTTGCAATGGGGAAATCTCAAATTGAACTTCTAACTCCACATAATTATGCTACATGGAGAAAATCAGTATGGAACTATCTCATGATGAAAGGTCTAATAGGTCATCTAAAGGAAACCATTCAAAAACCTACTGATGCTAAAGAATTGGCAAAATGGGAGATTGATCATGAGAAAACAATTGGATGCATATGTTCATTAGTCTCATTTGATTTGCAATTTCATATTGAATCATGCAATACACCCAAAGAGGCATGGGAGACTTTTGAAAAATTGTATGGTAAAATAGATAAGATTAGAGGTTATTAGATTGATAATGATTTGATGAATATTGATCCAAAATGTTTTGACCACATCCAAGACTACATCTCCAAAATCAAGCAACTAAGAACACAGTTGAAAGAATGCAGTATTGAAAAAGAGGATTTACAATTGATTCTGAATGTGTTATCCAAGCTTGGTCCTGAGTATTCAGTATTTTTTTTTGGCTTTCATACACATTGACTTTCTATGGGAGCATCATATGTTGATCCTAAGTTTGATGAATTTTCAAATCTCCTAATTCAAGAGGAAGCTAAGTTAATAAACATGGGTCTAATCAAGTCTTCCAAGTCACAAGCATTGGTGACTAGTGAGTCTAAGGTACATAAAGAACTAGGGAGTCTTGATAAGAAGCAAAAGAAGAAAAATAAAAGCCACATAAAGAATCAGAATCCTCATCATCAAAAGGAGAATCATCAAAGAAGGAGAGGCCTTTTTGTGCATATTGCAAGAAGGATGGCCATGAAGAACACTACTGTTATAAGAAGGATATTGATGAGTTGAAAAATCTTCTAAAAAAGAATCACATTGATTTCCTTCTAGAATTTTTTAGTCTTCTTCTCCTTCTACTTTGAAATAGTCTAAAAAGGACAAAGGTCAAGCATCTACATCAAGATATAAAGGACAAGATCTTTGTGGTCTTTCAGGTCCAAGATCAGGGAAATGGCTTCTAGATTCAGGAGCATCTCATCATAGGGCATCTTCGTAGACTATATTCTCTTCATTTCAGCCTTGTACTATGTCTCCTATCTTGATGGGAAACAATACATACACGAGTGTAACAAGGAAGGGATCAATTAGTTTTGGGGACAACACTTTCCAAGATGTCTTGTGTGTTCTTCATTTGACAAACAAACTTCTTTCCATATATCAGATTACACATGGTGGAGATGGGAGAACCGTGGAGTTCACACTTGATTTTTTCATCATTAGAGACTTGGAAACTTGAGAGATCATTGTTACTGGGGTGGTTGATCATTCATCTCGGTTGTATACCTTTGCAAATTTTGCTTTTTATGGTGACATTGTTCCTTTGACTGTTGATCATATGAACCATGATTCAGAGGAGACATTTGGCTTCTTGAACTTGGGAGTTCTTACATCAGATCCAATTCTTGAGCCATGCATTTTATCTCCTCCACCTACTATTGCAGCTGATGATGCTTGTGTTGCTACAGTTTTGGCTCCTAGTGATTCAGTGCAGTAGTATATGCATAGTCTTCCAGATTTGGAGGACATCATTGATAGCATTCATCTTCTCTTTGATGGAGAAGAACCTTCTTCAGTTGTTGTTAGAGAACACTTTGACCCTCTTGTTCATTCTCTACATGATCATTCTTCACAGATTGACGTGAGTGTGGATACTTGTGGACAACATTTGGAGGAGGCTTCTTTGTCTTTAGAGGGGATATCATTGTCTTTGGATCGTGTTCTACATTCATCTCTACTAGATGTTGGATTGTCCTCTTCAACAGTGTGGCCTAGAATGTCTGTTTGGAATGTGTCAGTTTTTAGCATAGACATGGAGACACTTGAGCATGCTTCAGAAAAATCATCACATATCATCCATATTCTTGACATCCTGCATACATCCATGGTTTTGTTTCTTCCTAAGGGAAGGAACGTTGTTCGGCGAGATTGGATCATCTTCAGCATTCAATGTCGAGCTTCTACCATCATTGTAGGAGACTCAACATTGAGGGGGGGCTGCCTTGTCTCTCTTCTACTTCTCTTTTATGGGGGGTATTTTTCCTTCTCATTCTTCATTGAGAGCATTTCTTCTTTTATTTCATCTCTTTTGGGGAGGAGTTTTGTCCCACTGGGTTTTCTCCTTTTCTCCATTTGTGAGAGATTCCATTTACATATGTTCAAGGGTACCTAACATGGCCTAGTAGTCGGGACCCATTCTTGCCTCTTTGTTTCATTTGCATAATAATCTGCTACTCCCTAAGTTTCACTTAAGGGGTGGTGTTGGTGTAAATAAAGTCGTGTACCTAGTTCATTCATTACTAGGGGACTTATTTACACATGTTAAGTTTACTTAGGTCATAGGAAGGAATCTTTCTAGAAGATGTTAGTTGTAATTATTTGTTATCTTATCTTTTGACAACTACTACATGTGAACCTAGGTAAGTGTAATTAGTTGTCACATGTCATATGATTAAGACACTTGTCATAATCCTATGACATCTTGCATCTACACCTTGGCTATATAACCAAGGGGTTTCTACTACATTGCAAAAAACAATCATATCATATCATTGACATTGAATATAGTTTATTCTTGTCATATCATATTCTCTCTCTTTTGTGCTTTCCATTTGGTCTCAATATCTTGGCATCCATATCCAATTCTAACAAAATTGATGCTAGGATTGGACTATCTTTCACTAGTGGCATACATGTGATGGATGCTAGGGTCTACTCTTCCCAAGATTCTAATATTGGCTTTTTTGTATCATAAGAAATACATATACTAATAGTTTATATCTTCTTAAGGCATTTTCTCAAGGTTTTAATCATTAAATTAGTCTAGGTGATTGATAGTATAGGTACTAGTCATAGGTGAGGTAAAACCATAAGAAATCTTGATTATTTTTATCCAGTTATAAATCAAATGATTATTTTTATCCAATTATGAATAAAATAGTTTTTGGGCTATGAAAATATTATTAATTACTACACATGTTGCCTGTTGTTACACTAATTCCCTTGTTGGTGATGACACAAGTAGTATTGGATTCTATCTTGTTATCATAGCTAGAAATTAACCATGAAAAATGATGGAATTCATCTAGTATGGGATTCATTGGCATTCCTCTTTCTAGTTTGGATCTACTTAAGGGCTTATGTGTTAGTGAACTAGGTAAAGGAAAATATTCTTGTAGTTAGGTTATAATCACTTCCTTTTTTCCAGCTAGTCATTGTGCGTAAATGTGATTCCATTTAAGTTATTCACATTATGTATATGTTATATATGTGAGTTATTCACATTGTGTATATGTGATGCAAGTACATGAGCTAGTCATATTATGCCAAAAATGACACATGCATGAGTTATACATGGTGTGTATATGAGATATATGATGAATTAATCACATTGTGCATATGTGATGCATACATAAAGTGATGTATGCATGAGTTAGTTACATTGTGTACATGTGTTCTATGCATGAGTTAATCACTATTTCTATACATGTGGTGTATATATGAGCTAGTCTCTATGTGAATTGTGTGGGTTCATATATTGATGTTTTTGTAGAACTAACATTTGACTAGAATGTGATGGCTATCACAATATTGTATATGGATTGAAATAGAAGCATAAGCTCAATTAATGATAAAAGTTAAATATCTCATCCCAATTAGGTGGATAAAGTCTTTTCATTTTTTTTTATGTGAATGATGCCTCTAATTCTCAAAAAGAGATATGTAGGAAGTGTAATCTCAAATGAACACTTGAGGATTAGGTATGGGTCTAGGGATTATCTTGTTAGGTGATCTTATCCTATTTAGTGTAAGATTTTTCACTTGTGGTATATAGCTATTGTCCTTGTTATGGTTTGGTAAAGCTAAGAAATTATCTCTTCTAAATTAGAAAGAATTTGTTTGGTCAATTAAGAGGATCTATCAAAGGTGTAATGAAATTGGTTTAAAAAATTAGTAGTAATCAAAGATAGTTATTTCATATCATCAAATGAATAACATATAAACATGAGTTAAATTTTCTATTACAATATTGAATTGCTCTAAATATAAATTCTTGCTAAAATAAAAAAAGGATTTCAATACAAATACATCTTTTTCAAATGAAATTATCCTTAGGAAACAAATGGAATTTCATCTTCCAATATTCAAATCTAAGGGTTTTGACCTCAAATCCTATAGTTGAGCACAAGGCTCAAACTATGACATAAGAAAATGAATAAATTGATTATTATGTTGTGAGCTTGACTAAATATATCAATTTATAACACTACCAGGGCACAAATTTTCAAACACCCCATTTTCTCTCTCAAATATAGCAATCAAAATATTAATGAGATTCTTTACCCAAAAGAGCCCCCACTTTCTTATGGATACTAGATTATAATTCCTTCTGATGTCTTGTCATATAATTTGTCATGAAAATGTTGTACTTGTGTGTTAGGGATCACCACAACCTTTTTTTATGGAAACACACACCCCCATATTATTTATTATTATTTTATTTGTTCCTATTAAACATGATCCCTTTATTAAAATAGTTTTATATTTCTATTGGGAAAATAAAGATAGGGTCCACACAAGCTAATTAATTAAAAGGAACATCACAAATGGATAATGAAATTGATTTTTTCACAATTATGGTACATAATATCAATAATACACTTAAATCAATTATTAATGATATAATTCTATAGTTAGGTTGCAATAAATGTCAAAATTTCTTTGTCATACATAATATGATATGACGATATTGTCAAAAGTCAAGGTTGCAATAAATGTGTGTAGTTTTCAATGTCATTTCAATCAAATACCATATAGTGAAAAATCATAACAATTATTTAATTTATTTTTTTAATTCTATAGTTACATTGCAATAAATGTCAAACTTTCTTTGTCATACACAATATGATATGACGATATTGTCAAAATTCAAGGTTACAATAAATGTGTGTAGTTTTCAATGTCATTTCAATCAAATATCATATAGTGGAAGATCATAAAAATTATTTAATGGGTAAAAGCACAAAGCTGTGTAACATTTTATAAAGGAAATAGCCAATAATGATCCAACTTTTAAACTTGAATCACTAAAAAGTGGCATATATGTTTTGAATTTTGAATTGAAAATGAAGTTGCACGAGACGTCAAACTTTTTATAGTAATTTTTTTTTCTTTGAAATTTTTTGTGTGTATTTATAAATTGAAACTTTAGTGCATGGATATTTCTTTTTTAAATTTTGATAAATATATATTTTAAAATAAATATTAAAATGTGCGTGAATCAAAAAATAGTTGTTTCCATAGAGTCAACTTTCATATTAAATATTTATCTAGTGCATAATATTTTTATCAATTTTTTTTAATAAGTTTTTTTATTTTTTCCTTGGCATGGTAATCAACTTAATATTTTGTTGTTGATAACCTACTTTTAGTAAAAATAAAAAATAAAATATAAATAATTATTAAATTATTAAAATAAATATATTTTTGAAAACTACACTCATCGATCTAATAAAGGTATTTTTATTTTTATTTTAAATGTTATTTACATTAGCAGGAGTTATTGAAACTTCAAGTTATTTTTAGCCAACAATTTTAGTTGAAAAAGTTGTGGAAGTATCTAACTTAGCTATAATGAATCTTAGTAGATCACATGTTTGACCAAAATTGATTTTTAGTTAGAAATACGTTGTGCTTTTACCCTAATTTATTTTTTCAATTCTATAGTTACGTTGTAATAAATGTCAAACTTTCTTTGTCATGCATAATATGATATGATGGTATTGTCAAAAGTCAAGGTTGCAATAAATGTGTGTAGTTTTCAATGTCATTTCAATCAAATATCATATAGTGGAAAATCATAACAATTATTTAATTAATTTTTTTAATTCTATAGTTACATTGCAATGAATGTCAAACTTTCTTTGTCATACATAATATGATATGACGATATTGTCAAAAGTCAAGGTTGCAATAAGTGTGTGTAGTTTTCAATGTCATTTCAATCAAATATCATATAGTGGAAAAGCATAACAATTATTATTATTATTTTTTAATTCTATAGTTATGTTGCAATAAATGTCAAACTTTCTTTGTCATACATAATATGATATGATGATATTGTCAAAAGTCACGGTTGCAATAAATGTGTGTAGTTTTCAATGTCATTTCAATCAAATATCATAGTGGAAAATCATAACAATTATTTAATTTTTTTTTTAATTGAATATATATATAAAATTGATATTTTAAAATAGTGAAAAAAAAAAAAATTCAATAAGAAATATAAAATTTCCATTTCATTGACCACATTCTAATAAAAAACTATGATAATATTTTAATTTTAAATATAACAATTATTTAATTTTGAGTTAAACAGATTGCTATAAATTAACTACTATACCAAGGACTAATAACTTGTAAACTTCTTTATATGAGACAATCATACTTCTCCTTTCCCACCCACACATTTGTGCCCACTTAATGATTTGGGTGTGTAATCAACTTCTTTATGGTGTCTTGAAAGGTCTAAACGACATCATCAGTGTTACCAAAGATTGTTGTAAGCCATGCACTAGTCAAGAATATATTTTTAAGCCATCAACAAGTCAAGTAGAATTTTCAGCCATAAACTAGTTGAGAAGATTTTTAAGCGATGCATCAGTCAAGAATTTGAATTTTAAGCCATTAACTAGTCAAGAAGACTTTTAGGCTGTGAACTAGAAGCCATGAACTAGTCAAGAAGATTTTTAGATTTTTAGGCCATGAAGTAGAGTAATTAAAATTTTCTTGACTAGTTCATGGCCTAAAAGTCTTCTTGACTAATCCATGACCTAAAACTCTTCTTGACTAGTTAATGACTTAAAATATACAACCTGTAATTTAGTTCCATGTGGAATTTGTTTGTAACCATCTTTTGTGTTGTGATAATTGAGTGGCCGTTTGGTTTTAATTACTCTTTGGCTTGGATTGGAAAATGTTGTTTTTAATGCAAATTCATTGGGCAGTTGTTTTCCGATTTATAATTTGTCTCCGTTTGGTGGGATTTGCTGCTGCAAAATGTGGTCCTCAAAGATGCAGTGGATCCATGAATGTGAGTTACCCTTTTTGGATTGAAAATCCTGATTGTGGGTACCCTGGTTTTCAGATCAACTGCACGAAGGAGGTTTCTACTGGCAAGCTTGCTCCGTTTCTTCCTGTCTATGTAGGTAATAATACTGATAATCTAACTCGGGCTTATTATAAGATTATGGAGATCGATTATTCGGATTACCTCATCATAAATTCCTCTTCTATACTTGCCCGGTCCTGTACTGAAAACACTAGTGAGAATGTGTTATTTCAGCTACCTCCGGACGGGCCTTTCACTATTTCCAATAAGAATAGGTTCGTTGTCATCGGGTGCAGTGGATTGGGTGCCTACACCTATAGGAGTTCGGGAGAGGTGAGATGTGTGTCACCATGTGACTCTCAAAGTAGTGATCCTCTTTACTGCAGATATGGGTGTTGTGAAATTGTCCTTCAAGATATTTGGCAGTTGCTAAATTTCACAGGTGGCGGTTTGCTCAACTCTATAACAAACAGTTATGACAACATGTGTGCCTTCTCCACCATATTAGATCCCTCTACCTTCACAGTAGTCGACAATGGAACAAACCTCTTCTGGGGAGAAGGGATGAAGGCTTATTATGGTCTTCGCCTTAACTGGGGTATCGGCCCTCAGAACTGCTCCGATATTTATTCATATAACACTGGAGTTGGTGGAGTTGGCCAATATGTCAAAGTTCGCAACTATGGCTATTCTTGCTCCTCCAAAGCAGAATGCAATGACTCTCCAACGACAGCAGGGCACGTATGCAAATGTCTCGCTGGATATGAAGGAAATGGTTACTCCAATGGCACTGGTTGCGCAGGTATTACCTCCTCACTTTTATTAATTATAACCATTATTAATATCATGCTTTTTCCTTCTGAATCGTTGCTCTTAAAGCTCCTTACGACAATGATGAATTTTCAGACATAGACGAATGCAGTCATCCAAACGGGAATATGTGCGTTGGAGCAAAGGAAGGAGGAATATGCGATAATTCGCCAGGTTCCTACAGTTGTTCGTGTGCAAAGGGTTATAAGGGAGATGGCCTCCTAAACGGGAAAAGATGTGAGATCACGAGTCGTGTTATTTTTCCTGCAATCATAGGTGACGGAACATACAATACTACGTGCTTTTGTGTTCTTCTAATTGTTTGCCCGAACGATTTTCGAAAAATAGGTATAATCTAACAGTAATTTTGTTTCAACTAAACAGGATCTGTGTCTTCGTTTGTGGTTGTCTCTTTAGCAGTATCTCTTATGATTTGGTGGCTAAAGAAACGCCACTTGAAACTGGTGGAGGCCAAGTATTTTCAACACTTGTAGCAATTCATGGCTTCTATAGTGGGGAGAGAGAGCCTGAGAATGTTTTCTACGAAAGAATTGGTAAGAGCTTCTAATAATTATTCAAATGAAATGGTGTTGGGAAGTGGTGGTTTCGGAACTGTTTTCAAAGGCATTCTGTCCGATGGTACTCTTGTAGCCCTTAAAAGGTCCAAGGAAGCTTTAAATCTAGAGGATGACCATGAGTTTCTCAACGAAGTTACAATTCTCTCGCAAATCAATCACAGAAACATAGTCAACTTGTTAGGGTGCTGCATCCAAACTAAATTTCCATTGTTGGTATCTGAATTCGTTCCGAATGGAACACTGTTTGAACATTTACATTCCGAAGAAAGGTATTTGTCATGGGCATCACGTCTGCAGATTGCAATCGAGACGGGGGGGGCTTTGGCATATCTACATTCTGGAGCATCTCAACCTATTTTCCACCGGGATATAAAATCGTCCAATATTCTTTTGAATGAGACGCTTTCTCCCAAAGTTGCAGACTTTGGGATTTCTCGTCTGATCTCAACATCCAATAAAACACATCTCACCACTAATATAATTGGCACAAGGGGTTACTGAGATCCTGAATACTTTCAAACTTATCAGGTCACCGAAAAAAGTGATGTATACAGTTTTGGTGTAGTCCTTGCTGAGCTTTTGACAGGTCTGAAACCCATCTGTGTAGAAAGGGCCAGCGAGGAGTGGAGTTTATCTAGTCTTTTTCTTTCGGGACTCGACCGCAACCGCCTCACGGAAATCTTAGACAGCAAAGTATTGGAGGAGGAAAACCTGCAACAAATGGAAGATATAGCAAGCTTAGCAAGAGAATGCCTTCGTTTGGAAAGGAGGAAAAGACCGTCGATGAAAGAGGTTGTAGAGCAACTTGTTTGGGTTAAAAGTGGCACAAGAAACACAAATTTCCATGGCAGTGTAATGTTTGAGCAGACAAGCATTTCGAGAGAAGCACCGGAAAGGGCATACACGGCCAGAAGTTACACCTTTCCGGCTACAGTTGAGGGAAAGATGGAGGAACCATCCACTGCACTGCTTCAAATGTCGACACTGCCTGAACCATTCAGAAACGTAAAGCATTTTTAGCCTATGTTATTTCTCTGCAGTGTTCATACCTGTGTTTAATCGTAGGTCTGTACATCTTTGCAATTGAAGCTAATTTATGTTTGTATTTTCTCTAGTTGAAACTGATATGTTTTCAATTCCATATGGAATACTCCGATTTTTTAAGGTGATCATTAATACTAAATATACTTTGCTGCAATGTTTTATCTCTTCAAGTTACTTATATGTATATTTTGCTGAGTTCAGATGAACAAGCTGGACCCAATTTAGTTTCACTGGACAAAAATAAATGCAATTGGAGAAGCTACAGGAAGGTGGTGTTGAGAAATAATGCATGAGCCTCACCGTCATGCAATTCATTTAGGATGTCAATTAATTCTAGTAATAGTTTGTAAGTGCATGTTGATTGTACTGTATGTGCAGTTTTGAGTCTTATTTTTAGACCGTAACCTCTATAAAATACTGCTATACTGTGTTGTTTGATAGTCTGAAAAATGTAATCCCTTCTTAGAAACTGAATAAAAGATTGTGTTTGTGTTAAAATATCTTTGTTTATTGACTGTGTTTAAAAACCTGCCTTCTTCAACTTGTAGATTTGATTTTTTTTTTCCTTGCACTTCATAACCTTGTGGATGTTCCACATGTGGGACCTATTGAAGAATCAATTATAAATGTAAGGACGGTGAGTTACTCTAGTTAAATACTTCAAAAAATATTTGTCCCTTATATTTATTTATAATTGTTTAGAAACATGTTGATGATTTTCCGAACCATTAAACATATAATTATAATTTGTTATATATTTATAGTAGAAGTTTTAATTTAAAAAATATATATGTTCATTCATTTTAATTTTTTTATTTATTATAATTATTTTTTATTAATAATTTTTCATATAATATTAATAAAAAATGGTGTATATTTAAATTTTATTCTAAAATTTTAAAAATAATTGAAAAATATAAAATTAGTTTAATTGTCTTATTATATAATCTATATAGGAAACGTCTAGATATATCAATTTGTATGAATCCATTTTATAATTTTATTGTTGTGTGTTTGCAATAATATAAATAATGTAAGAGATATATCCTTTTCAATTTTATTTTATTTTTATTATATTGTTTGACTTATTTATTACATTTACATTATTTTTTAAATTCTATGATTCTATTTTTATACAATCATATTTTTTTCTTCCTATATTATTAATTAGTTATCTAATTAAAAGTGACAATATGAAAAATTATATTATATTATACTTATTATTATTAAAAATCACTTTTATATAAATTTAATTATTTTTTAAACTAAATTAGATTAGATAATATTATAATCGTGTCTAAAAATCATGTAGTAGAAATACAATAAAAATTCTATTATAGTAATTATTATATATATTTAATTATACTTATGATTATTGAAAATATTTATTATTTAAATTTAATTATTTTCAGATTTAATTAAATTACATAATATTATCTAATCATCATATAATAAGAACACAATAGAAATTATATTCTTATTTTTTCTTATATTAATATTGTACTATATTTATAGAGTTTTGTATTATTAATAATAAGTTTTATATGATTTTATTATTAACTACTAAGTATTGATTATGAGTATAATATAATACTATTATAGCATTCATATTATAATTTTAGATTAACTACAATATGATTGAATATGATGTTAAATTATCTTTATATAATATTCAATTGTTTATTGTTTATTATTTAGAATATTTATCATATGCATTATTTATTATATTATATTATATTATAACTATTATAATTATTATATAAATTTCATTTATTTTCAAATTAGATGAATTTTAATATTATTTAATTAAGTGTTAAAATAGTAAAATCTATATTATATTATACTTATGGTTATTATTACATAATTATTAAATAAATTTAATTATTGAATTAGAAATTCATTTGTTAAATTTTATATTATGTTATATGTATTAGTATTTAACAAAAGTATTTTGGTGGAGGTAGATTTGTTTAAGGCCTCACCAGGTGAGGTTGTGCTCAAGATTAATGGAAGTTCTTGGTCCCAACTAGTGGATTATGAAGGCATTTCTTTTCGTTGCAGATGTTGTTTTGCAATTGGTCACTTGGCTTGTGATTGATCCTATGGTTCCCGTTCTATTTCAAGTTGTGCTCAAGATTAATGGAAGGTCTTGGTCCCAACTAGTGGATTATGAAGGCATTCCTTTTCATTGCAAATTTTTTTTTGCAATTGGTCACTTGGCTTGTGATTGCTCCTGTGGTTCCCATTCTATTTCATCCTCTACTTGGTGGAAGAATTCTCTTCACGAACATTTAATAGTGCACCCTGTTGCAAACTCTTCTTCTAATGGTGAAGATTCAAGATCCCCCTCTCCTTCTACATAAACGAATATTCTTGTGGCTTCTACTATGTTATCTCTAGACAAGGATGCTCCTAATGTTATGTGTGTTTCCTCCTCTAAGGCCCCTATTGCTCCTACTCTAAAGAATATTCCTATTGTTAATGTTGTTAATCCTCTTGTGGACTCTACTAGGCTATTTTTGGATATGGTTGCTCCTTCTATTGTGTGTGTTGCCTCCCCTAAGGCCCTTGCTTCTCTTGTGCTAAAAAAGGATGGATTAACTTCAAATCCTACTACTTCATTCTTGGATTTGGATGCCTCACCTATTGCTTCTTTTGTTCCACTTGTTATTTACTCGGAAGGGGATTCTTCCCCTTCTATTCTAACTATTTCTAATCCTGTTTTTGATTCAACGTGGACAATTGTGATTTGAAAGAAGAAGTCTAAGAAGGCCATTGTTTTGTTTAATAAAGTTGAGGGTTCCTAGCTCCAGTGCTAGTGTTGTGCCTCTTTGGTTGCTTTTAGGTTGTTTATTGCTAGTGTATCTTCTTTGCTACCTACTATTTGGGGTGAGGAGATGTATCCTTGGTTGTCTCCTTTTTGTTTCTATTCCCATCTTGTAGTTTTTTGCTCTAGAATATTTTTTAATTTTTGTATAGGATTAGGGCCTTAATCCATGCTTATATAATAAAAAAACAAAAATATTTTTACATAATTATAATTTAATTTGATTTTATTTATAATTTATTTAATATAAAATAATCAATAAATTATTATTTAAATTTGTAAATTTAAGTTATAAATTTTCTTAGAAATGTCATGGTGTTTGTACCATTTTTAATTAGTAATTATATATATGCATACTTTGAATTTGTTGCAACTAGGTAGTGTTGTTTGTTAAAGTTTGTGTTACCATTAACCCAAATTTGTAAGGCAATGCATGCATTAAATCCTAATTTTTCTAATTTATAATTGTTGAAAACCTAGAATACATAGAGGGGGGTGGATCAATATTCTACCAAACAATTCAACTATAAACCATCTAAATATTAAAGCACATCTAACTACAATTATAAGTAAAGATATGAAAGAGATTAGAACATCACACAAGACATAAACACCAGGATTTTTACGTGGAAAACCCAAAATGGGAAAAACCATGGTGAGGATTAGCTCACAATATATTATAATCAGACATAAGATATTACAGGGGCACACTTCCAGGACACACTATCCTTGAAAGGCTCACAACCTTAAATGATTACAAAATGGAGTGTGGCTCACTACCAAAAATTGAACTGATATAATACACCATTCTTGTGCCAAATTCAATTCCAGTTAAGCTCAAAAATACAAAAGATTGCATTGGTTTATAGTTGCACAACATATACTGCACTTTTACTTAGACATAGAACTCATACATATAAGTTCACACATTATCACACATCACTAGTCACACATCACATGTATCTTATACCTTCAGTGCAAAAATGTTTCATATATATATATATCTTATTACATCCTTACACATGAATTAGGTTGCCCTAATTAGATATATACATACTTAATTTAAAAATAGCTTGTCGGATTGAAACAAAATTCCTTTCATGCTTAAACAAAAATGTGCAAGAAATAAATTAGGTTGACTCAAACCTAAGAAAGATCTCTTCAACTTCTAGGTTCAAACATATTAATCTTCATATGATTTATCCATGTCAGCCTGAGGAAAACTTATACCACTTTGCACAACTTTGAGTAGAAAATTATATGTCAATCTTCTATCATTCATATCTTTCATCCTATTCAACCAAAATCACTAAAAAATTGTCCACATATGCATTTAATAGTCCTAAATGACATATTAAAACCACATAGGCCGATCTTTCAATATGATTAATTTTGAACCAAATTACCAAATCAAAGTGACACAACGATTGTTTACTGGATGGAAAAAAATCATCACCAAACGATGTTGGCAACAATGACACTGTGAACACAAATTGTACAAACTCCCCCTTTCAAGTGTACGCAAATTTTTTTAAAAGCTTCAAAATTTATCCCCCTTGGGGTTCTGAAACTTTCTCAAAAATTTTCCAACATTGAAACTTCTCCCCCTTTGACATCAAGGACAAAGGGTGCACCAAAGATAAATTTACAAAATAAACTAAAATAACAAAAAAAAATTAACTAGAACTAGGGAGCACCTTCTAATTCCTTGAGAATGGCTTCCCAAGTAGGTTTTCCTTCATCCCAGATCCCCTTTGCTCTAATAAGTGCTTTGAGAAATGATTCTAGTTTTACTAAGATTTCTTCACCTTCTTCTAGAGTGGATGGATTAAAATTTATCTTGCCAAGTTTCTCTGCATCTACCAAGACACTTGAAACTAGAATATGATTCTACTTCATCAGATCTCCAAGTTGTTCAAGTTGCCTTATTGTGTCCTCTTTTTTCCTTTGTAAGGTGAAAAAATTGTTTTGTAGTTTTGAGATGGAAGTTCATGAGGCATAATTTTTGTCATTTGCAACTTTGTAGGCTCCAGAGGCATTTGTAAGTTATGACTCTATTGAGTCCATTAAGTCTTTAATTCCTCAAGTGACATCTGACCACCACATGCAATACATAAACAATATTTGAGCATCCTCTTCACATTCTTGTACATCTTTTAAATATTGCATTACCATGTTGTGTGTGGTTTCTCCAATAACCTTGTCTCAACATCTTTTTTGGTTTGCTCCTTTAGACTAGAAGTGTATTCTTTTCGTGAATCAAGCAAGAATTTTAAATTCTCAATAGGAGCAAAGGAGTCATCAACTATAGCATTGGGAGGTGTGTCTTGCAAAGCCTTGGTGGAATCATTTATTAGTTCAGTCCCTTTTTGATAAGTTTCAATAATTTCCTTTTTATTGGAGTCAAGAAAGGTACTACAAAGCTCTATCCCTTCAATTGGTGAAATCTCATTCAGATCCACATAGCCTGGATGCAATGGGAGTTGAATCAACTATGGTGGAAGCACAAGCTTAATCTTGGTTTGTCTTGACAAAATACCATTAAGAGTACTTATGAATGATTCTCTAGATGGCTTTGATGGCTCAATGGTCTTTTGAGATTCTTCTTCATTTCTTCCAACCTCTATTTCTTCCTTATTTTCTCCTTTCTTTTCCTCTTCTTCCTCTTTGAAGGGATTTTCTGATAGTTTTTCTTTATTTTCTTGCTCCTTCTTGTCCTCATCATCCTTTCTATCATCACTCTTTTTATCTTTACTTTCTTCTCTATCATTTTTATCTTCTTCACCATTTTTTCTACTATTCTCACGATGTTCTTGTGGATTGTCACTGGTATCATTGTTATGTTGATCTTTAGTATGTTCTTTGGTTGTATTCTTTGTATCTACTAGATGAGAAAATTTCTCAAGAGAAGCATGTATATCATCAACCTTATTCAAATGATCCTTTACTTCTTTGAAAACAAACTGTAAACTGGTAGTAGAGGGAATCAACTCATTTGTGACAATTTTTTTGTCTTTATCAGGCTCTTGTACCTGAGCTATATGAGATGAGGAACTAGAACTCATCCCAATATTCTCTACCCTGTCTTTCACTATGGAAAAAGTCTCTAGCTTGAACCTTTCAGTGCTATCTTTTTCTCTTTTCATGAGAATAGTGACTCTCTATTTAACTTTGAAACTCTTAAAATATTCTACTAACAGGGTAGCAGTATCATCCTCGGACAAGGAGGGTCCATATGTGTTCAAGGCATCTAACTTAATCTTGCCATCAATATTTACAGCTTCATGCATTCTTTGTACTAGAGCTTTCCATACATTTTCAGTTACTTTCATTCTTATATCTGTCATACTCTTATAAAAAATAACCATGTATTGAATAAAAGCATTTACAACTATTTCCTTTTCTTCTTCATTAACTTCATCAAACAATTTAGTAGTAGCTAAAAGATCCTCATATTCTATCATATTATTTACTAAAGGTTTCAATATTAAAGGAGAGTGATCTCTTACCAAAGGAGAGTTGAGCTTTTCCTCCATAGGTTCTAAAGGGCCTTCTTTACCCTTTTTCTCATGCATATGAATTGTGAAAGCATTTTCTTCCTCTAGCTCCTCTTCATTAGAAGAGTCCACAACATTTTCTATTTCAGCCACTTGTGAGATATCTTCATTGTTGATGGAGGAAATGCTTCTTCTTCTATTCCTTTTCAACTGTCTTTCTTCTTGAAAGATGAGGTTAATCTCCTCTTGAACAACATCACTCAATTTCCTTTTTCTGCTAGCTTTTTATTTTATCCTTTTTCTAGGGGTAGAAGAGGGTGCAATAGGGGGTATATTCTTCTTCTTAGAAGCTTAAGTGTTGGGTTTGATGGAAGCAGTTACATTAACTACTACCAACTCGCACTATGTTCTACCTTCTTTCCTTTTACTACTATAGCTACACTGGGTGTTGATGGAACTGTAGAGGTAGTGGAAGATGATCTTTTTGATTTCTTAGGTCCAGAGGGAACTTTAACTTCTTTGGCCCTCTTCTCTACTGCAACTTCCCTTAACCTTTCAACATCATCCTTAGAAAGTGTATGCATTTGGAACTATGACTCAACATTCTTATTTACCCTTTTAGCTCTTTGAGGTGTTGAAGTCTCCAAATGCACTTCATTTAACTTCTCTGAACATATGTACCATTCTAGGGCAGAGAGGGATCCTTGGGGTTGTTTAGCAATATCTCAATGAGGCCCTCAGTCATCTACTCATCAATCTCATATCCCAAAGGCTCTATCCATAGATTCCTAGGTTCCATTGCCTCTACAATCTACTCATCAGTGGATACTAGGAAGGTTATATAAATTTCATGTTTTTCTATTAGGCTCTTTGGAATTCTCTCTCTTTCATGCATGTCATTCTAGAAAATCATGAAAAATGTAGTTAGAGCATTACCAGGTTGTGACTTGAAGTCTCCAATGCTACTCAAATAATCAAATATTTGATGTGTTACTGGTCTTCTAGTATCCCATATTATGTTTTTCTTCCCAGGTAGCTCTCTTTCTTAGATGTAGGTTGGTTTCATGGCTAGGCAAGAAACATGATTCAATTTCTTTATCCACTGTAGAGGCTAAGAACATAGCTGCAACATCTTGCTACACACGAGTATTATGGATGAAGCAAATATTGAAGGATATAGGAATGATGTGTGATGACCCTATCCCTATATTTTATGATAATACAAGTGCAAAAAATATTTCAAAGAATTTGGTAATGCATTCAAGGAAAAAGCATATATCTATCATATATCATTTCTTAAGAGAGAAAGTATTGGAGAAAGAAGTCAGGCTGGAATATGTGACTACAAAGGATCAGATTACCAATATATTTACTAAGGCTCTTTCAGAGGATACTTTTGATTATCTCAGGGAGAAGTTGGGGGTTTATGCCCCTCCTTCTTTGAAATAGGTGGACATGGAGGTGCATCAGTCTAGTGGATCTACAAATTCTTCATTTGTCTATACTAATGACTGGGGTCTACTGCTCAGGGGAGTAGGAAGTATCATTATTGTAATATGAGATGTGTGGGTCCACTCCTAAGGGGGGGTGATAAAAAAAAAATTTATTTGCCATTGATGTCAAAGGGGGAGAGAGAGTTGTGTGTTGCCATCAATGACAAAGAGGGAGATTATTGCAAGTATGAATGAGGATGGTGGTGTTGTCATTAATGTTGTCATTGATTTCAACACAATATAGGTTGTTGTAGAGAAAGGAATCAATTGGTTGTAGGTTGTGCATGTATAGTTGAGATATTGTTGAGATATTGTGAGTACGTGGAGCTATCTTTATGGTGTTGCAAGTGTGTTGATATGGTGAGTTACCAAGTGATTTTGAGAAAATTAATAAATAGTGAAGACATAATTGTATGTGTATTTAGAATGTTCTCTGGAATGTGCTTCACATTTCTTCTATGTTGATCAAGTATGCTTGTGTAGATCTGAAATGTTGTTTATGGGCATCCTTGGGTGACATATCCTATATTATAGCTTTTGGTTTGATGAAGAGTGGAAGTTGTGTTCACCAATGTGTGAATTGGTCTCGCAGAGTTGATATCTGTGGACTGGGAGAAATGTATCTTCTCCATAGTCTTCTGCTAGTTTTTTCTAGTCTTATAGATTTGGAAGATAGTTTCTAATAGTGTTATCTATGTTCTATCAAAGGCGTTTGTGGTTTGGTGCTCCGAAAGATGAGTTTCAGAGTTTCTATGTGTCTATATAGTCCAGGTGGACTAATGGAAAGTATTATGTGTATAAAGGTTGTTGTAGTTGCTATGAATGAATTTTAAGGCATCTAAGATGTGTTCTTATGCATGGTGAAGTGTGGTATGTGGTCTGCATGTTATCTTCAAGTTGTTGAAGCATGTACTTCAAAGTTTATTGGTGTTTTCATTAGGTTTGGCTAACCTGGTGTTTACACATCATGCAAAGGATAAGTATCAATTGAGGAAGAATGTGTTTGATCCAAGATGTTGTTTTGGGTCTTGGTTTCAAAAGTGTTGGTTTGGTCCACTCTCATTCTCTTCCACCATGAGAATGTTGAGTTACCGACCTAATTTGAGTTTGTAAAATGAAGAGTGTGTAGCCGACCTTGGAGAAAGTTTCTAAGGTTGAAGATGGTATAAATACAAGTCAAGTTGTTAAGCATTGTAAGCCACAAGTTTGAGAAGCAAGAGTGTACGAAAGTGAAATGAGGTAGCAGTACTTTAATGTGTTAGACTCCTAAAAGCAGTGAGCTAATGGTGTCTACGATTCTTTGATCATGGATGTGGATGTGTGGAAGTCGTTGTGGTGGATCTTTTGTTGCATTGAGAAAGTTATCTTTGTGTAACATTCTTATTTCTATCTTTCTTTGTTTGTAGGAAATGATCCTCCTTTTGGATAGTGAGTCTTATCTAGAGAGTGATCCCCTTGGTAGTGAACCTCTTGTAAACATTTTTGCAATTACTTTTATATTGTGAATTAATCCTCATCATGGTTTTTCCCTTATTGGGTTTTCCATGTTAATTTGGTGTTTCTTGTGTTGATATTGCTCTCTATTATTTACACTTCATGCTCATACTTAATAATAGATTAAAGTGGATGTGAATTTAATAATTGTTTGAGATTTATGATTGTGATTGGTGAAAACTAATTCACCCCCCCTCTCAGTTGTCTTGTGCATTTCAAAAAATGGTGGTCTAGGCTTCGTAATCCTTCTTGTTTCTTCTTCTACTTAAATATATTCTCGAGTGAATAAGAATGTATGCATGCGTGGTCGCATATGCATGTGTGTAGATGGAGCTATTGTACCCACAAATGTCCATGTATATTCACATGCATAGAAATGAACACTTGCATGTATGTGTGTGTATATATATTTACTCACTTTATTAAATAATGAGTTGGCATGATATTTTACCCATGGTAATAATGCCAAGTGGACATAAATTGATAAATTTAGTATTCATCATACCTAAGTTACCTTGTTAAAAGGTTAATATTAATCCTTCTTAAGCATCAAGGTCGGCTTATAAGCTAATTGGAAGTATGATGGTTTCAAGTGGTTCAATTTCTTCTTCAAGGAAGATTTCTTATTAAAGTAAATTGATGCATTTAAAAATCATACTTAAATATTGTAAATAGAAGGTAAGTCGATAATATTTATTGATGCCTTTTGTTTGTGTATATCTTTGAAGAGAACTTTAATCGTGACATGTCTATTTTGGGGGACCATCATATTTATATATTGCATTTCTTTTACTTGGCTAAGCCTTAATGTTTTTGTATAGGAGAAAATTTGCACCCCTTACACAAATTCCCCTTTCACATACCTTCACCTTAGAAAATCAAATTCGAAGGAAAAATTCCACATCACCCAACTTCCTTCCTTCCACTTAGTGTTTGTCTCTTGTGTCAGTGAGAGAATATTTTTTAGGGATACACGTGCGGTGCACTTACATCCCTAATGAATTCTTGCGTCTGAAGCGGGCAGAGGCATTACACTTTTGATTGGGGTTGATTTGTAATGTCCCTCTTTGACCAACCAACCTTGAATATGGCAAATTCTTCCCCCTTCTCCTTCAAATTCATCCATTCTTCATTCAATCCATCTCTTTTTGTATTCTCAAGCACCTAAACTTCATTATCTTTGCATTCTTCACTCTCAGTAGCACTTTAACACTCCATTACAACAGCAACAACACTCCAAATCTGCAAAGAAAGTGAGAAGCAAGCCATTAGTAGTGTGGGCTTGGGGTCTTGCAAGACTCCCCTTTCTAATTTTTTGTTATCCACCATTGGCTAGTGAGATTTTGGGTGGAGGTGGTAACATTTCACTCCTCTCCTTTGTGATTTTGCTGAGTAGCATTTTACTTTTTTGTAGTGTTTATTACATCTCTACTTTATTTACTTCTTTATCACATATTTCTACTTTGTTGCTTTTTGGCTGTCTATGGAGGTGGAAACACCAAAATGGGGGTCTGACTGAGCCAAACCCCTATAAAGCCCCAACAATTTTCCCCTCTTTCTTGTGCGTAGATGGACATGCATTTGGAGCTAGTTAGCGAACGTGTATCCTTGTGAGATCATTTTTGTCACCCTAGTTCTCATTTACTTGTTTTATCACTTTAGTTTCTATTTCTTGTATCTACTTATTATGTTTTTACCATCAAGATTAGCTAGCTAGGCTATAAGTTTGTTTTTGAGTAGTTTGTATTGTGTTCATTTTTTCTGACCGTATGGAAGCCAACACACTTGAGAGATTCCAACGCACTGCGTTGACATCCTAGAACTGTGATGTCATCCTCAAACAGGGAGTTGTTTGAGGCATAGTATCAACTCTAAAAACAGGCTCACCTAGCCTAAACTTAAGTTTAGGTTTGTAGGGTGATTGAAGTAATTTATAACCCTCATCATTCTCGACCTCTATCCGAAACACCCCTTTAGAATGAGGTAAGCTAGGGAATCCCTCCACTCTCGGCCCTCTGTGACCTAGAGCCTTGACTTGGTTGGTCCCCCTCTCTTACAATTTTAATTGCCATGGAAGTATTTGACAATGTTTTTATTTTAAATTATTTTCAATCGAATCTTCATTTACTTGGCTAATGTAATCGGTTTGTATTTAACTAATTCTTGAAGGTTTTATTGGTGATATCTCCATTGGAAAAGGAGACTATCAAGGTTGAATAGAGAATATGGATTTTTGTTATTTAACCAATTCTTGCCTCTAACCAGAGAGTAAAATCCTCAAGTGATATGATAAGTATTTGAAACCGATTAATAACTATTTTTAAAAACTGATTTGGGAAACTATATCACCATGTAGATATATATACTCCTAATAACTAAAGAGTGGGGCTGGTCAATTTTTGAATACTTATGCTGATACTAGAAGAAATCGATTCTTTTAAATAGAGAAATTGAAACAGAGCCAAGAAACAAAGATAATCATAATAATCTTAGACTAAGGACATAGTCAATCTGGACTTGTGTTTGTGAGAACCCTCATTTGTATAAGTCTCATTCTTGAGTAGCTTATAGGAATTTCATCCAGTCAATACTTCAACTAACTTCAATAGGTAATTTGACATTACAAATTTTCTTATTCTATTCCAAAGGCTTCTAAAGATTGTCTTTATGAAGCGGAAGTTTTGTATGCATAGTAATAAGCTAAGAACAACTAATTCCTATTATCTAAGTGTTTAAAAATGAAAGGAATCTTAGATAGGTTTTGAATGATCAAGAAAGAAGCTTTAATCATGTACTTCCCCAACTATATAGTAAATATAGACACTAAAAGTTAATAATGGATTAAATTATACATTCTTGAATATTATTATCTATGTCATTATGATCCTAAACCAGATTGGTTAATTAATTTCTTTCTCAAAGATTTGTAAGATATGAATTCTAGAGTTGTTATGTAATCTAATTATTTTGTTGTTAGTTACTCCTTTAGTCTTTAAGGAAGAGATTTACCTTATTAAAGGAGTCATGAGCTCTAACATATGGTCAAACATGAAGTACTTCGACCTAGGTAGAACACAAGAGGGTTCTTTTGTAATATAGTTGTGATTGAAACTTTTGTACAAGATTATGCAAAGAGATGAATAAGAGTGCGATAATGCAATTTGACACCAAGAGTCAAGATTTACCTAGGTATAGTTCAGTGTTTTTTTCTTCTCTATTTGTTCAATCTTTCTTTGTGGGCATGTGTTACTTGGAATGTTGAGTTGTGCTTTAGTCCAAACCCTTTTAAATTAGTACCTTCTACTTAAATAAATGTAATGTGAAAAGATGTGGAGTTTCTAAAATATTTCCCATTCTTAAACAGGTAGACTCTTCTAGGGTTATATAATTAATCTGTAAGCTTCCATAAAGATGCCACTGCATTGAGATTACTATTTCGCCTTTTGACCAGATAGGACAAATTAAAATTACTATGTTAGCATACAATTTCCAAGAAGGCATGTTATGAGGATAAAAAAACCCTAAGTGGTAAGACTAATGAACCAAAAGACCTTGAATTAATGGCAAGAGCCAAGAACTGAGAGTTATGCCAAGTAACATAGGGTTTTGGGAAGGTTCTATCTTTTATCATCTAGTTACTTCATAATGGTAAAGAAAGTCATGATATGTTGTGATCATTATGTTATGGTTGTCGGGTGGAACAAGTAGGTCTAGTATGCCCTAGGTCAGAATTTTTTTTCAAGTCAAGCAGGGTGGTGAACTATGATTTCACTCAAGGTAGAGATTGTACTTAATTTATGAAAACTATGGCCATAGTGAGTGAAACTATGGCCATAGTGAGTGCAATTGCCACTGCGTGCACTCATTAGTTCACTATGTCCTAAACACTTAGCTAGCCAGAGTGGTTGTACTTAGTTGGAGAGTATCCTTAGTAGTGTGAAAAAGTTAGTTAAGTAAGGGCACACACCAAAGCTTACATGGAAAATTGAGAGGGTTCCAAACTAAACCTTTTATTGAAGGGTAGGGCCACATCCAGTCAGGAAGTGCATAGGGGACTGCTTAAGTCCAAGGTTGGAAGAAAAGCAACTGGATGATGCTTCCCCTCTTACAAATGATATGTTGAGTCTTGGAAGATAGTGTGAACAAGATATGGTACTCTGACCCTTTCTCTTGTATTTACATTATCAACTTATTTTAATGATACTAGAAATGAATGCAATTTATCCTTGATCATTAACCTTTTTAGCTAGAAAAGTGAAAGATGATGTTCCTCTTTGTATCTTAAGTGAAATGAAATGTAGACGCATGCTAGATATTTAATTTGATGTTTATTTTCTTTTAAGAAAAAAAATTATTATTTCCCTTTCTTAATGTTATTAACCTTTGGTGAAAATCTCTTGGTAAACTTGTATCTTGAAAGGGTTGGTTGTTACATGTGGTATCAGAGCATCTGGGTTGAACACTTGAATCTATGAGCTATAGAATCCAAATTTTGAAACTAATATTTGGAAACCCTATGCTAGAAATGGTATGTACCAAGAAGACTACCAAGAAGTCCATCACCTGCAACGAGTGATATTTACAAGCTAAAAAGGAGTGGAAAGCTTTGACAAAAACTATCGAAGGGACGGATGTTGATGGAGAATCTTGGCTTGGAGACAATGAAACCTTCTCTCATTCCATGAGAAAAATCAACAAGTTGAAACAAGTTGCTAAGTCCCACACAAGTATAGTAGTAGACTTAGTCCATCAACAACCTTCTTCGAGACTTGAACCAAGTGAACCAACTCATTCTAGACCAATACCAAGCAAGAACAATACTAACAACCCATCTAAGAAAATTAAAAGGGGGGAAGAGCACCTATACGTGTGTCATCTAACCAAAATAATTATTATTAGTTCTAATGAGTCGAAGGAATATACCCCACTCATTCCCAACTAAAAGACAAGCTTATTGCATTATACCAAAAAATAAAGATGTTGTATCCCCTCATTAATAAAAGAGAAAATTGCAATTGTGTGCTAAATTGAACACTTTTGTACTTGAATAAGTGTGTAATGAAATGAAAAATTTATATGAAACTTTAAATTGATAAGGTGACTAACTTTAACTTTAACTGGAACTTTACGTAGAAATTTAAAAGTAATATGGTTCGAACTTGAAGTAATCAGGAGAAAATTCATGAGGTTGGGAAAGCCTTAGGAAGAGTCAAGGAAAAGCTAGACCAAATCTTAGCCCTTTTTTAGGAAACTATAGCAAGGGTTCATCACTTAGAGATGGAAAGGTCTAATAGAGAGTCCACCTTCAAAGGTGACACTGGATGTCACCATTCAAACTAATTAGTGTAAGCAAAGTGAAACTCACTCAGATTCTAGATCAAATGACATTAAAAATGATCAGTTGGCAAAGGGTTTGTCTAGACACATGAAAAAGGTTAAACTCCAAGGTGATCCCACAATACTAGTTTACAATTTTTGGCCAAACTAGACACTAAAATATTTTTTTCTAACTAAATATTCACTTTCAAGCACTTATAGCAACTAAACCATGAGGAATTTGAAGATGATACAAACTAGTGATTTGTGAAATTTTGTTTTCAGATTCTAAATATATTTTTTTCAAAATTTTTGGAATCAAATTGCACTTATTTTTCCATCTCCTTCGAAAACTAGTTTTCTTCTGTAAACACCATTTTTAAGGAGTGACACTCACCGTATACAACATAACATTTTTTCCATGGAGGATAAAATTATAATTTTTTTCGGATTTAGATTTCTAACTACGATATCTAGTGCTTCCAATTGGTTTCATAGTGTTTTATTGAATATTTTTTCCTTAATCAAGTTTCGAAGTCAAACCAATTACAATTTAGACATAGGCAAACCGTATACAACATAACGTTTTTTGTATGTATCGAAATTCAATTTTTTTTGTTGGATCAAGGAATTCAATATCTAGTGCACTCAAATTTTTCAATTTTTTTTTTAATAATATTCTATTTTTCACATGTGTAGAACAAAGAGCTTGATTTTTGGTGAAAAACATATGTTTAATAAAACTAAAAAAAAACATAATAAAACCAAAAATATTAAAATTATATTTGTTGGATAGCTCATTCTGAGGAATACCATCATCCAGTTGGGTCTGTGATGTCTCCTCTATTTTTGATCCTCAACCTGAGCTTTGAAGGGAAAAATTTTGGATTTTGGTGCCAGAGGGGGAGAAGGGGGGAAAAGGGGGGTTTGAGCAAACCAAGGGGGTTCAAGCAAACCCCCTTTCCATAACCATTTTATTTGCTTATTTTGCTGAGAAATGTGGGATCCAACATTTAATGGGATTGCTCAAAGAGGTGTTCTAGCGAACCCCCTTTGGGTTCGCTCGAACCAAAAGTTCATTTGAACCCCCAAAAACCAAAAGTTTTTACATGGGGTCATTTTTTAGAACTTTTCCTTCCTCACCGGAATTGTAAACCACTTTTGTGGGTTTACCCTCCACAAAAATTTGATGGATCTAATAGTGGTGATGTCGTCGAAGCATGGCTAACAAAAATGGAGAAGCATTTTGAAATTTGAAACTACTCTAAAGTGACAAAGGTTGTTTAGGGGGGCCTATCAATTGGTCGGGGAAGTGTCCACTTGGTGGAAAATAAAGGAGATGTAACTAGGTTTGGATTTGTGAAGGGTAACTTGGGATGAATTTGTGGTTCTCTTCAAACAAAGATGGTTGCTCTAGTTGTACTATGATAAAAAACTAATATATTTTCATAACTTATAGCAAGGAGACCTAACAGTAAATCAATATTGGGAGAAATTTACCCTTCTTCTCTCAAGTATGTCCCTCAATATCAAATGGATGAGCATTTTTGCATATGAAAATTCATTATGGGGATAAATTCTTATATAGGGGGCAAAGTGGATGTTCTTAGTTTAACCACCATGGACCAGGTTTATGAGAAAGTCATTAAAAAAGAGTAGAGAGTCAAGTCTATAGAGAAATATAGGGAGAAAAGCCGAAAGGAGTCCAATTGGTCACAACCCTCCTAATCCTTCAAGAGGAAGGGTGAGAAACAAGATTTTTAGTGAAAATGTGACAGAAGTCACCGTGGAAATAGGAGATAGGATTGAAAAGATAAGAGGAATGGTGCTAATCATAAACATAGTGGGAAGAAGAACCCAAAAGTTTTGAGAAAACCTTTTGAGAGGCGGGGACCACCTGGGGGTTGTTTTACAGGTGGTGGCGATCATTATGCCAACTAGTTGTGCCCAACCAAAACGTTGGGACCACCACCTCATGGAAATCCATTACTGCCTCAACAAACCTCCTTCTAGTAGCAGATTCATGTTGCATTGGACAATAGATAGGAAGAGTACCAAATAACATTGATCGAAACCATAGGTATGTTTTTTATTAGATAAGCAAGGAAGGGCCATGATCCTAAGGTTACAATAATAGACCAAAAAGAAGCAAAGAGAGGTGGGAAACAACACCACAAACCAACCAAAAAATAGCATCAATTTTAGCACACAGGCCAATATTTAAAATAGTAACCATAGTCCAACCATTATCAATCAAAAACATTAAGTTTTTACCAACATACTTCGATCTATGAAGAACATTAATTAAATTGACAATATCCCAGGTGGTATTCCACCATAACCTATAGAAATTAACACAATAGTCCCAGATATAATAAAAAGACAAAAAACTCATCAAAAAGAGCAGAGCAACAACAACAAGCCATTAACTGGATTTTTTCAACAGGTCCCCATACTCTCCCATGAGAGTAATGTATTCATGCTAGTCAGGGCCCTCTGTGCCATCCAACATCTTCAAGGTATCAGATTTCCCTCGTTTCTTTAATTTCCTAGTAATTTTTGTTTTTCCAGAAGCCACTCCAAGCATTGCTCTTCTCATCAACTTGTAGTTACTTTCATTAGAGTAACTAATGCCTTCTCCATGTATTCAAACTATACCTACAAAAAAGTTAGTCTGCTTTTTAAAAACTCATTACTAAGATCCTCAGATTTTTTCTCCATTCCTAAGAACCTAACATCCTAGACATTCCCAACCTCAGTCTTATCCTTAGAAGGCTCCACTTGCTCCTCCTCTTTATCCTCCTCTGAACTATCCTCCCCCATCTCATAGGTAGTGTCCTCAAAATCCAAGTCTTCAGAGTCTTCTTCTTCCTAGGCTTCAAAATCTTCTTACCCCAGGTCCTCCTCCTCATTCATAGACATTTTATGTTTTCCTTTTTTCTCCTTCAAGGATGCCTTAGCCAGACATGTCGATCTTCACCCCCCACTACCTCCACTCCCTTACACTTGTAAATTTTCCTTAGCCTCCTCAATTTGGTTCCCTTCCTTAGTGATATTTATTACATCTCTAGGATTAATATCTCTTATGGGTTTCTTATCTTTCAAGGGTTCCAACAGCAGAGGGGAGTGTTTCCTTTTTTTAGGCATTTCTCTAATGATCTCTAATTCAAAGCTTCATATTTCCTCACTCTTCTAGGACATTAAAGTTGAGGGGTTTGACACATTAGCCATAGGAGAGTTACTTTTAGCAGGGATTAGCACATGCCTAACAACAATTGTAGGAGGGTGGCAGGGAATTTATTCATCAACTGGGAGTTCCTCAGCATTAGGGTTTTCCTCCTCTAGTTGTTCCACATTCTCTTCTGCAAATCAGTAAGGGTTCACATTTCTAGCATTTAAAGGGTTGTCATGAGGATCCTAGTCTAGGGCATATTTGTACAAGGAAAGCATAAGACCCTAGTGGAGGGGAGGGCTAGCGCCTTTTTCAATGTTTAGTTGTAGGGAGGACAATAGGTAAAATGGAAAATTGATTCAATCCCCATGCCTAATATGGTTTAATAGAGGGAAGTGATATGCATATGTACCGACATATACCTACCAACAAGTGTAAAATAATGCATTACAAATAAGCTTACTAATGCAAAAGGAGGAGGGAGTTCAACTCTGGCATACCCATTCTGAAATCTCTTGAGATTTTCCCCTTCATGAAGGAATTTATCAACAAACCTTTGGTAGTCTGCCCCACTTTTCTTTTCAACTTTGAGCCCATTATTCTACAGACCCATAGCTTCAACAATAAATCAAGTGGTGACCTCGAACTTCACTGTGCCAATAGTGACACTACCCTTCCTCCAAGATTTGGTGAATTTATCCATTAATTTCTCATTGTATCCTTTCAGAGATTGGAAGAACGAGACCATACCTGCATTCTCAAACATCCTCCATAGTTACACATTTTGTTTGAAGGTTTGGAAATTTGGCAGTTCTGTTCTTTTCCTTGGTCTGCCCATTTTACTCTACAAATTCTTTTGTTGCATCATGCTTTTCTTCATAATCACCCACATGGTCTGCTTCCTTCCCTGAATGTAACCAACACTCAAATGCCAAATAATACTCAGGGCTAATATAGAATGATAAATTGAAAATTTTCTTATTAAGAAAGCCAACTTCACATTTCGTGGAGTCCAAAACTCATCATTATTCTTTCAAGAATTTAAATCCCTATTAAAATTCATTATTTTCCCTACCATAGAAATACGGGGATTACTGACACAAGGCTTTTTGGTACGCATAGAAATGAAAACCTTTAGCAAATTCAATAACTTCATTTGATTTTTTATCACCATATTTAAAGGGGAATTATTAAAATTATCTTTGTCTAAGATCATCCTATACAACCCCGTACTCCAGATACCATCATTACACAGAAAGTTAAATGATACCACTTGGTACTCATTAATTCCGCATAAAACTAACCACTCAAATTTGCATGTGATATTCATTTTCAAATCTTTCATTAAGGATTAAATCTCTTAAAGATGTTGGCATGTTGCCATTAGTCCAAAGTGTCCATCCCCTACAACTCAATGCCACATTGACAACACAATTGGCTGCTTTGTTTCCTTCCCGATACACATGCTACACCCGACAAATGTTAAAAAACTTTTTAATGACTTTGCATCTATCTATTATATTTTTTAATTCCCAAGGAGGTGCAACTTCTTCATTTAGGATGTCCATAATTAGCTTAGAATCCCCTTCAATGATGACATTTTTGTGCCCCAACTCCTTTAGAAAATTGAAACCTCCAAGAGCGGTTATTACTTCTGCTTTATTGTTAGAGCAGACACCTATATTCACTCCAACACCCACAATATAGTCACCTTTGTGATTTCTTACCAGACCTCCTACACTAGCTTGTCCCAAGTTTCCTTTTGAGCACCCATCAAAGTTTCACTTTACCCACTCTTTCTACAGAGGACTCCAAACAATACCCATTATATCAAGCATCTTTGACCAATTGAGTCTGGTTAAGTCCTTCCTTATTCCCTAATTATGTTTTATTCTCATTTCTTTGTAATTAGGCCAGGTATTGGAGAAGTTGTATCTTCTTGCCTCAATGTTTTCCTTAATTTGGTTTTTAATAATCTAATTGACCTCTTAGCTGCTTCTCTCCACATCTCTAAATATTCTATTATTCCTTTCCTTCCATAATCCCTAGGTAAAAAATGGAGGAACTTGATTCCAAAGGTCCACAATGATGTTATGTGAGAATGGGAAATTTGGCCAACCTTCAATAAAAAGCTTCATTGAATTGGGAAACACCCAATCAAAGGAAAACAATAGAAAAAATCAAGACCACACTTCCCTCACATATTGGAATTGAAAGAAAATATGAATTGTCAACTCCTCTTCCTGTTTATACAGTGAACACCTGCTTACCAACTAGAAGCCTCTCTTAACCAGATTGTCAATAGTGAGAATTTTTCCATGAGTAGCAGTCCACCAAAAATAATTAATTTTGGGAACAAGATTCCTTAGCCACACCCTGTCCCAGAAGTGGTCAGGAACAACCTGAGCCCTCACCAAATCTTGATAGGCCTTTTTTACCGAGAAACAACTAGAAGAGCTACTTTTCAAGAGCCACTCAACTTCCCTTTCTCTATCAAACAACTTTGCCTCCCCTATCAAATTATGCAGATTCGTGAGGATTAGATTCCAATTCACATGTCTTTGACCTCTTAGATTGTTCCTCCTTAATAATGTGTTGAACTCCTTCCATTTAGGTTCCTCCATGTCCAAGTTTATATAATCAAACACCTTTTTGCCACAAATCTTGTTTAAGCTATGTTTGAGAGGATTCATTTCTGCAAAGGTGAGCAGAGTTGAATTTTCTATCCAAGGATCCTTCCAAAAGTCAATATTATTCCCATTCCCAATTCTCTTCCTTGCCCCTATCTTCAACACATTTCTCAATCTCACATGATGGTTCCATAAGGCTGAACCAGTAGGCATATTCGATTGTGAGAGTAAACAGCCAAGATTCATGTTCCTTAAGTACTTAGCTTGTAAAATTTTTACCAAGTCTTTGGATCCCTCCAGGAGATTCCAACCAATTTTGGCCGTTAATGATTTTTTTAGCATGGAAAATCTTCTCAACCCCAAACCCCCACTTCCTTTAGGCATACACACTTTTTCCCAACAGACTAGGGACAGTCTATTTTTTTCTAATTTTGTTCCTAACCATAAGAATTTTTGTTGAATCTATTCAACCTTCTCCCCAATATGGGTAGGGATTTTGAACAAAGATGGGTAATAAATAGGAATATTCTGAAGGGAGGCTTTAAGGAGTTTAACTTTGTTTGTCAAGCTAAGAAGCTTCTCCTTCCAACCAACCAATTTTTTTTGAATTCTTTCAATCAAATGGTTCTAGTAATTATTCTCCAATTTCTTAGAGATCAAAGGGAGGCCCAAATAGGCATCAGGTAAGTCAACTTCCTGACATCCTAGAATTTTTTTTAACTCTATCCTTTATTTGGTGATCAGTGTTAAAGAAGTAAACTTTGCATTTTTCATAGTTTATGAACTAGCCATAAACAACAACATAATCATTGAGGACATGTTTCCATAGACCATCTTCCCCCACCGAAGCTTCCCCAAAAATTAGATTATCATCAAAAAATTGTTGATCGGAATCAGGCCTGAGATAAGAGGCAACTTTTACACCTTTGAGAGCTTGTGATTCCACCAACTTTTGAATATTCCTTCCTAGAACTTTAGCAACAATGATAAATAGGTGGGGAGAAAGAGGGTAACCTTTCCTAAGCCCGCAACCACAGGAGAAAAAACTTTGAGGGACACCATTGACCAGGATAGAACACATGGGGGAGGTAACACAAGCAGAAATAATCTTTAGAAATCTACCATCTATCTCAAACTTCTTAAGAACAACAAAAAGGAAAGGCCAAGAGACCCTATCATAGGCCTTCAAAATATCAATTTTGAAGGCCATCCTAGGCTTTTTTGAATGATCCATTGAATGAATAATTTTATGGGTAGAAATTATAGCATCAAGAATGTTTCTACCTTGAATAAAACCCTTTTGGTTTGAGGCTATCATTTTTCCAAGCACTAGTTTGAGTCTAAACACCAAAATTTTGGAGAAAATTTTATAGACCATGTTGCAAAGACTAATAGGTCTATAATATTTCATGGATGAGGCATCAAAATATTTAGGATAAGAGCTATAAAGGTAGCATTCAAATGGTTCAGCAACCTACCCGACCTAAAGAAATCCTTGGCGGCATTAAAAAGATCCGTTTTAACAATATCCCAGTAAGCTTGGAAAAAGGCAAGAGGGAACCCATCAAGGCAAGGGGCTTTGAAGGAACCAAAAGAGAAAACAACCTTTTTGACTTCTTCCATAGAAACAACATTAGTCATCATCTTTAAGTCTAAATCTGAAATTACATTAGGGATCACTTCAAGAAAGTCAGCATTTACCTAAAGAGCATTGCCAAGATCCACATGAAAGGAGGAGAAGAAGTTAACAACTTCCTTAGCAATATCGTTTTCATTGGTCACAATAAAGCCATCCTCTTTCACTTGAGCAATCTTATTTTGTTTCTTCTTCTGTGTTTCAAATTGGATTGGTGGAAGAATTTAGTGTTCCTATCCCCTTCTATTAGCCATTGGACCCTAGACTTTTATTTCCAGAAGATTTCCTCTTTTTTGTTTATACCATTGGCATCTAAGATCTCTTTCCCTGGCACATACTTCTACATCCACTTAGCTAGTCTCCATAATATCTTGAACCTCTTTTGAACTTTTCCTAGGATATTATTTATCTCAAAGATGTTTACAAAGGTCACCTTATTCCATGCTTTCACTTTTTGCTTTATTCTGTGTAGCTTTTCCACCAAACAATACATCAGAGTGCCTTTTATGGGTTCCTCCCACAAAGATTTAACCAAAGAAACAAAATCCATGTGGAGATTCCACATAGCGTCAAATCTAAAAGGAAAAGGTCCCCTATTATGGTCCAAATTTCTTTTCAGCACCAAGGCATTATGATAAGATCCTGATCTAGGGAGAGAAAAAAGAGAAAGGAATTGGGAAATATCCCAGTTAGCAGAGATCAAGAACTTATCTAGTTTGACTTGGATTAGATGGCTACCATTCCTTTTGTTAGACCAAGTATACTTAGTTCATTTGAGGGGGATATCAATTAGACTTTTCAAATTGAAGAAATCGGCCAGTTCCATCATACTATCTAAAAAATCATCTGACCCTCTAGAATTTTCTGAAGGTAGGAGAGGAGAATTAAAGTCCCCTCTAAGCATCCAGTGATCATCTTTCCTATCAGAAATAGCTTCACTTAGTTGTTCCCACAACAAAACTCTATCCTTGCTTGAATTAAGAGCATAAATATTTAAGAAATTTCATTTCTCCTGAGAAGCAATGTCTTCTAGGTAATCACAAGACTATTCTTACATGTTCAACATAGAGAGCCTTTCAATTTAGAGGGATTCCAAAAGGTTTCAATACCACCTGGAGCTCCTTCTGCCTTTCTAACAAAGTAATTTTTTTCCTAGCTAGATACTTACAATAGCTTTCTCAAAGGTCTCTTTCTTCATCTTTGTTTCCTATAATAGGAGAACATCAACTTTATTATCAAGAATGCAAGATTTTACCAAAAACTATTTATATGAGCTATTAAGGCCCCTTATGTTCTAGGAGATGCACTTCATTGAAAGAAACATGATCACCCCCACCTCCATCCTAACCCAGCACTTAGGCTACTTCTTCTTAGGCTTCGATCCTGCTATCGAGTCCAAGGTTCTTTATTTACCAACTACCACATCCCTCACAACATCCTTAATTCTTGATTCCTTTTGGGAGGGTCTTCCCAAATTATTACCCCCTCCAACATTCGGTTTCTTTTTATTTTTAGATTTAGTTGTAGCTTGAGACCATCCCTCCTCATCCTCCTTATCACTAGACCCTTGAGGGAATCCAAGAAGAGCCAACAAATCACTCAAATTTTTTGCTCCAAATTGAGGTACAGTATTCATTTCCTCTAGAGGCAAGGCTCTATCAGCCAGACCATACTCTCCCTCTTCCAAGTCTTCGTCAACACCATGAGTTTTATCCTTCACCTTCAGAACTAGAACATTCTTCACCAACAAGGGATCCTCAACTTGGACCTTCTCCTAAATTATATCTTCCCTTCCCATTTCCTCCAAAGTAGGAAAACCCAGAGTTGGATGGGAAGAAGCAAGGGCAACCACATTAAGGTTTAGGCAACCTGACTCATTAACTTCAATATGAGGATCAGACACAGACTTCATTTCTAGATCTCGATTAACCTTCAGAAGGGGAACAAACACCTTCTAGGGTGAAGTAGTAGAAGGTTGCACACTAGAAGTGATATCCTTAGTCAAGGTTGCTGGAAAAAGAGGCAAACATTTTTATACAGTTCAAGGGGTTTAGTATTGTTCTTGAACTTTGACTTAAGTAGTATTGAGGAGGGGAGGACCGTATTTACTGCCACATTAACACAAATTCGAGCATACACCAATCTCAATCTCTCCTGAGTTATCTTATCTATGGATAGGAGGCTCCCAAAGGAGTTAGCTATGCCTTTTAAGATTCCCTTCTCCCAAAACTCCAGAGGGAGGCCCGAAAGGAGAACCCATGTTGGAGTAGAGGCCCCCAAATTAGCCGATAGGTCAAAACCCGGTTTCCATTCGCATAGGGAAAGAATTTTTTTTAATCCTGGGTCAAAAGACTAGGGACCACCAGTTAAAACCTTCAACATATCTTTGTAAACCACAAATGAAAACATAAAAGTACCTCTAGGCATAGCATTTATGGTGACGCTGCCTTTCAGGTTTCAAGTGGAAGCATCCCACTAACAAACAAGTTCAATATTTGGCTTGTATGCCAAAAACTTTCCAACTAATGCCATTTTGAGGTTATCCATTGCCTTCAGCATCAAGACCTCAGGGACATCTACTTCCCAGCCAATCACCGAGCATGAAGCAGAT
>VDFB02270651.1:472695904-472712391 GCA_007258455.2 Sequoia sempervirens
CGCTAAGATAATGGCCTTTAAATCCTCCATTCCCCACTTCCAAAGTAACGTGGCCTTAAAATTAGCCAGACACAGCGTAAGTGAAGCTTCCAGGTATTTACCAAGGACCGTCCCTTCCCTTCACGCGCATGATAATTCTAGATATAAGAATAACGAAACTTCCTCTTGGGAAAAGAACACAGAAGCTTCAAGGTATTTAATAAGGAAATTGATAGTTGAAGGATAAATTTGATGCACCATCGTTCTACTTGAAAGGGACATGACAGTTTATTTGGCATCCATGCTCACCTAAGACGTGATTTCTTTTTCTTTGTAGATTGTGTCATGGATAACAGCTCACAACCAAAAAAAACATCACATCTTTGTTGTTATCAATTTGGATGGAAGGATAGTGGTTTATCTTTACAATCTACGTACAAATGTATTATATATTTTTCAAATGTCTTAGCGTCTGATTGTAGGAGTCCCAGTTTTCGACGACATAATGATGGTATTCAGCTCTTCATTCCAACAACGTGGCCTTAATATTAGCCAGAAAAAGTGTAAGAGAAGCTTCCAGGTAATTACAAAAGGACCGTCCCGTCCCTTCACTCATTTTAAGATAAGGTTTCAATTGACCAAGGGCCTTCACCTCTTGATTTAATTGTTATTATAAGAATGCAGTTGGGATCGGGGAAACTTCCTCATAACGAGACAGCGCTGAGGATTGACATAGGGTCGAAGAGAAAAATCATTTGTTCTTTTCGTATATGAATGAAGGAGCTCAACTTCCCATCAAGTGGAAAAGTCATTCTTTCGTTTGGGCTTTCTATTCAAAATGTTTTCACTTTTATCTCCTACTCCATGTAGGTATACATCCTCTTTTTATACCTTTTCAAGGCTTTTTCTCATTCACATGGTAATTTTTTTTAAAGTGCTTTTGTTTTTTTTCAATACATATCTACCAAATTATCTTTACATTCTTTTATATTAAGTATTGTAATTTTGTTGATTTTTAATTTTAATAGATGAATACTATTTTGTTATTTATTTTAATTTGTAATATGGTTATCAATCTGGTTAAGAAAGTTATTGAATTCATTGATGTGGTCTTTAAAATGGTCAATAAGATCAATGATATTTTTAGTGTGAGGTTTTTTTTGTCTCTGGAGCTTCTCATTGAACCATTAAATACAAGGTCAACATATACGAAGGGTCCAAAGACCCTATTGTGCTTTACAATTAAATTCTTAAAATTGAGACTTGGTTTCAATATAACTAAATCCCTAATATCAATAAGGTGTCATTTTAAAAATTGAAGATCACTTTATCATTAAATATCAAGACTTTGAGAATTCTATCGACATTAGAAATCAACTCGTCATAACATTGAAGAAGATATTTTATCCTTCCAACTACCTCACATCTATATATCAAATGATTTCATTTACAACAAAGATGTCAAATATGTGTCTAATATTACATCTAATAATTCAACCAAATGCAAATATTACTCCAAGTGCTAGATTATAAAGAATATTATAAGTGTTATTACCAGAAGAGCTAATAGAAAAATATAACAACAAAAAAAATATAGAGAATGAAACTACAAATAAACTCATACAATAATTCATCAACAACATTACATATTTTATAGCTACGGAAACTCAACAGACTTCCTATAATTATAATAATTATGATGATAGTTAACTAGAGTTGTTCAACAACAAATTGGACATCCAATGACAACAAACTAAATTCAACTGAACATAATGGACACCTAAACATTATTTGATGGAAGATACACCTAGTCATTAGTAGGTCCTATTTACATGTTAAGTTTACTTAGGTCCTAGGAGGGAATCTTTCTAGAAGGTGTCAGTTGTCATTAGATTGTATCTTATCTTTTGACTTTTAACACACGTGTCCTAGGTAGTTATAATTAGTTGTCACATGACATAGAATTAAGACACTTGTCACAATCTTGTTTAATCCTATGTCTCACCTTGGCTATATAACCAAGAGGTTCTCATTTGTAAATCAATTCTATTAGATTAAATTCTATTGCAATCTTGAGAATTGCATATTGATCTCTCTTGTGCTTTCATGAACTTCCTAGATCTTGGGTGGCTATAATCTCCAGCCAAATCTTGCATGGTGTAGAGTTATTCTATACCAACTCTTACAAACATTATTTGATGACACATACACAACATATGTACACTTTTGTTATGACTTATTCTAATAGTTAATAGTTATGTTGGAGCATATATTCCAACACCCCCTATTAATGCTACAACATTAAACTGAATAACAAAAACCAATAGGAAATTTACATTAAATGCAATAGTTATTTTTTTAATAATAGTTCTTGGACTAGTAAGAATTCTTCAAGTTGCTCCCTAATTGTAAGTATAGGCATCTAGATATCATCCAAATTCCCAACATCATTTGACACTATTTGTATATGAAGTGTCTTGTCAACCTTGTAAAGGTATAATATTGAAATTCTAGATTTTGGATCTCCCGTGAACTAGATTGGACATAATCCTTGCATGTATGTGTCATATCCCCAATAAGGTATAGTTTCACTAGTCCACAAGCATCTCAAACTATCGAACATATATCCATCCTCTACTGCATCATTCTCTATCTTCAAAATGTTGGCCTCTTCAAAATACAAAAAATACCTCATCTTCAATGAAGTCATCATCACTATCACTATCTAGTAGTTCTTCAACAATGGATGGAAAATTCTCTCAACTCATATGGTTCTAGTGCAAGCTACACAACAACAAACATCTTTTCAAAATCCTCCACAACACATAACATCAAACTTGACATATAGACTCATAACAACAAGACCTCCCATCAGCTTTGATACCAATCCTCACATGTATGTATCATAACCCCAATGAGGTATAGTTTGTCTTATCCAAAAGAAGATCTCAAACTATTGAACATCTATCTATCCTCTACTACATCCTTTTGTATCTTCAAAATGTTGGCCTCTTGAAAATAGGGAAAATACCTCATATTTAATGAAATCGTCATCACTATCAATTTTTGATGGTTCTTCAACAGTGGTTGACCGTATCTCAATGGTTATGGTTGTAGAAAGCTACACAACAATAAACATACACTCACACAAACTGGTAGTAGCTTTCTCCAATCAATGAGTATAAAAACAAGAGAAATACTCTCATGCTAACTACATCAACAAATTTATTATGCTCTAATACCATAATAAAAGAATATAACAACAATATAAATATAAAGAATGAAATTGCAAATAAACTCATACATTCTTCATCAACAACAATACATTTATTATTCTCTTCTTATGTAATAAAAAACAATACACATTTTATAGTTGTAAACACTCAACATACTTTTTGTAATCATGCTAATTATGATGACAACTAACTAGAGCTATTCAACAAAAAACTAGAGATCTAATGACAACAAACTAAGAGTTATTGACAAATAATTTATGATTATTGAACAAGACTGTAACTAACACATATTATGTTGGAGCATTAATTCCAACAAGAGCTCATGTGCTTATATAGACTTAACGAAATGTATACATTGAGAAATTTGTGTAATTTTAGGAAAATAATGTCAAAAATATTGTATGGGATGGTGTACATTCACTCTAAGCTCTACGAAATGGAAATTGGCATTCATCCACACACCAAAATTAAATAATAGTAGCTAAAAATCAAAGTTTGACATTCAAACCAAGTCAATATTTGAATTAGGCATGCCATCAACTCTATTATTATAAGTTATTCTTGTTTTTACAAGTCTTTAAAACAAGTGTTTTTAGAATAGTAGTTCATCATTACAAACCATGCACAAAATGTACGATACATTTTTCATTTAGTTTTAAATTCGGTGATAATGACATTTATGATGTGATCACTATGGGCTTTTGAGGTTTATCGCTAGTTTAATTTTATTAGTATAATGGGAAGCTCATTATGATTCCTTCAATAAGCATATATTTTGCAATAGAATGACAATACACTCTTAATGAAATGTACTGAAAGACCACAAGAATTTGTAGTTAGTTATAGGAAATTATCCCACAATATAGCTACATCAGTTTTCATAATGCTAATATATGATGAATCCAAAGCACGTTAAAATGTGTCCAAACCATGTACAACTCTTGAAAAAAAATTGTAATGATAATTACATATATTTTAGAAGCCTAAGACACTTCCATTAGAGTGAGAAATCAATCACACTATTGAAATTCTTCTTTCCATACCTCTTCCTAATAACCTACTATATTGACAATTGATTCTTCACAATTATGAAATTAAAAGGTAAATTTAGGACTAGATGTCCAAAGGTTTCATCAAATCAAGTACATTTCCAAGTATGCTTCACCAATTTTTCTTGTTCTCAATAAGGATGGAACTTGGAATTTTGGTATTAATTTATGGAAACCAAACAAGGTCACCTTTAAAAATTGATATCCACTCCCTTACATTGACAACACGTTAGATCAATTTCAGGCTACTAGGTTTTTCTATAAGATTCATCTAAAAAGTTAATATTGTAAAATAATTAGAGTTTAGCTAAAGGAAACATGGAAGAAAAATTTCAACACTATAATGGATCTTTTCAAATAGTTTGTGATAACATTTGGTCTCATTAATGATCTTGCCAATTTTATGTGATTAATAAATGAGGTATTTTAAAATTGTTTAAATAAGTTTTTTTCATTTTTTAGATTATATCCTTGTCTTTCCCACATTTGGTAACCACATAATCAACATTTTGAGTGTATTCTTTGTGCACTTCAACAAAATAATTTGTGCACCAACCCATTATAAGTGTTCTTTTGCTTAAACATACATATCATATCTTATATTTATTATTAACACAAATAGAATTCATATGGACCTTATGAATGTGTTAGCTCTTAGGAAGTGACCAATTCCTTCAACTCTTAGAATTAGGTGAGTGCATGGAAATGGGGAACCAAAAGGGGTCTTAAGTGGCCACTCTTTTATGAAATAAGGAAAGTCTGATCTTGGATGAGAAACTGTGATAGTTATACTAAAACTTTGAAAGTGCAACAAAAAAAGGGTCATAGTGCTCTGAATCTACTTTCTAAACTACTATTTTTTTAATTATGGAGATTAAGGGGTTCAGAAAGTGAGGCCACACAAAGTGGTCATGTATTTTTCAAAAAAACATTACATGGCATTTGGTGTGGCCCCCTAAAATGCTAATTTTTTTTCTAAGTATTTCAATAATTTATTTGATGAGAATTAACTAACACTATGTAGTTTATGCCCAATTTTTCTACTAATTTTTTGATGAATATATATATTTTTTATTAATTTTCAAAGTGGACACGTCCTGAAAAAATATAAAATTAACTATGCTCCTCCCTATTTTATTGAAAAACTAATAAAAAAATAATTAATATGTGTAGAATGGAGTCTAGTATCTAAAAATGTAATTTATTTGAATTTTCAATGAATGGTTTAAAAATAAAGTCAAATATACCACACATTGGTTTTTGACAAAAAATGAATACACTAGCAAAAGACATTAAAGATGAAAACTTTAACATACTCAAAATGTGAAAAAAAATACATTCTTAGAAAGATAAGAGAGATCTTAACATTATCACACATGGTATTTTTTGACTTGACAGTGAAACATATGTAAACTTGATGAGGGGTGTAAAGTCACTTCTAGTGTCTAGTAAACTTGGTGGTGACCACATAATTCAGATGGAAAACCTAACTAAATAGCCCACTTAACATTTGGAAAGACCCTAATTGAGTTATCAACTAGTGCTAGTAAACTTGTGATGGTACCAAAATTGTATGTACTTTCAAGGATTGGAAACTACCTAAAACAACTTGATAAAGATACTACAGTTTCTAGGAAATCATAAACTACAAGACAATAAAGAAAGAAAATTTGTTCCTATGGCTACAGGTACCTACAATAGAAGACTATAGTCAACTACTGTTCAGAAGTAAATGTTGAAATCTAACTAAACTAATGATTAATCCTATTCTACACTCTGGATTACAACAACTCTAATAATTGCAACATGACTTGTGAAACAAAGATTGTTCATGTGTCCATTAATGATTAGAAAACATAGGAATTTGCTAGCACAAATTGCATTTATGAAGTAGCAACTAAAATAGAATGAAGTAATTGAAGAGAAAAGGGTGAAGGATAATTACCTTTAGTGGGCCTTGCTCAAGTAGTTGTCTTCACTAAACTAAAACCATATCTATCTATTAAGATCCAACACAATCATAGTAACTCAAATTCATCATTGCACAAATCTAGAATATCACATAAGATTTTGATCAAAGATCTTATTCATGTAATCATCATTGCACTATAAACATAGTTTGTATTCAACTGAAAAATGAAAGATTGTATCATGGATAATAGTTCACAACAAAATGTATTGATTGGTATTTTTTATGGATAGAATCACATCTTTGTTCATATCAATTTGGATGGAAGGATCTAGTGGTTTATCTTTACAAACTACATACAAATGTATTAAATATTTTTCAAATGGTTTCAAATTTGTGATCTTGTGGTTTGTTGTTAGCTAATCTTTATGATAGGAAAGTTTATTATGACTTCTTTAATAACGCATATAGTATATAATAGGATAGCACTACATTCTTTAATTAAATGTAAAAGAAATAAAAACTTTGTATTTAATTAGAGGCAAGCATTCAACAAGAGCTTACATTAATTTTCATAACATCATTATATAGTGAATCCAAATCAAGTTAATGTGTCCAAATCACATGCAACTTTTGAAAAATTGTTGCAATGCTAATTACATTTTGTTGAAGAAGGGCGTAGAACATTTCACTTGGAGTGAGCAATTAATCACACTATTGACATTCTTTGTGCCACAGGTCTCTTTCTAGTGCCCTACTATATCAACAATCAATCCTTCACAAATTAGATGTTAGCAATGTGTTAGCAACAATACTACTTTGCTCTAGGGTCTATGGTGGCTTTTGGTTCTCTATTTTTTGTTTGTTGTTTTTCCATTGGTCAGTTGTTTTTCTATTAATATTTTGTTGCAACTGGGTTTTAGAAGCCCTATAGAACCTATTTACCATTTAATAATAAAAAAATGTTGTAGCTATAATTCCATGTTATAGTGAGAACTAATAAAATTGATGTGGAAATGTTTAGAATATGATAGGTGTGATTTTTATGTTTTTTAATGATGTTTTTCTTTTTCTAAATAAATACTATGTATTGTGAATTTAAATAAGTTATATATAGTGAATTTTAATATGTTGTTAAATTTTTGTAATGAAGTATTGTATGCAACTATATGTCAATGCACATATAAGTATGGTTGTGAATAATAATATGTTGTCATCTTTTTGTAATAAAACATTATTTACAAAATGTCAATGTACCTATAAATATAATTGTTCATTGACTACTATATTAGATTATACTTAAATATTAAATAACTTAATAGTCAAAAGTTTTATCAATTAAGACTTACTTTTAAATATGAATAAAATATAATTAAATATTTAATTGTACTTAAATATAATAAACACAACTATCAAATTGAATTAAAGCTATGAGACCTACATTTAAATTATAAATATAAGAGTCAAAATTGTATGAGTGGAAATTTGGGATCACATTTTTGTTTTGGATTTCATAACACTAACTAAGCCAACGTCGCCACAATCCAAATAGTTGGTACGAAGAAAGGTTTGTGAAGGATTTCCTAGCATGTGATTCTAGGAGTCCCAGTTCTATGACATAATGATGGTATTCAACTCTTCATTCCCCACTCTAACCATAGCAACGTGGCCTTAAAAATTACTATTTTTTAAGATGCAACAAAAAAAGAGTCATGGTGCTCCGAATCTACTTTCTAAACCACTATTTTTTAAAATTATGGACATTAAGGGGTTCAAAAAGTGAGGCCACACAAAGTGGTCACATATTTTTCAAAAAAACATAATATAGTGTCTAGTGAAGCCTCCCTAAAATGTTAAAAAAAAATTAGTATTTCAATAATTGATTTGGTGAGAAATTAGCTAACACAATGTAGTTTATGCCCAATTTTTATGCTAATTTTTTGATGAATATATATTTTATTAATTTTCAAAGTGGAAACATCCTGAAAAGTAGAAAATTAATTGTGCTCCTCCCTATTTAAAAAAAAAAACTAATACAAAAATAATTAATATGTGTAGAATGGAGTGTAGTATTTAAAAAAGTAATTTATTTGAAATTTTGATGAATGGTTAAAAAATAAAGTAAAAAAATCCACACATTGGTTTTTGAAAAAAAATGAATACACTAGCAAAAGAAATTAAAGATGAAAACCTTAACATACTCAAAATGTGAAAATATCACATTCTTAGAAAGCTAAGGGAGATCTTATCATTATCACATGGTATTTTTTGATGACATTGAAACATATGTAAACTTGATGAGGGGCATACTTGAGATTGTGTCAAAAATTTTACTATTTATAAAAACACATCTTTGGACATTAAAACATCACTCCAAACCTTTGGGTTGGAAGGCCAAGGAAAATTCAAGCCAAAGGCTTGGAAATTTCCAAAGAAAATAATAACTCGAGTGCATTATAATGCAATCACATTATTGCGAATGAAATCCATCTCTCCCTCACCTTATCTCTCTCTCTCCCACTCTCTATTGATCCTTCCCTCTCTCCATCCCTCTCTTCTCTCTCTCCTCCTTCTCTAGGTCTCTATCTTTCCATCACTCTCTTCTCTCTCTTTCTCCTCCCCATATCTAGCTCTCTCTCTCTCCTATCTTTAGGTCATTAAATCTAACTTCCACCCTCTCTCAACCTCCCATCTCTAGGTATAAATTATTCATGGTTTAGGGTTGAGGGTATAGTGTATAGGCTCTAGGGCCTAGGCAACATGAGTGATAGTATTTAGGTTTAAGGGTATATGATTGAGTATATAAGGTATAGTGTTTAGGGTATTGGGTATAGAGTTGATGGTATAAGGTTTATGGTGGAGGGCATAAGGTATAGGGTTGAGAGTTTAGGATTTACGGTTGAGAGTATTGGGTATACTGTCAAGTTTACAGGGTTTACAATTGAGGCTATAAGGTATTGGGTTTAGGGTATAGGGTTTAGGGTTGAGGGTATGGAGTTTAGGGTTGAGGGTTTAACATATAGGTTTTACGGCCTAGGGTAGTGGGATAGTGTTTAGGGATGGGGTATTGGGTTGAGTGTATAGGGTATAAGGTTCAGGGCTTAGGGTTGAGGGTATTGTGTATAGGGTCAAGGGTATAGGATTTATAGTGGAGGGTATAAGGTTGAAGGTGTATATAGGGACATTTATGTGTAATATATGATCAATAGAGGATTTTATCTTACATACAATAATAAAGGGATTATGTATCATTTGAGTATTTGGTAGATCTATCAACAAATAGGATTAATGTCATACAATTGAGGCTAATATTTTTTCTAGTGCTTACAAGGGTCCAACATAGAACTATCATGGTTATGATTGGAAATCAACCCAATTAGTTTGTGACTTTATTTGTTCTTCCTTCTTATGATGAATTTTAAGATGAAAATATTTGAGGTAACTAGACCAACTTTCATGTTGATCATTCTACAATCTCTTATATTTATTTTTTTATAAATTTAAGAGGCTTATGATCTATGTGAATAACTATCTCTTTCCCCACTATATAGAAATTACACTATTTATATGCTTGAATAATGGATATAACACCTTGTCATACATGGGATGTGACCTATACATATAGTTAGATAAAATCTCAATGTGTTAGGAAATTAGGTGACTAAATTGAGTCAAAACTACTCAAAGTGCATATTTTGAGGCATCAACCTTAATTTTAAAGGATAATTTCAAATCAGGAAGATCTAGTGTAGATATTAAATAAAGCCTCTACTTTAATTTTGTGAATGGCTGCTATAGTTTCTTTATCCAAGGGAATTTTTATTTTACCCTCACTTGAATGCTTGGTTCATAGGTCATGCCAAGTGTGTGAATCCCAACACAAACCTATGATAAAATTTGGACTATCCTAAAATTTTATAATGTTATATGATATTTTTATAAGGTGGCCAATCTCTAATTACCACTATCCTTTTAGGGCCCACATAAAACCATCCTTTTTCACAATGTATCTAAGTTACTAAATCCTTTCCATACCAAAGGAATATTTTTCTAAATTATTATCATAGAGCTCATGTTGTTGTAGAGTTAAATGTATCTATTGAACATGATGTACAGATGTTCCTCCTGTGTATTTATTAATATGAATATAAATATAAATATAAATTAACAAAGAAAATAGTGAGAGGCTTGAGCGTATCATTCACCAATCACATGAAGGTGGCAAGTATATTGGTCAAGCCAAAGGGAAAGGCTATACATTTGAAAAATCAATTTAAAGATTTGAAGGTATTATTCCACACATCTAATGACTCAATCATAACTTGGTGGTATCTAAACTTTAGTAAAAACTTAGCCTCATTAATTTGATCCAAGAGGTCATCAATGCAGGGAGTTGAATACCTATTCATTATAGTGATCTTATTCAAAGCTCAATAGTCAATGTAGAGGAATCAATTTCCATCCTTCTTCTTAGAAAGTAATTGATTTTTCATAGGGTGAGGCACTTGGTCAAATGTGCCCCTTTTGAATCAATTACTAAATCTACCATTTGGTTTCCTCATTCTCTAAGATTGATCTTCTATATAGTGGCCTATTTGGTAATGGTGTCCTTGGAATTAAACCAATAAAATTTTATATGTGATAGTGTAGAGTTTCCCTTTTTAGTGAGGTGAATACATCTTGATGCCCTAAAAATAGATATTCTATCTATTTTTTGGGAAGTCCATAATGGGTGTTTTGGTATGAGTGGTTACTATAACTAATCTAACCTCCTTAGGTCAAAACAAATACAATTAATGTTTTGTTTACTAAACTTATTATTTTGAATCTCATAACCGAAATTATGAGTTAGTTAAAATATTCATTTGATGTATGTATGTTCATTTAAAATGTAAATTATTTGTGTAGTGAGATATATTTATATTTTGCTCTTAGAAACTGCGATATCAAAATGTTTAACCTATTCTAAGCAATTAAAATGCAATGGAAAACATAATGAAACACCTCAAGATTAGCCTAAGGAATTTGAAAAATGTAAAGAGGAAAATGTTAAATGAAGATAAATGATTATACCTTCCTCATTGCAGCTGAAACTCCTTGGTTGGCCCTTGATTTGGATTGATATGTATGCTCCTCGATGGCTCTTGATGTGGCTAAAATGAAGGATTAGACTATGTGCTTGGATGCAAATGAAGATGGATGAAATTGATGGCTAAATGAGTGCACAAAATGGCAACATTTAGTTGCAAAATGGCTAAGTGTTTAAAATGCCCTTGAGGAGGGGGTATTTATAGGAGAATTTGAATTCTCTAGAGAATTCAACGATTGAGATTGATCCATCAAGGTCAAGATGAAGGGCTATGGTGGGTTGAGAACCCAGAAGCCCTCACATCTTGACATGTGGATGGTGAAGTGGCTAAGAGGAGGTGAGGTGTAAATGAGGTGGCCAAAAGTTACATGAGGTGGAGGAAGGACAAGTACCTTCCAAGTACCTTGGGGAGTGAGAAGATCTCCTCAAAAAGGAATTTGTTGTCCCCAAGTGAGAGTGAAAGGGACAATTGAGGAATTTTGGAATTCCTCAAAAATCTCCATGGGAAAAGGAGAGGTGGTTGGAGAAATAAATGTGAATTAAAAATTCACATTCTTAGGAGAGTCTAAAGGATAAGAGAGGGTCTCCAAAAAGGTGGGAATTGGTCACATGTGCATGAGGTGACATGTCAAAGGTTCTAGAAGATGCATGGGAAAAGGGGATTCTTGGAAGAATAAAAAAGAATTAAAAATTCCTTGGGGGATGGAGAGAGTTGACCAAGGTATTGATTAAGATTAATTAATCAGTAATTAGAAGATAATTAGGGGTTAATGAGGATTAGAAGCCAACTTGCAAAATTTGGAGGATGTGACACATCCTAATCAAGGATTAGGCATGTGCACATCCCTAATAAAGAGATTAGGAGATGGATTAGGATTAGATGAAAATGACATGTGAGGAATTAAATAAATATATTATTTATTTAATTTATTTAATGAAAGGAGGATTAAAGAGAATAAAGTATTTAATTATTAATTAAATACCTTAGGGATTTGGCAGAATTAAGGATATTAATTAAATAATAACAGTATTACTTAATTAACGAAAATAAGATGAAAGGGGATGAATTTGGATAAATTAAGTGTCCAAATTTAGATGTCTACATTTTGTCCCTCTTTGAGATGGTGTTACGAAGTAGCATCATTTCAAAGATCATTAAAACATAGAACCTAGAAGAAGATGGTTAGATTGGGAAAGATTCCCCAGTGATTCCTTTGAATGATTAGGAAGGGAAAAAGATGATGAAAATTAGGGATGAAGGATGCCCCCTCGAGAGGACATGCAAGTTGAAGAGAACACAGGTGTGCTCTCGAAATAGATGATATGAGGGAGATGATGCGAAGTGATGGACAAGAGAGAAGGAGAATTGATAGGAGATGGATGAAGCACAAATGGATTTTAGGACAAAAGGCGATGTTGCCCCAGTCAAGGTACAAGCCAAAATGGGTTGATGATGGATGGAGTGTTGTCAATAAGGGAATGAAGGATCCCGAAACAACACGAGGATAGGGAAGAATACATCCCACTGAGTGGTATTGATGAGGGAAGGATACATCCCAAAACACCACTAAAGGATAGGGAAGAATACCTCCCAATGATGATGATGAAAGTGTTGTTGATGAGGGAAGGATACATCCCAAAACAACACCAAAGGGATAGGGAAGGATACTAATGGATGATGATGATGATGGGTCAAGGCTGGTAACGAGACTAGGGACAAGACCAAGGATTTGATTAGGTGATTTGTGCAAGATTGAATAGATGAGGAGAAGATTGATATGTTAGATGGAGAGAAGGATCTTAAGATTTAGATGGACTAAAGCGCAGATTAGGGGTTTGGTTAAGCTCAAATTGGGATAAGATTAAAGCTCAGATGAGGATTAGATTGAAGACTAGAATGATTGAAGGATATGATTGGATTGATTCTACACCGAGTTCCAGGGTTTAAAGGACGTAAAGTGTTGACAATCAGATTTTTCCTAATTTGGCAATTTTCAAAAATTCTCAAATTTTGCCATTTTAGGAAACCTCATGGATATACTTTTGAGAGTCCAAATTTTTTCCAAGAAATACCCAATATTGAGATAGGATGAATTGCCAACTAACATCCCAAGTTTGAGATATGAATTTCGAGTTATGAGTGAAAACAATTTTTTAAAATGTTGGAAAAAAACACTAAATTGGGATTTTGAGGGTTAAGATGAAAGTTTGAGGCCCCAAAAATGTGGCAAAACGAGTTCCAATGGCTTTCAAGGAAACCGGTTGGGAATCCACTTGTTATCTCATAACGCAACCACCCGTCAAATTTCAGTTCAAACGGACACTCGAGTCAAAAGTTATGGGCTTCGAAAGTTTCGGTGTAAAAATCAAAAATTAATTTTGAAAATTTCAACACATGGGTTTTGATGGCGGGGGGAAATTAGAAAATGGGTCGAGATTAGTTTTTTGAAAAAGACAGTAAAAATGTGAATTTTTGGCGGGGGGCAAAGGACGGTGGGATAGGGGCACTATCGCCCCGACGATGGGCGGAGCTGTCCCAGAGAAGGGCGGAGCCGCCCTGGCTGGAGGCGGAGCCGCCTCGGAGAAGGGCGGAGCCGCCCCGGCCGGGGGCGGAGACACCCCAGGGTGGGGCCGCCTCGGCCAAGGGCGGAGCTGCCCCGGCCAAGGGCGGAGACACCCCAGGGTGGGGCCGCCTCGGCCAAGGGCGGAGCTGCCCCGGCCAAGGGCGGAGCTGCCCCGACCAAGGGCGGAGATGCCCTAAGGCGAAGCCGCCCCAGACAAGGGCGAAGACGCCCTGAGGGCGGAGACGCCCTGGGGCAGACTCACCTAGCCAAGGGAAGAGCCGCCCCGGCCACAAGCAGAGACGCCCCGAGGGCGGACCCACCCAGCCAAGGGCAGAGCCGCCTCGAGGGCATATCTGGGTAGAGAAAGAAGGGAAAAAAAGGGGGAAAAGAAGAATGAAGGGATGGGGGATACATGCAAGATGATGAAATGGAAAATGAAATGCAGTCCCAATTCGATTTGCCATCTTCGGAGCACTGATGTTTGCTAGAGCATAAGACACCAAGTGCCAGGGTATGTGGAACCAAGGCAGATTAGTGTCTAATGCATGAAACAAACACAATAGATAAGAAGGCTATCCCAACACACCAAAGTTGTGATGACCTTGGTTGGGCCAGGTATTGAGATAACTACAAGCACAAAAGGATGCCCTAGCATAACACAAGACCTCGAGGATCTTGGTGGGTACTACGTGGGACAACCAAGAAGACACAATCAAACAAAAGATCAAGATACGCCCCTATGTTAACCAGTCAAAACACACCATAATATGATGGATTATGGCAGACTTGACAAGTGATGATAGGGAGCTCAAATGATAAACAAAAGCCAAAAGCATCAAAAGATCGCAATCAATTTCAAATGTCCTTTGCCATAGGATCAAGGGGATAGATGGGATTGATGAGGTTTGTTAGGAAGGATGCATCCTGTTGAGACCGATGATGGATACTAAGCTAAAAGATCGATATGATGGGGGACGTTCAAAATCGATTGGATTTGTTGATACAAGTGGATCTTGTTTGTTAAGAACCAGCTGGATAAGGGCATAGCTTGACGACACGACACAATGGAGACAAGACATGAGACTGACACAACCTAAGGACCTAGGGGCTCGGGGGCCAATCAGAGATTAGCCTTGCTTACGTGAAAGCGCAGAGCCCTCGTAGTTCATGTAAAAGGTTGTCGACTGACCATGGATAAAAGTAGAAAGAGGATGATGAATGATGATGACAGATGACAAGGAACGGAGAGACAAAAGCCAAGACTAATGATAGACGATATGGGAGTGGATGGAGAAAGCAAAAAGACTAACACTAGATGATAGAGGAGTGGATGGAAAAATCCAAATGACCGATGATAAACGAGAGAAGAGCAAAGTGGACAATGAAGATCGATGATGGAACCTTGGGGGTGGATCAAATGATCGACCTTGCCTACGTGAAAGTGCAGGGGCAACATAGTTCGACAAGATGAAAGGAAAACAATGGATAAAGGTGATAAGATGATAGGATAAGTGGATAAAAAGATGGGACCGATACAACAAGATAGGATAGACCTGTTGGATTGGATAGGATGATGCCGATCACATAAAGCTCAAGGATGGGATAGTTATCCAAAGCATTAAAATGACTTGGGAGGAGGATATGATAGATAGATGAGTGATGAAAAGTGATAGGGGATTGGAAAGATGTGCAAGAGAAGCAGGGGTGATGACGGTGAGATAAATGGCATTGGGTTGCATGGGGGGAGGCCTATAGCCAGATACTAATGACAAGGGATTGTGAGATGGGATGAGGATAAAGAATGGATAGAGATATAGGGATGGGGGATGGGAGGGATTGTTTGGATGGATGGGAATATAAGGATTGGGAGATGAAAGGGATGCTAGGGTAGATGGATGGGAATATAAGGACTGGGAGATGAAAGGGATGCTAGGATAGATGGATACGAAGATAAGGATGGGGAGATGGAAGGGATGCTAGGATAAATGGATAGGGACAGAAGAATTGGGAGATGAAAGGGATGCTAGGATAGATGGATACGAAGATAAGGATGGGGAGATGGAAGGGATGCTAGGATAGATGGATACGAAGATAAGGATGGGGAGATGGGAGGGATGCTATAATAGATGGATAGGGAGATAAAGGGATGTTAGGATAGATGGATACGAAGATAAGGATGGGGAGATGGGAGGGATGCTATGATAGATGGATATGAAGATAAGGATGGGGAGATGGGAGGGATGCTATGATAGATGGATAGGGAGATAAAGGGATGTTATGATAGATGGATACGAAGATAAGGATGGGGAGATGGGAGGGATGCTATGATAGATGGATAGGGAGATGAAGGGATGTTATGATAGATGATGTCTCCAAGGACTATGCCACAAAGGAAGCAGATGCCCCCACTCTAGATATGTCATATATGAGGAGGCATGAGGGATGGAAGACAAGTGGATGGGAGATGCATGGGAGATAACTAGATGAGGATGGGATGGGTGACTAGGAATATGATAGAGCATGGATGAAGGGAATGTATACCAATAGGTGTCCAAGGCATGCATAGATAGGTGCCTCTATTTTGATCAAGATCACAAGAAGGATGGAGGGAATGGGAGATAAATGGGATATGATGGTAGGATGCAGAAGATAGGTGGGATG
>VDFB02270651.1:472712491-472789451 GCA_007258455.2 Sequoia sempervirens
ATTGTACCATTTGCATCCTCTCTCTTTTTCAATGAATCTATGATTGTCTCATGCTATTCCATATAAATTGTTCATATCTCTTTATTTTCAAGTCTTCCATGATACCTCACTAGTTTTATATTTGTTTCCGCCACCAAATGTGAGTAGTGTATAATCTTCTTATGTGTTTGGTGCAGGAGCACCCATTTACTTTTGTCTGAATTTGGTTAAGATTGATGGGGAATAGGTTGTTTAGGAGGTTTTTTGTCTTAAAGTGTGATAATAAGGTCTAATAGACCATTATAATGTATTTAGGAGGTCATTTTTTGCAAAGCAATGAAATGTTGTCAATAATGCTCAAAAGTGCAAAATATGTAATTAAGGGTTTTTGAAAGTTTTAAGGGTGTTGAGTCTTAGGTTATGTTAAATAAGGTCCTATTGGATCATTAAATGTGGTTTTGAGTTAATGTTATGGTCATTAGGAGGTTTTGGGTTGATATTGCAAAATTGATAAAGTTGTCAAAATTGCCAATATTGTAAATGCAAAAAAATGCAATTTTAAGGGAACTCAACAAAGTGGGAATATGAATTTAGTTGGTCAGTTTGGAGGGAATTGTTTGAGTCGGAAATGTTTAAATTCATTTCAATCATCGTGGTACAAGTTTTTGAAATAGTTGTGAAGAAGATTTAATAAAAATAACCCCTGTTTTGCATCATTTTCTGAGTTTTCTCTATAAATTTTGCAATACCAGTTAATTGTAAGACTCCGTACTAGTGTATATCATGCTGAAAACTTGTGAATTTTTTTGAGGGGTATGTAACCTACATTATACACTTGATTTGAGACCTTCATACTGCTTTTGGTGTGCATTTCTTTCAAATATCTAAAACCAAATAGGTTTACCCTGTTTAAGGGTTTTGAAGTTTTAAATATGAATTAAGCCCATTCCACATACCATGTTCACTGTGACTAAGTGGAATGGGCATGGGGAGTTAGAATTAGGATGGTAGTTTTTAGGGTTTGTTTGTATGAAGAGATTTGGGGGAATGGTTATGACTGTCCTAATGAGAATGAAGAATTGGGTATGAAAAGGAAGGTTTTGAGTGCGAGTCTGATGAAATAAGGTGTGTAGAGGCTGCGAGTTGGTCTTGTGAGCATGGGAAAAAAAAATTAAGAGTGTTGGAGGAAATTCCAAGGTTGTATGTGGTGGGAAACTATAAGATTGAATAAACCCTAACTTTACTTGTGGAAAATAAGGGTTTTCTGGATCAGTGATAGAATGAGAGTTTGTGTACCTGAAACTTGATGAATTTGGATTTTTTTTACCTATCTTAAAGTTTTGGGTTGTTGTTCAAGGTGGGTGAAAAGTTTCAAGAGGACTTGCTTTGAAAAATAGACCTAATTGTCCTACTAGGTCAGCGTTGTCTCAAGGATTTGGGTGAGTTGTTAAAAAAGGAGTCTATGGTGGTTTTGTTTTATGTTTAAGTTGGCCTTGAAGGGTGTTTAAATTTTTCAAGTTTTTGGTTGTGGTGAGAAACTTTGAGGAGAAAAGTTGAGTAAACTCGGTTTGCAGACCTAGTTGTCAAAGAGTAGAGTGATTTGAAAAGGGGCATTGTAAAAGTTTTATGAAACTAATTATTGTTTGATTGATCTTGAATTGAGTTGTTATAGGTTAAAGCTGCCAATCCATGCATCAATGTTTCATAATCTTTCAATCCAGGAAAACCATTCTTCCAAGTATTACGTATTTTTGTAACCAAGTGCCAACAACCACAAGCAAACCTATTGGATAACGATAGCCACCATCATCTTCTTGAGGTGCCATTAACTTATGTGTAGTCTCCACACAACAATCCAACCAATATTTAGTTTCCTCTTCATTCTCCTTAGGTGCGACAACAACATGCACATCTCCTGCAAAAAAAAATTGATTCAATAACTTGTGTGTCCATATAATTTGACCAATCTACATACATGAATTCATACATATAAATAAATAAAATCATTACAAAATAGTAATAAAGTGAAATAAAATGAAATAAATTGAATTAAATTACCTTCTTGTACAAGGTTTGAAACACAGTCATAGTCATCTAATGCAAACACTTGATCGTTGTGTTCAATTGTTGTTTCATATTGATTGTGTGCTTGTGTAGATGTCAACAATATTTGCTTCCACTCTTCAACCCATTATGTATTCTCACATGTTTCCCAATCTCCTTAAATACAAAACTGACAAAAACATGCAAGCTCCCTTTTCCAAATAGTCCATGTGCTTGCATTCAAACTCTTAAATGAATGTGATGCAGGAGCATTTGAGTCCACAAGTGATCAACATCAACCAAAAAAAAATTAGTTTGATTTTTTTGTTTTGTTTTTGTTTTCCTTCCTCTATGGAAAATTTCATTTGGCTTTGGTTTCGTACATTCATTTCATTGGCCTGGATGAAGTTGGCACTAGCAAAGTTTGTAAGATTTTATCATTGTTTTCTTATCTCAAAACAATGTTGATGGATATGAAATTCATGTTTCTATTGATTTACAAAGTTTGGACCATGAGAAAAATAAATTAATTAGTTTATGTTGTAATGAATTTTTTTTTATGAGAATTGAATGCAAGGAATTGGCAGATGAAGGGTCAATATTTGGTAATGAAGAGGCAAAAATTAACAGTAAATTAAAATATAGTTGAAATTGATGCTAAGTGAAGGGGTAGAAATGAAGATGAAGAGTCAGCATGTGATGAAGATAAAAGTATGATTTTAACCTAAACAAGGCATCACCTGCCTGAGTAGAGGGTGGATTGGGAAGAATATGGAGGAAATTATATATGCAAGAAAGTGGAGCATGTGATATAGATTAAACTGGACACTAGAAGAAATAGCACATCAATCAAAACTATCTTTATTGTATGTATGTTGAGGAGAATAAGGGGCAGCTAAGAGGGTGGGATAAAGATTAAGAGCACAGTAAAAACATTCAAATAAATGCATATTTTTAATACAAGGGAAATTAGAGCAGTAGATGGAAGAAGAGAGGCACCAGATAAAATCCAATTTGAATCAAATGTGAATGCTCAGAGAATTTGAGTATAGATAGTTGTACGTAGAAGTGGCAAAGAGGTGGTTGCATCAAAATAAAAAGGAAATTGGTAAATACAAATTTCCAGTAGAAGATGAAATGAGTTTGTTAGGAAAATGTGTGTTGTACACCTTGCGTAATGTATTTAATGTAATTATTCTAGGGCCCACTTTATGTTGCATGTAACATTGGGACATAAGTTAAGTTGCTAAAAATGTAATTATTTAATATTGGGGAAAAAATAAATAAATAAAGTACCCAATATTAAATATGGGGACATGGTTTTGTGTAATACCACTTGGTGGTTTTTGTTGGATATTGTTGATATGTGGCTGTCATTGATGTCAACACTATTGGCATTAATGTCTTTAAGGTTGTATATGTCGAGGATATTGAGAAAATTGTAACAAAATAAGTTGTAGGTTGTTGGTGGTGCAGTGAAGTTCAGCATGGTGGCTAACTTAGTATATTGATGATAAGAGGTTGTGGATTAAAGGGTTTGTTTACAAGTATATCTAGTTTATCCACATGAAGTTTCAAAGGCTCTCACGAAGATTTGATTGAGTTATGAGTATCTGTGTTTTGACAGTTGTTTTGTTGCTTTAGTTGGTGTTCCTGAAAGAAGATGATGTGATTCTAGTAATTTGATTTGTTTTGGATGCTTTTTTGGTGATTCATGATGCTTGTGGATGTTTCTAGATCATGCTCTATCTCTGTTGTTGGTCCACATTGATCGTTGTGTTTGCGATTAGTGATTTTCTTTTGTGAGTTCATGTTTTTCATAATCATGGCCGACAGGGTGATTTTAGCATGTTGTGGATCTTCGAGGCATAATTGTTTAAGGTGTTTCGTGTTCGAGACATGTTGTTTTGGGTCCTTACTATGTTTTGGCCAGAATTTTTTGGTGCGCATTGTTAATTGTTTATTGATTTGGGACGATAGTTTGTACACATTTTATATTTTGTTGGGCCGACATATAGTTGATGTTATCCTTAGTTGTGGATATATAAGATTGATTGTCTATACCATTTGAAGGCATGGTGTGCGATGTATATTGAGTGTTGTGTGCAAATAATTTTCTAATCTTTTAAAGGCAGAAGTAAAGTGTGAAGAAGAGTGAGCAGAAGAAAGCTTTTATGTGCTTAACCACAATTGTAATCAAGCATTAGAAGATGCTATTTTCTCAGTTCAAAATCTTCTAGATGTAATCCAAATGTGACTATAAGACAGTGAGTCTTCCTTTGGGTAGTAAGTCTTTTATATTTGAGTAGTGAGCTCTAGGCAGTGTGCCTGAATGCATGTGCATTCCCCATTTATAATACTTTTATACTTTTAACAGAGTATAATCTTGTGGATTAACCTCCACCATGGTTTTTCCCCTAACAGGTTTTCCACATAAAAAAAATCTTGGTGTTGTGTGTTTTTGATGTGGTGATTTTTTATGCTTTCATGTTTTTATATCAGATCTAAGAATAACTTTAATTTGTATAATTTTTGTGACAACTGATTCACCCCCCCCTCTCAGTTGTTTGCTCTTGTGTTGCCAACAATTGGTATCAGAGCAGGTTGCTCAGAAGAAGTTTAATAGATTGAGGTGATCCGGGATGACAACATATAAGAAGGATAGTCCAAGATTTGATGGAACTAATTATTCTCTGTGGAAGACTTGAATGGAGTGTCATCTAAGATGCATTGGTGAACCTTACTGGACAATTACAAAGAATAGGTATATCATCCCACATAATGGTCCTTCCACTATAAGTGAGATTAAGGAAGCCGAGTACAATATCAGGGCTAAGGAAGCATTGTTGAGTGATCTGACTGATTAAGAGATGAAAAATGTAAGGGAACTGAAGACTACTTATCAGATTTGGAAAAAGTTGGAAACTTTGTATGAAGGTGATACCCATGTGAAGATTGCTAAGCTGTAAAGTTTGAAAGGGAAATATGAAATGTTGAGAATGGGTGAAGATGAGAACATCACTTCTATTATGTAGAGAGTGAATGAAATTGTAAGTAGTATTAGATGTGCTGGTGGAACATTGGAAGAATCGAAGATTGTTGCTAAAGTGCTAAGATCCTTTTTTGTTGCATACAAACACAAAGCTACTGCTATTGAGGAGATTCAGACTATGAGAAATGTAACTAGAGACATGTTGATTGGTAAGCTTACTACTTTTGAGTTAAGTGTGTTTGGTGAATCTCTTCCTAAGACATAATCTACATTCATAGCTATTATCTCTGGAAAAGATAAGCAGAGATATGATCCGGGAGAAAGTTCTTCTAGAAAAATGTCCAAGTATGAGCAGGAAATGAGAGAGATTGAAGAAGAAGAGAGAAAACTAGATGAGCTTGAAGCACTTATTGTCAAGACAGTAGCCAGAGGATAAAGTAAGTATAAAGGTAAATTACCTCTTAAATGTTTTTCTTGTAATAAGATAGGTCATTTTGCCTCAAGGTGTTCAGAAAGAGTTCCTAAGTCAAGACCTACCAAGCCTAGATTCCAAAGAAAGTGTTATTATGTTGTTCATGAAGGTGTGACAGATGATCAATCTAATAAAGATAATTTAAGTGAGGATGAATGGGTGTTTATTGCTATCAAGGAAAGTGATCTAGTACCTACTGTATCTGCTAGTTGCACAAATGTGGAGAAAGCTCTAGCTACTAGAGTTGAAGAAAAAGATGAATGGGTGATTGACAGTGGATTCTCTCATCACATGACATGAGATAAAAGTAAATTTGTGAGCTTGAAAAAGTATGATGGTGGTGTTGTAAGATTTGGTGATGAAAAAGTTAGTGTAATCCATGGCAGATGGTCCATTTCTCTTGATGGTAAGCATAATACTAATGATATTCTATATGTGGAAGGTTTGAAGCATAATCTCTTAAGTGTTGGACAGATGGTTGGCAAGGGATACAATCTTCAATTCAAGAATGGAAAGTGTAGAATATTGGGGAGTTCCAAAAATGTGATTGCATCTGGTACAAAAACAAAAGGTAATTTCTTTCACTTAAGTGCTGCTGGTAAAATTTGTATGATTGCTCAAGTTGATGAAAGTTGGTTGTGGCATAAGAGAATGTGTCATGTAAACTTTGATAATATTATCAAGATAAGTTCTACTCGGGCAGTGAGAGATCTTCCTAAGTTGATAAAACATACTAATACTATATGCAAGGTATGTCAGTTAGGGAAGCAAACTAGAGTTTCATTTCAGAGCTAACAACATTGTTCAAATGAAATGTTGGAGATTGTGCATATTGACTTGTGTGGTCCTTCTAGAGTCAGAAGTTTACAAGGAGATAGGTATTTCATGTTACTTATTGATGATTATTCTAGATTGATGTGGGTTACTTTCTTAAGGGAAAAATCTGAAACTCTAGAGAAATTCAATATTTTTAAGGCTATGGTTGAGATTGAGATAGGTCTGAAGATTAAATTTTTGAGATCAGATAGAGGTGGTGAATTCACTTCTAGTGAGTTTAATTCTTTTTGTGAATAGCATGGGATAAAGAGACAATTATCTGCCTTGCAGACCCCTCAGCAAAATGGAGTTGTGGAAAGAAAGAACATGACAATTCAAGAAGCTGCTCAGACCATTATGCTAGAAGGAAATGTTTTTCATATCTACTGGAGAGAAGTTGTGAGTACTATCGTATACACTCTCAACTAGGTACATGTCAAAGGTGATACCGGTAAGACTCCTTATGAGCTATGGTATGCTCATATGCCTACTGTTAGATGCTTCAAAATCTTTGGGAGTAAATTCTATATCAAAAGAGATGAAGATATAGGAAATTTTGATGCTAGAAGTGATGAAGGAATCTTTCTTGGTCATTCTACTAAAAGTAAAGCCTACTAGTGCTACAATAAGAGATTAAGGAAAGTAATTGAAATTGCTAACGTCAAGGTTGATGGAGATACAGTTAGACCATCTAGAACCTGTGGATATGATTCAGACGATCAAAATGACAATTTAGATAAAGGAAAAAAAATTCAAACTCCAAATCAAGTTCAGGTCATTACGGTGAATCAGGAAAATCAAGAGGAAGGAACTAGTGAAAGTGTAGAAGTGAGATCACAAGAGCCTGAAATTCAAGAACACCCTAAGAATCCAAGGTATGTAAGACTAAATCATTTAGAAGATCAGATTATTAGTGATAAGAACAAAGGTGTTCAAACTAGGAGAAGAATTGCAGAAGAATATTATTTGATCTCAAAGACTGAGCCTAATAGTGTCAATGAAGCATACAAAGATGAACATTTGGTGGAAGTAATGAAAGAAGAACTATTCCAAATTGAGAAGAATGATGCATGAATTATTGTTCCTAGACCTAAGGACAAAAATGTAATTGGAACTAAATGGGTCTTTCGGAACAAATTGAATGAGCAAGGTGAATTTGTTAGAAAAAAAACAAGAATTATGTGTAAAGGATATTCTCAGATGGAAGGAATTGAATTTGAAGAAAATTTTGCTCCTATTGCTAGGATTGAAGCTGTGAGACTATTTCTTGCTTATGCTACTTACAAAAATTTCAAGGTTTATTAGATGGATGTCAAGTCAGCATTTCTAAATGGTGAACTAGAAGAAGAAGTGTATATTGAGCAACCTGATGGATTTCAATTGACTAATCAAGGAGATATGATTTTCTGCTTGAAGAAAGCATTGTATGGACTTAAGCAAGCCCCAAGAGCATGGTATGCTAGATTGGACAAGTATTTGTTGAAACTTGGATTTAAGGATACTTTTGAGTATCTCAGAGGGAAGCTAGGGGTGATTACCTCTCCTAATCAGAATTAAGATGAATTGACTTGCATCAGTCTATGCATTTGATAGTCATATCTTGTGATTTGGATTAATGTTGTGGTGGCTGCTACTTAGGAGGAGTAGTCATATGTTCAGAAATGTGGTTTAGAGCTTGTGTGGAGAATTACAATGTGTATCTATCTTATTGATGTCAAAGGGGGAGAAGATTCATGTGAAAAAATGTGAAAGAGTTAAAGAGAAAAAATTCAAAATCTAAGGGGGAGAAAGTGCTAAGAGAAAGTTGTGTTGATGGTGATTTTCACATCATATGTTTCCATCAATGCCAAAGGGTGAAATTGTTGGATATTGTTGATATGTGGTTTTCATTGGTGTCAACACTATTGGAATTAATTTCTTTAAGGCCATATATGTCGAGAATATTGGGAAAATTGTAATAAAATAATTTGCAGGTTGTCGGTGGTGCAATGAAGTTCAACAAGGTGGCTAGCTCAGTATATTGATGATAAGAGGTTGTGGATTAAAGGTTTTGTTGACAAGTAAATCTAGTTTATCCACATGAAGTTTTAGAGGTTCGCATGAAGATTTGATTGAGTTATGAGTATATGTGTTATGACAATTGTTGTGTTGCTTTAGTTGGTGTTCCTAAAAGAAGATGATGTGATTCTAACAATTTGATTTGTTGTGGATACTTCTATGGTGATTCATGATGCTTGTGGATGTTTCTAGATTGTTCTCTATCCGTGTTGTTGGTCTGTTGTGTTAGCAATTGGTGATTTTCTTTTGTGAGTTCATGTTTTTCATGATCATGGCCGGTAGGGTTATTGTAGCATGTTGTAGATTTTTAAGGCATAATTGTTTAAGGTGTTTCATGTTTGAGACATGTTGTTTTGGGTCCTTACTATGTTTTGACTGACATTTTTTGGTGCAAATTGATAATTGTTTATTGATTTGGACCGATAGTTTGTACACATTTTATATTTTGTTGGGCCAACATATAGTTGATGGGTAAAAGCACAAACTCGTATCACACTTTATAAAGGAATTGGCCAACAACAAATTTTTTTTTTAACTTCGACCACATAAAAGTGGTTTTTATGTTTTGAATTTCAAAATGGTGTAAACTAATGAAATGTAGAATTTTTGGTGTAGTTTATTCTTGTAATTTTTAATTTTTTAAAAAAAAAATTTATTATGTTTTTATCACTTTAAGGACAAATTTTGGAATGCTAAAAATTTCATAAAAGAGTGACTTCACGGGCCGTCAAGAAACAAATTGAAAAAAACTTCATTTCTCCCTTTTTTTTTCCAAATAGGTAATTTCAATATCTTGTGCATGGAAAAAAATCACATTCTGATATATATTTTTGTTGTATTAACATTTTAAAGTCAAACATGTCAGAATTTGACAGTTTTCAAGAACTGTAAACTAATTTCAATTTTTTCAATCATTTAAAAAAAAAAACATACCCTTTTGAAGTAGACTCTCTCCTCTTCTGCCCCATATAAGATTTAAAACATTTTAATAAGTTTTACTATCTTTTTTTTAATATCTAATCAACCTCTTTTTTTATTTTTAAAACCTACTTGCATTATTTTAAAAATAAAATATATTAAAACTAATCAAAATATTATAAAAATTATATATCTAGATTCTACACTTCGAGCTCTACAAAAGGGTATTTTTATTTTTTGCAAAAAGATCAATCTGACTACAGAAATACTCTATCAAAGATTAATGTTTCAGAAAATTCTAAGAAATGATGAGTTGGTTGCCATGTAGGATGCCAACTAGGAATTTTCGGCCAATAGGGTTTCAACCGAGAAGGTTTCAACCGAAACCTTCTCGGCTGGTACTGGCTAGGCCGAAAACCTATCGGATGATAAGAACTCAGCTGAAAATGACTGAAATAAAAAAATAATAAATTTATTTCTAATTTCTCAAATTAAGAAAATTCAAAAATAACAAATATTTCAAAATATTCGACTATTTTCAATTAAAGAAGGTTTATTTCGACATTTTAGAAGGTTTATAATTTTAGAAATTTAGAAGACTTATTTCGGCAAAAGAAAAGGCATTTGGACAAGAGGAGAGATATTTTTAAGCTATGTATTGATCTTCAACTTATTTAATTGATTATGTTTTTATGAAAAATGCATTTGAAGTTTGTTTTCACTATTTTTTTTATTAAAATATTAACATCAAAGAAATATTTGTAGAAATATATTTATAAAGAATTATATAGAAAGAAGATTATTTTATTTTATTTACATTAGTTATTGATCAATTATTTTATTTATTTAAAAATTGTTTGAATATGAATGCATTTGTTGTTTTCACTATTTAAATTCTTAGATTTCATTATTATTGATCACCAATTCTATGTTCTTCCATTCTTGTTCTTACATGTCCTCCTTAAATACCTATGTTTTATTAAATTTACCTTTTCCTTTACTTTTATTTCCAATATATATACATAAAATTAGCATACTTATGAAATTAGTAAATTTATATAAAAAACTTCAAAGATATCATTATCAAAAAGTTTATTTTTTGATAAGTAGGAGGTATTTTTCTACAACGTGTCAAATTATGATATTGCTATCAGGATTCAACTGTGTAGTTTCGGGTCAAACTCATTGACCCATGTTTCATGAGTAGTGGTTCCCAAGAACCCATCTCTCATGATAATGAATGGTCTACTTAGCACTCATTGCATCTAGGTGATGCTCACAGAGGTGAAGCACTGGTCCGTCCCAGGAGGTCACCCATCCCGGTACTGCTTTAGCTCAAGCACGCTTAACCAGGGAGTTTTTTCCAAGGTTAAGCCCGCTTGGGTTGTTATCCCATTTGCAAAACCTTCACCAAGTGTTGTGCCTTATGAACCATTTGGAATAGAGCCCCTTTAGCTCATCAAATGATAAGTAGGAGGTATTTTTCCATGGCATGTCAAATTATGATATTGCTATCAGGATTCAACCGTGTAGTTTCAGGTCAAACTCATTGACCCATGTTTCATGAGTAGTGGTTCCCAAGAACCCATCTCTCATGATAACAAATGGTCCACTTAGCACTCATTGCATCTAGGTGATGCTCACAGAGGTGAAGCACTGGTTCGTTCTGGGAGGTCACCCATCCCGGTACTGCTTCAGCTCAAGCGTGCTTAACCAGGGAGTTTTCTCCAAGGTTAAGCCCACTTGGGTTGTTACCCCATTTGCAAAACCTTCAGCAAGTGTTGTGCCGTATGAACCATTCAGAATAAAGCCCATTTAGCTCATCAAATGATAAGTAGGAGGTATTTTTCCACAGCGTGTCAAATTATGATATTGCTATCAGGATTCAACCGTGTAGTTTCGGGTCAAACTCATTGACCCATGTTTGACCCAAAACTACATGGTTGAATCTTGATAGCAGTATCATAGTTTATTATTTATTTATTTATTTGAGAATTATATATAATTTTAAGTGTCTCTTATGTAAAATTATATATTTATAAAGAATTATTTCAAGAGAATTATATATAATTTTATTTGAGAATTATATAGAATTTTATACACATGTATGTATTATTCAATTAAAAATATTTTATGTTTTGCATGTTTATGTTTATTAAAGAATTTTTTAAAAATATTTTATGTTTATGTTTTGCATCTAGTTACAAGCTTTTTAAAATATTTATGCTATATTACTTGCATATGTTTCATGGAAAGCTTGTGTGTACAAATTTTTATGTAGGCACAAATTCAAATTTGAGTGTAATTTGTGATGGAAAATCCAAGGGCTAGATCGAGGAAGTATGATCGAACACGAGTAAGACAAAGAAAGAGAAAAGTGAATGAAGGAACATCTACTGAACAACAACCTATGGAAAATATTGATGATCAAGGTGACGTATAGGTACAAGAACAAACTAAACCTAGTACTAATATAAATTTTTTGGACTATGGTATGGAAAATCTGATGGAGATGGATAATGATTCTCTTTTCAATAATATTTCATCTGAAGATATGTTATCTGAAAGCACATTAAAATTACACTCTAAAAAAATATGGGATGAATTTTTTGAAGAGAAATCTCTAATTGAAAGAGCACAGTTAGTTGCAAAGTTATTTAGACGAAAAGAAATGACCCCTATTTTGGAGTTGTTAGGGGTTGATAATAGGAAAAGGTCATCAAATTTAAAACAAACAATTGTTGAAAACCTACAAGAAGCATTAGAATGTATTGAAAAGAAGAGTCAATCTAGTGATTTAAGTGTTGCATGTAGAGCATTGATGACTGTAATTTCTAGTAAGAAATTATCACGTAGAAGACAAGTTCAAGCAATTTATAAATTACTAAATGTTTCTAGGAGAACTTTTCAAAGGTATATTGAAAAGAGAAATGAAATAGATGGAAAATTTGAGAAAAATTGGGTAAATATTTGTAGGGTTCCTCGAAAAGATAGAATTTCAGAAGATGTAAAGAAACAGGTAGTTGAATATTGAACCACCCACTCTCGTGTTTCTTCCAATAGAAGGGATACTATACAAATAATAGATGATGATGGTACAAAAATTTCTCATCCAAAACATTTTATAGATACAACACAAAGTGAACTTTTTGAAGCATTTAAACAAGAATTTTCAAATGTGAAGATTGGTCAAAGGATGTTTGAAACACTATGACCATCATTTGTACATATAAATAAAGTACGTGAAACTTGTTGTTGTCGAAATCACGTTGAATTTGATCTACACCTATAATCATATAGAAAAGTTATGGCAACAATTGATAAAAATTTGGCCATCCCTAGAAGCACAACACAATTTGTGAAGTCTCTTCTATGTGAAAAATTAGAAAATTCGGATGAATTCAATGTTCAGTGTATAAAAAATGTATGTAATGATTGTGGAGATTTGAAGAATCTTTTACATGTTGACAATAATGAAATGCAAGTTACTTGGAAGAGATTTGAATATGAGACATACTTAATGAAGTCAGGAGTTGAGGCCAAAAAAATTGTTCTCAAAGAGAGTGGATTGCCTTACAATGAATTCATGAGTAAATTTTGCAATATCATATATCCATGTATATCCAGCATTGTCATGGTGCAAGATGGAAAGCTAAGCAATTTTGTTATTCAAAGAATTGTTTTCCACCAGGTTGTGTTCTCTCTATTGTAGATTTCTTTGAGAACTATACATTTAGTCCTCAAACTGAGATCCAAAGTCAATATTATCATTCAGAGCAAGTTGTAATCTTCGTACAAGTTTGCTATAGACATGCAAAGTTAGTGGTCAATGGAATACAAAGTAGCAAAGATGATATAATTATCATCAAAGAGGTTCACTTTTATATTAGTGATTATACGAATCATGATAGAAGCTATGTAGCTCATTGTTTCAAAATGTTTTTTGAAGACCTAAGACGACATGGCATAAATCAAGAACAACACTAGATATGGTCTGATGGATGTGCTGGTAAGTACATTGCTTTTTAATTTATATTTACTTTTAACTTTGAGACTTAAATTGTTTGATTGCTTAAATCTATATATATAATTACTTTTTTGAAGCTAATTTGGTTTTCAAGTGTTTAATTATTTGTAACTTCACATGACAATTTAAGTCTACATAATCCTTTGTTTTGTTAAGCAGTCAACATGCTAGACGCAACACCAATTTTTTGTGGAATTTTTATGAGAGTGGAAATGGAAAAGGAGAGCACGATGGAGCAGGAGCATGTGTGAAGTGTGTACTTCGTCAACATGAACTTGCTAGTATGTAAAGTTTTCACCATATATATATGTGTTCAATTTAGCTTTCAATATTTTTTAAAAGATTAGATATATATATTTAAAAACTAAATTAAATTCTTTTAAATTCCTTGAAAGTAATAGGTGACAAATTATGCCAAATTTTGTGTAACTTGTAGGTAATGCCATATGGAATGCAAACAAAATTGTTGAATAGTACAATAGTCATTTTTTTGCTCGCGACTCAACATACAACACATGGTATTTTTAGGAAGTTACAGGTACATGTCTAGTCAAAATTTGTTAAAAATTTGAGTTTCAAAGTTCAAGTACATACATGATTTCAAATTGAATTTTCAAGTTTGAATTTAAATAGATATTGATCGATCAAATCCTTATAATTGTCAAGAAATTCATGGTATTAGAAATCTGCATCAAATCATGACAACGGGGAGTAGTAGGCCTTATGCAATTAATGTGAGAGAAAAATCATGTTTTTGTATTGATTGCATTGAGGACAATGCAAATATTGATCAATGTGAGAATATTAAAGATGGGTATGTTTCACAATGGGAAATGAAACAATTAATATCAATGCCTCCTTTTGCTGAAGATGACAATGTCAATGTCTACAATCCACTATATTTAGCTGATTACGAATGTGTATCTAATTTAGTTGTTACAGGTATGGAAATTGATTAATTTAGTTAAAATCAAGATTTAAATTTATATATATATATTCTATGTTTAAGTAAGTTTCAAATATAAAATATATTTTTTTACAACTTAAATGTATAATTTACTTTATGTATATATGTGGTGTGTGTACAAGAGATATTTTCACTGTAGTTGCAGATCTTGAAAATACGGAAGGTGTAGATTACTATCTACTAAGATGTATGCAACTAAAAAGAAAATTGGTTGAATTGATGACAGATGGTGATGGATAAGAGTATCTCATTGGATCAGTCATTATTGAAGGCACATATTATCAACAAATAAAGATAGACAAAAATGGTATTATATTTGTTGATTATAGGCCAGGATACAAGGTTCTACATTATAGTCACTTAGTTTTGGCAACAAAAATAAATTTAGAAACTTTACCTAAAAGAGGACGTGCCAAACAAAAGTGGAGGTTGCCTATTGAAGATCATGAAAAGATTTTAGAGATAATTAAAGATAGAGAGGATCCAGATTTTATGTACTAGGAGCTTTAAGTTGTTTTTCGGATATATGTACACATTTATGACTCCAAATCTATAATATATATTTGTATTGATTGGACATGTGACATGATTTAGAATGGTTTTTTTTTTAGAACGTGACATGTATGTTAGATCATATATATGCTTGATACAAAACCTAGTGACTTTAAAAATGTTTTCATTTACATTTTGTTGGTGTAATTAATATTTAATTACACTTTACAAAAGTTTACTTAGGTAATTATTTAATTCCTAGGTTAATTAGTTGTCATCCTTATCTTGTTGAGCTATCTTGTTGCTCAAGATAAGATTAGGGTTATGCATCTTTGCTTTTATAAAGTAAATCATTATCATGTAATTAATGAATTCTCGAATAATATTATGTTGCACATTATTTTGCAACCTCTCTGCTTTTTCTGATTTTCTCTTCTCTAGAAGGTCTTTTCGGTTTGCAAATCTAATCTTGGTTTCTAACATGGTATCAGAGCCTTGATTTGCAGCCCCTTCTCAGATTTTTGAGAAAATCATTACAGGGTTTGTTCGGGATTCCTCGAGGGTATCATGCCTTGAGTTCATCTATGAGGTGTTTTGGATCAGATCGGGCTTCACCATTGGATTCAAAGCATTGGAAAAAGTTAGGTTTGACTTTTATTTTGTATATTTTGGCCATCGTTTGCCAGATCTGTGAGGGTTTCAAGTTGGGAGATTTTTTGCAAGTTTTGGGGGTAGCCAATTTTTTGGAGTAGTTTGAGTAGAAACGAAGGTCACCATTGCGTTCGCAGCTGCCAAAAACCTTAAGAACGCCTATCGTTTTGTCAATTTTGGTGCAGTTGATCCGGGAGGCAAAAAAAATTTGTCTGGGGGGCCGTACGACCTTCCCAGCACGCAGTTCAAGGTTCAAATCTTAATTTTTTTTAAAAAAGCATGTTTTCAGGATTCACACCACTGCTTCTAGTTATAAAAGTAGCCAGCCACTGCCGCACCACCCAATGACAACCAGGAGTGGTGGCCACTAGGCAGCGCCACCATACAACCACTGCTGACCACCGCGCTAGCTCCTAAGGGCTTCTCCACTGGCAGCCCCGATCACATGGGGGACCGGGTGCTATGCGCCCAGCCCCCGACTAGGCCCCTCAAGCTTAGCAGTGGTCTTATTGAAGACTAAGGGCCCGGAGCCAGCCTGGCCATTGATCAAATATTCCGGCATTCACAGAGGATATTCTGACCAGATCTGCATAATACCGGCGGCTATGGAGGAATATTCTAGCTATTTTAGAATATACCTATCGCTAAAAAAAATTTCTGGCAAGGGGGGATTTTTTTGCCCTGACGGCTAGATGGCTGTCAAATTTTTTGCCATGAATTGCTGACATCAACATGATGTCACCCTGGCCATATGGCCCTCTTTGCCCTTCCTAGCCCTGATTTTTCCTAAAAGAGCAGTTTTTTTTTCTTTTGGTCATAACTTGGGCATACGGTATCGAAATCGGGTAAACAAGATATCACCAGAAAGCTGGTTCCAAGCACTTTCTAGTGGTACAAGTTATTTTACAGTATTTTTTTGTTTATCTACATTTATTACTGTTTGAATTCAGATTTTTTTTGGGCTTCTGAGCTCATAACTTTTTGCCACGATCTCTGATTTTCTCCATCTTTACAACATTGGAAAGGTATTGAGGAGCTCTATCTTGCTATCCATTCACTTTTTTCTATATCTATCCCAAGTTTATCATTATTCCAGATTTGTCCCGATGGGTGTTTTGGAGATTACTTGGATGTTTTGGCAGTTGGAAAAGTGAAATTTGAATATTTGTACTTCATTTCAATACCACATCATGTTATTTTTTGTTTATGCACATTTAGGATTCTCTCCTTTTACAATAATTGGGGTATTGTAATAAACAAACTGAGATAAAGTTCCATCAAGGGGTTTCTTGCATAATAAATCTGATTAGAGTGTAGTTTTCACTTTGATCTCCATATCCATTTTAATTTGATGATAGCTCGCATGGGTTATTTGGTTTCCTAGTTTCTTTTGGCCACATTTTTGCTATAGCTTGACACATATCGGATTCATCAGTTCACACTTCAGTTGAGAGATTATGTTTCTTGATCCTCATTGGTTCAGATTCTTCTCAGTTTGAGGGCCATATTTTTATGGTTAATGTTCTAGAGTCTTTTCTTGGTACTCCTTCCCATGGAAGAGTTTTAGTCATAGTTTGGCATCAGCATCAAGATACACATATTCTAGATTTTGTCATCATCTCTTCTACTATTGCTTCATAGATTCCAAGGTTGTTCCAGTTTGTGAGTTTTCCAGTGTTCTGTGGCATCGGGTCTGCTGTCACATTATCATGATTTTAGTTTTGGTTTCAGTTGTAGACAAAAGTATCTTTCCTTTCTTGTTTGATTGTGGTTTCAGTGTTACTCCACAATTTTCTTCTAGTGCTTCTTTGCAGCAGTCATCTCATTGTAGGGGGGTTTTGTCCCACTGGGTTTTCCTTCTCTACTTTATTATTGCATTTGTACTTGGGTACTTGATCAGGCCTTGTTGCCAGGACCCATTCATGCTTTGTTACATTCATCTTAGTTTTAGGTGCATTCTTTGCTTCTCCCTAAGTTGCACTTATGGGGGGGTGTTGGTGTAATTAATATTTAATTACACTTTACATAAGTTTACTTAGGTAATTATTTAATTCCTAGGTTAATTAGTTGTCATACTTATCTTGTTGAGCTATCTTGTTGCTCAAGATAAGATTAGGGTTATGCATCTTTGCTTTTATAAAGCAAATCATTATCATGTAATTAATGAATTCTTGAATAATATTATGTTGCACATTCTTTTGCAACCTCTCTACTTTTTATGATTTTCTCTTCTATGGAAGGTCTTTTTGGTTTGCAAATTTGATCTTGGTTTCGAACACATTTTGCCTAAATTCCTTTAAATCATCTAAATTTCCAATTGCATTTTTACATGTTGAACATGGTTCATTCTTTTAAGTTCACTCAAGAATCTCTAGAAATTCCTTTATATCATCTCTAGATTCCTTGATTGTATTTTTATGTTTGACATGGAATTGTTAAACTTTCACTTTCAAATCTTTGAATTTAAATATTTGTTCAACTCCAATAATATACATGAGCTAGATTGATTGAATATATATATATATATATATATATATACATGCAACAATTTGTACAAAACCTAGTTTATGTTCTAATTTTGCATTTAAATTTATTTATGTTCCATGGAATTCTTAAGTTCACATGAATATTTCATTTCATTTGAACATTCAACTCCACAAACTTATATAATTATCTAGTTTATCTGGTGTTTGATGTTAGGGTTAGAAATGGGAGATATCTAGCAATTAAATGCAAATTTAAGTAATAAATAGAGAAACTAAAAACATAGAATAAATTATAACATAGAGAATTTAACGTGGTTCACCCAATCCGGGCTACATCCACCAAACCACAGCCATCCAATGATTTTATTATTTAGTGCAAAAACCTATTACAATCTTGTGAATAATCACATTTTTCATTATACTGTAACACCCAACCAAACACCTTTTTAACAAGCTTAGAAGCTTCTAGATTTGGGTTCTACAAAATTGGATTTTTCTTTTTTCGTTGATTTTTCCTTTTTCTGGTGATGACGCAAAAAAGTAGGAGGAAAATTTTTCTCGGGGGCTGCCACCCTCGAACCCCCGCCCAGGGCACGGCCCGACCTCAGACCCCAGCAAGGATACATGTCAGGATGTACAGTATAGCATGATAAGTCACCACACACCAACATTTGAGTGGTGAAGAATCTAAACATAAATGTTGTCTCTAGTTTTCTTTATTTTTTATACATTACTAATGCACGACATTCAGTAATTTTAAATGATCATCTGGATTTTCATGTATCCTAATCATCACATCCTAATTTTATTATTTTTATCAAGTAAGCATCCCTCATCCTAATCATCAAGTTAAGATCACTTTATCAAGTAATAACCCATTTAACCATAATCATCCTCTAGAATCATTTAAAAATTATCCATCTAGATCCATCTCAACCATACATCCATTCTCCATCCTTAATAAAAAAATTATCACTTGAACATCAAAATTTGGTTACTTGGTCTCAATCTAGTCCATACATCATATTTTCCTTTCGTCATTACCCAAATATTTCAACATCTAGGGACCTTATCCTTAATCTGGACTATCATCCATTTCAAATCCAATCTCCTAATAAAAAATCACTTGACCTTATAATTTGATTTCATCTTTTTAATCCAAATTTGCTTAAGAACATTAGCTCCTATCTTTTAAGTATAGTTATTAAATCCATTTTGTTAATGTTAGATTGTATCCAGGTTCTCTTGGTTTGGTCTTTCTTGTTCACCTCAAGGTGCATTGGAATATATGAACATTGTAGTGAATCACAGTGATGGTGTTTGGGGTGCTTGAGATAGCTACATTTTGGCATCAATTTAACTTTGTTTACCATGTATAGCTTGAGACCATGTATGTAATGGTCCATCTTTCCAGTACAATTAAATATGGATTGATTAATTTTTAATTTATATAGAATTGTCATCCAGGAATATCTAGATCTACTTATATTAAATGTGCATAACTTTCAAGATTTAATTATATATCAATTTCCAATTGCATATATATAAATGTTACACATGGAATTGTTAAACTTTCAAGACTAGAAATTTGATTTCATTTACATTCAACTCCACTTATAGCTTACATGCTTTCTTTGAATTATATGGAATTCTTAAGTGAACTCTTGAATATATATATATATATTTGATTTCATTTACATTCAACTGGACACAAGTATAGATCATCGTCTAGTTGAAGAATTATTTGCATGCAAATTCAAATGAACATGTTTATTAGATTATATGGAATTCTTAGGTTCACATATAGCATGATATATGCACAATTTAAATGTATTTAACCTAGACTGACTTTAAAAATGAACATTTAGAGCTTTAAATAATTCAAGAACTATCATCTATTCCAATTGCATTTTTATGTTCTACTTTAAAATATATCATTAATCTCAAGCATATTTGCATTCAATTTTTTCTATTTCTTGACCTATTTATTAAAGACAAATTCATTTGAACTATTTATTTAAATTAATTACATGTACATGTCCATCTTTTTAAATTTACAAATAGCAACCATTAGATAGTGGACAACATTTTGATTTCATGATGCAAATAGATATGTACAACAAGTGCATTTGAACAAACCATAATTTAAATTTAAATAAAGGTACTTGTTCCTTGCTAAATAAATAAAACCATAAAATAATTTAATGCATGATGTATTTATAGATGTAATGTAAGTGAACATCAAACCATAATAATGCACGTATATAAAAAACCTAGATTCAAATCATAAAACATAAATGCATGAATGTGACTTGTAAATCATAACAAGTATATATGTGTACCATAAAACATAAGTACAACACGTGCAAATGTTCAATACATAAATCATAAAAAGTGTCTCCAACATGTAATAATATAATCTTAAACATGTAATACTATAAAAAAAATCTCAAAGAGAGGGATGTCTGGTATGAATAGAATCATCATATCTTTGGCCCGATCTATCCCTCGATCTCTCCCTTGACCTCTCCCTCGATCCATGGCTCGATCTCTCCCTTGATCCATAGCCCAATATCTCCCTCGATCCATGGACCGATCTCTTTGCTAATCCAAGATGTGTGGATCCATGTCCTAATCCAAGATCTCCCGATCTATGTCCTGAGCCTCATCCCAACCCCTGCATGTGTTCAAGTACATATATGTAAAATTATCTAAAATTACAATGTACTTGAGTTCAATGTGTTCAAACTTAAACATCAAGTAATTAATTTTTTTATTAGATTTAAATGTACCTCATCTGCATACTGCGCGGGATTGGCATCATGCTCCAAATTTCCAAAGTTTGACAAATCACCATACTGCTTAAAATTTTCAAGTACACAATTTCAATCAGGAGATAAACAACTAGAAGTTTTTAAAATGCATTACATAAATTTTTAGAACACAATTTTATATATGTATTTAAATTATAAATTGAAAGTACCTGTTGTGCCTGCTCGATGGCTCTACCAATGTCACTAAGTTCATGAGAATGTAAAGACATCGCAGGGGGCTCTGTAGCATGTACAATATCAGTGGAAAAAAGAAGCCGACTATATGTCCCATGGACAGGATCAAGTGTCACAGTAGCCTCAACGTGAGTTGTAACATCCGGACGACTACCTGGACAAGCTAAAGGATCAATAGAAACATGATGTACATGGGATTCTGTAGGCTGATGTGGAATATCCTGAGCTGCATTTTCCACCCCATGGCTCGTATGTGTATGAGGATATCGCTATCTAATAAAGTTCGGTACCTTGTCAAGAGCAATCCCATGGTCCTCAATGATAACCTGATATGCTACTAGTAAATCCAAAATTGAGATTCTACACATATTATGCAGAGTCATGTGGGTCATATGCTCAACATCTGCAAGAGTAGGTAGATCGGCACTAATAAATGGATCATACTATGCAGATGTAGCCTCAGTGGGAGGAAGGTTGATCCACAGACGTAATAAGTATCTACTAACTCGATCAAATGAAATTTGATCAATCTGTGTCGTAATAGAGGTAATGTTATCAAAAATCTAACTCTAAGTGGACCCTGTTGTTGCTGCCAATTCCAAACATTTTGGTAAACCAAAATTTTTGGGCCAACTAATGCCCTCTTGTCCATAGGCGGTGGAAAATTTCAAGGCCTAAACTGTGGTTTGTCAGAAAAATGGCCTTTACCCTGGCCAGCATGCTCGAGATAAGATGTGTAGTCCACCTCTATATGTAAATGAAATTTTGCATATAACTGTTTGACAAAATATAGTGGCAGCTCGTCATTGTGATGCCATCTATGATGTGCTGCCAACCATCTAGGGTTTATGAATGGCGCAACAAGAGGATATTCACACCTTGTAACCACATATCCTCTAATTTTATTTTTTCCTCTATAAAATGGGAACATGGATAACACATTTTCACTTGAAACTAATTTGGCAACTTCTCTATGTTTCACTGTGCCAGTAACACTCCTGGCAAGAGAAAAATAAAACTGCTCAATTTTGATTTCATCATAAGGATTGTATGATCAAATTGTCTCGATCATCTTAATAATCTCATGTCTAATAGTGACTAATCTATCTCGATTAGCCAAATTGGGGGAGTTGTGAATTGTTTGCTCTAAACATTTTAGAGCATTGACTAATCTAGCAATACTATCCTGAAATATATTTGATCTAGTTTGAGCTTCTCGCTCAGAACGAGGGGAATGATGAGATCCCTTATTGGCCATGATATATATAAATAGATAGAGATCTTCATATCATTAAAACAAAATTACATGATGAACTAAAAAAATTTAAATTGAATTTTTTTCAAAACTAAAAATATATATATATTTAAATTAAATGTAAAATTTTCAAGTTTCAAAACTAGAAAACATTTTTAAATTTAAATGTATCTTAGAATGATATCTAGTTCAAACTTTATATCTATCTCTATGTGAACCTAGTAAATCATAGATGCATGTAATATGCAACCAAGAATAAATATGGAAAAAATATATTTATCCTTTCAACCACTCTATACTAAAATTAGATCAAAATAAAAAAATACTCTTCATTACAATTGGTCACATATATAGTCTTTCTTTGTAATCAATTATTTTTTAAATCAAACACTAAATAAAAAGGTTAAAATTTCCTTAATTTTTCGATAATGTAAAACTTATTCAAGTAATAAGTAAAATTCTTTGAAATAAATTCCTTAGGAATAAAATATAAACATTGTACACATGTTTTGTAGGCACAATATCTCCTTTGATATCATCTTTTTCTTTCATGAAAGATGAATTTAGGCCTCAGGAATGCTATGTTTGATTAGAAACCTTGGCCTTGTAAGCATGGAATGACCTTTATTTCATCATATAATTTATTTTCTTCTTCAATGAACTTAACTCAATAGTTCACCTTTTGTAACAACTTAGATAACATAAGAAATTTGACAACTCCAAAGAGACTTTCAATACATTTGTGTATGTACATATATACATTTATGTGTATGTATGTATGTACACATGTATGCATGTGGGAGTGCATGTGTACATGTATATACATGTATATATATGTGTATGTGTGTACATGTGTACATGTATATACATGTATGTATATGTATGCATAAATATATATATGTACATGCACGTGCATACATACACATACATATATTTATGTACATACATACACACATACATATGTATGTATATATATATATATACATGCATACACACATACACATACATATATAATACATACATACATACATACACACATATACATACATATATAATACATACATACATACACACATACACATATATGCATGTACATACATACACACATACACATATATGCATGTACATACATACACACATACATGTATGTGTATATATATATATGCATACATGCATACACACATACTCATACATACATACATACATACACAGATACACATATGTTTATATAATACATACATACATGTACACATGTATGTATATATATGTACACATACAAATACGTGCATTATGTACATAATGTATACATGTACACACATACACATATATATGTACACACGTGCATACATATATGTATACATGTACATGTACATATGGTGAACTAAAAATTTGGGGCTTTCAATTTTGAATTAATAGAAATGTAAATTTAGGAAAAATGTATGTATGTACATACACATGCATTTACATATATTGTGTACACATGTACATGTATGTACACTCAAGTACATACACATACATGTCCACACATACATACATATACACATGTATATATGTGTATATTGTAGTTATCATACTAAAATGTATGCTATGCTTCTTGTGTACTCTATAAATTTTGAGTACAGGGTGAGCTAGCTTAAATCTATCCATAATTTCTTAAATATCTAGGATCTAACCATTGGAATCTAACAAGATTAATGATGTAAGTCTTGTTGTAGGTCAATTAGCAAGGTGGTGTTTACACCTGAGCTTGGTGATGAGTTTCAAATATAAGTGCTACAATTATGGAATTTTACATGGGTGTCTCATATGCCTAGTAGGTATGTTGATTTGGATGGGAGCTAAAAAGTTACATTTAGCCTATTTATGAGAATGAAAAAGTTTACACTACCATAAAACTGTGATTGCATATTACCAAGAAATGAATTCAATTCTAAAAGAAAAAAAATGATGGGTACTGTGTCTGCAACTTTCTTTGAATTGTTAATGCTTCAGCTCTATTGGTTTTGTTGAATGCCTTCAATGAAAGTTGAAGGTTTCAAATTTCATATAGACATTGCAAGTGGTAAATCAACCCCTCATCTGTACTTGTAGTCTGCACTTAACAGACATACTAACTAGAGTAATGTGTTTTCCTAATCTAAGTGGGTGTGGAATAAATAAAAATCAAATGGTAGTTACATAATCACAACATGAGACTATGATAGATGATACTCAAACAAACTTTGCCTTGGATCTTTCAATAGATAGTCCTCCACATTCAAGTGTTAAATATATTAGGAAAAACATATTTCATCTACTTAATAGAGAGATTCTTTATCTGAGGATATGGCTAAGCACAAAAAATTTAAGAAATTGGGAAAAAAGGAAGAAAAAAGGAAAATCATGATATTGTAACATGCATTAAAAGATAGGAACTGTAGTTAAAAAAAAAGTAACATGATACTGAAAAAACAAGCAACATGAGAATGATAGTTCTAACTCGAGTTTCCTAATTAGGGGAAAGGACCCAATAGTTGTGCACCCTAACTTCACGCTTCTAATTATCCTACATGGAAATTTCAAATCACTCCAATTTTTTTACAGCAGCTTACTTGGAAAGTCCCCTGCTTATAACTAAGGTTTCAGGGCCACATCATCAAATATGATGCCATGTCAGTATGCTTTTTTTCAAGGTTCCCAAAAAGGCCCAAAAAAAAAGTGAGACCAATACTTATGAATTCACATCATATTTTATTGAGCACTGATGTGGAATCACATGATTGGTTGTTTTCTAGATCAAAGGAATACATTTTGTTTAAATACAGGTAGTCATCATCAACACTAACAACTTTAAAGTCACAACTATTTGTCCAATATTGATAAAAATATTGGGCATTATATAAACAACTACTATCACAACTATTGAAACATGCTCAGGTACTGGGTCCTCTCCCCTACTTCTCATTAGGTGTTTCTTTGTGCTATCCAAACCATGACTGAAAAAATTGTAAGAACTTGGTAAACTTGTGAGTCTTTCAGGTTTATGAGTTAATTGCCAAATAACTGGCCAAAAACTTAGTGGCAGCTGCATAAGTCAATTCTGCCCAAAAAAATCTTATTTTGTCCATGATTTTTTAAGCATTTGAGCATGTTATTGTGAGGTCGCTCTGGTTTAAGTCAAATTTTCCCAAAAAAATCTTATTTTTTCCATGATTTTTTAAGCATTTGAACATGTTATTGTGAGGTCGCTTTGGTTTAAAAATGCAAAAAATAAAAAATGTTTAGGGTCCATGTTTTCCATGGATAGAATTTTTAAAATATTAATAAGTATGTAATTTATAATTGTATGACAGCGTGGTGATTTTAACTTGTATTTTGATCTATAGATGAAGGTAAAACATAATATTTCAATAACAGAGTTAAGATTTCCATAATTGTATGTCTTGATGTCAATATTGAAGATAGAAGACAGTGTGAATGGAAATTCTATGAAATTGACCATATACTGAACTTCATAAATGGGTATGCAAATGGAGCATTCAGTAAGTATAAAACATCTTAGCCCTAAGCTTTGTTTGAGCTCTACCTAGGTATTCAAGTTACATGGGACTGCATTACTCTCAGGGTTTGTTTTGACTGGCTAAGAATTTCTATCCCAAAGCTCGGTCTATTTAATCATTCATATTTTGGTTTCAGTTTTATTTAAATTCTTTTTCTTTATGTATGTTTAGAAATGAAAGGATTGAAACAACATAAAATGTTTCATCCAAATAGAAGTTCATTCATATGCCCCAATAACTAGTAATGTGTTTTCTTTACTCAGTTTTTAAGGCCGTAATGGCAAATAACCTCAATTTCTTCCAAATTGACAAATAACCTCAATTTCTTCCAAAGAATAGTTTAAGCAAGATAAATCAGTAATACCTAGGAACTAGATCTATACAATCTCACTTTTCTCACAAAACCCCAAATTTCTAATCCACTAGAGAAAACTGTTTAAACAACGAAATCTGATAATGTTCCAAAAATCATAACCAAATCTATGTATTTCCTTCATTAATATCACAAACATCACAAATTTTCATATCTTTTAGCCAATAAAATAGATGAGAAGAATTTCTTTTAAAAAATCAATGAAACCCTAACTCCAAATACATCACAAAAATATCTCAGACGAAATAGAACACAAAGAACGTGAATCAAAGAATCCACCAAATGACCTCGGATAGAACCTGCGTATATATGGGTTTTGTTGGTCTTGACCTCGGTCGACAAGCTCTCGCCCTGAACCCTTTCACCCGAGCATTCAAAATGGTCGGGCTGGTTTTTTTTTATTTTATCTCATCATTTTTGGTTGACACCTTTTCAGTCGAGAAGGTTTCGACCGAAAGTCACTCAGCTGAAAGAGTGTTGACACTTAGGCACCATGTCACTACCCCATGGCTTCAGCTGAAAACCTGTTGGCCAAAAGTAATCTGTTCGAAATTACTTTATTTGGCCAAAACTGTGACATAGTTTTGTGCTTTTACCCTAATGTTATCCTTAGTTGTGGATATATATGATCTATTGTCTATACCATTTGAAGGCATGGTGTGCAATAAATGTTGAGTGTTGTGTGCAAATAATGTTCTAATCTTTCGAAGGCAGAAGTAAAGTGTGAAGAAGAGTGAGCAAAAGAAAGTGTTTATGTGCTTAACTCAAACTATAATCAAGCATTAGAAGATGTTATTTTCTCAATTCAAAATCTTCTAGATGTAATTTGTGTAACACCCCTCCATTTTGTTCTTTTGATTGAACAGTGTTCGTTATGTATGTTTTGCTTTGTTAGCACGTTGGTTATACTTGATTACTATTGACCGCTAATTGTTAAGCATTGTAAACATTATGTTTTGATGTGATGGCACTTTAATCAAATGTTATTATTATTTCATATTATGGATTAAATTAGCATTCATGTGAATTATTGATGTTTATGCTTTGATTATATCAGTGATGATTAGTTGCGTCAGTTAGCGATATTGTATTGGTGAAGGGGATGGGATCACATCACTCGCATGCGAGCGCCCTGTGATCCCGCGATTTTCTCTTCACAGTGTATATATATATATATATATATATATATATATATATATATATATATATATATATATATATATATATATATATATATATGCATGTTTTGACACTCGTATTGTGTGCAAGATGCAGGTACAGGACATCGACTCGACTTGGTTCCATGGGTCTAAGCGTGTCCCTTGTCCAACGAAAAATGATTGGGAGATAGTAGCTAGATTTTCTGTGTCGTGACATCACCCTAGCCATAGTGTGTCGTCGGGTTGTTAGTTGGGATAAGTTATTTTGTTGCCTCTTCTCTCCTTGCCTACGTATTTAAATTTGCACAAAAAAAAATGGTGTTTGTTTTATTTAATTTCATTGTCAAAAAAAATAAAGGAGTGCTCATTAATTAATTAGTTAGTTTAATTCAATCAATAAATAATCTAATCATGGTTTAGATTTATTTATTGATAAATTAAATTAAAATGTTGTGTTAGCATTATTAAATTTTGAGATCAAATCAAAATAGAAATTGCCTTGCATTCCTTTTTGAAATAAAATTAAAAATAATTTTTTAAAGTAAATTGGTAAATTCAATTTTGTTGAAGAAAGAAAATTTAATTATCATTTGGGTTGCAAAAAAAATAGATCTTTGTTTTAAATTAATATTGTGCAAATTACACTTGGAAATGGAAATTGTTTAATGAAATTGCAAAAATAAAATATCTTGTTTTAGCAATAAGTTTGGTGGGTGAGTCCATTTTAGGGGTTTGACAAATTTTGGAGAAGGGATTGCATAAGGTAATTGCTATTTTATTTTGAATTTTGAATTTGCAATTTTGGAGAGCAAACTTGGATTGAAATTCTTGGAAGAAATTGGGAAGAAAAGATTGAAGATTTGGTGAAGTTGAATTGAAAAAAAGGAAAAGGAAAATCTCCATTGAAGGATTTGAAGCTTGGAGAAAACATAAGGTGCAATGTTTGAAATTTTATGCATTTCTTATTTTTGAAAATCTTTTTTTTTGAAAGTGTTCAAACTGTTGGATTCAATTGTGAATTAGAGGAAGAAAACCCATCAAAAATCTCCATTTAAATTTGAACAAAAGAATCCTCAAAATATTGTGGAAACAAAAAGATTCAAAATTCATAATCAAACTTTCAACATAAAATTTGAAACAAACCTGGGGATTCAAATGGATTTTCTTATGAAATTGTGGTTGCTTTGGAAAAATCTTCTTTTTGATTTGCAAAGAAATGAGAAATCTTTAAATTGCTGTGTTAAATTATGTAATTTCAATGGCAATTTATTTTATCTCTTAGATTGAGCATTTGCCCAATTTGGGTATTCAAAAAAAAGTATTTTTACAGTCATTTTATTATGACTGTGTGTATATATTTATATATATGCATATATATATATACATACCTGGTTATATGTATATATATATACATATATATATACAAATATATATATATATATTATGAGTTTCGTTGATTTAAATTTTTTGAAGAAATAACAGAATTTCGTATTTTTCTTCATTCTATTTTTTTGCCCAGAAAATGTTTTTTTTTACCAGTTGAAATTTTTACGAATCCACTAATGGCGGATCATTTTTCTTTTTTTGTTTGTGTTCGCCGTGCATGGTGGAAGGGAAGGGTTCAAGCCCTTGGCCACCCCCATGGATGGCGACGACCGCCTGTGGAGGCAGCGCCGTCGCTGCCTGCACAAGCCGCCGCCCCCATTCATGGGGGCTGCATCCCCTGTTAGGGCAGGGCGCGGCCGAACCCTAATGGGTGTCGCTTGTTATGATTTAAAATCTTTTTTTATATATATTTATTATATTTATTAAATATAAAGCATATAATATATTTTATATCATATGTTTTATATTTAATATATATAATATGAAAATTTGAAATTAATGTTTTATTTTATCAATTAAAATATAATTTATATATATATTTTTTAATATATATGTTGTATATAATAATTTAAAATTATTTATATATAATATATGTATTATAATATGTTTATATTATATTTTAATGTATGTTTAAGTGATTATTTATATTTAAATATTAATTATATATGTATTTTAAAATATATATGTATATATATTTTTGATTACATAGATATTTAAAATATATATATATATATTTATATTTAAATGTGAATTATTCTTTTTTTTAAAAGAGAAAAGGTATTTGTAAGGGATAGATGAATTTTTTTTTATGGAAAATCATTGTATATCAAAAGAAAGATTGATTTAATTTATTGTGTGTATTGTGTCAACAAGAATCAAACAGATAGTCAAACTCTTATGTGATTGTGCAAAAACATAGTTTATTTAATTTGATTAAGTGTACTAATGCGATGAATGATTGGATTTACGAAATCCTAATGTAGATTACCTTATATTGTTTGCAAGCCTCTTTTCGTCGTTGGGCATCCATTCTTGTTGGAATTTGAGTCAGATTTTGTAAGTCTTCCAGATAGAACCGTCTACTATGTTTTGGGGTTGCTGTCATGTCGGTTGACCTTGTTTGCCTTGGGTAGTGCGTAATTGTGTCCAGTGTTGTACCCGGTTATCATGAACGGGCTATGTTGACTTCATGTCGTGATTAGGGATTCATTATCCCTAGGTTGCACTTGAGTACCCTTTGGTTGTGGTATAGTTCCACGTGTTGTCTTAGAGAAGTGGCTTACATTGAGGGATGACACACAAAGTGGTGCCAGGAGATCTCAATGTAAGTTAGTTAATTCAGTGAAAACTTAAACCAATTGATTAGTGTAGGTGGTACCAACATTTAAAAAGATTAATTTTGCCTCGCTCATGGACGCAAGTGCTTGTAAAGATTTGGGATGAGACGAGAAGGCCTGGAATGGCAAGATCGTTATCTTGTCCCTTCGAAAGATAACTGATTCCGCATTGGTTTGCATGTGGGGCCGGGAGTCGTTAGAGGTTACCAGGATATCCCGAGATGGGGGCCGGGACCTAGGAAGACTTGCCAGGATATCCCATGCGACATTGTGATGACACTTCTCCTAAGTCAACAATATGTTTGTATTCGTGATGTGATCATTTACTTAAAATCTGGAAGCATTGTAACCTTTGTGTCATGTGATGTCATGTTTGTATCTTTTTCAGTTGAGTCATGTTGCCTATGTTTAGAGGTTGTTGGTCTTGACCTGAAATCCTTGTTACTATCTCCTAGCACGGGGGGTGAGCCTTCGGGTATCACTTGGTTGGGTGGAACGTGCACCTTACTCCATTGTTTTTTTGGCTCTTGCTCGTGTGGACGAGGCTTTCATATTGGAGAGCTCGTGGAATCCAGTTGCTACCTTGGTTCTTTTATGTTAGTCATTCTTGTATTATTTTTACCCCTCATTGTTATCGAGGTGGAAATTGTAATTAAGCTATCATGTTATTGATTTACCTCATTCTGGGAATGAGTGATGTAATTGTAATTGTAAAACTTCTGTTATTGGTAACCATGAAGGATCTCATGGTCTTAAATGAAAATCTCATGTATGGAATGTATGTGCTTTAATTATTTAAGTGAATGTTGTTATGTTTCATTTCATGCATGTTGTTTTAATTGGTGATTTAAATAATCTTTGTCTCATAACCTTAGGGGATTGTTGGCTTTGTGTTGTAATCTTTTAAATGCAGTAGTTAGGTAAGCAAGGGTGAGGGGCGGAGCAACAAGAGAGGGATGGAGAGAGGGAAGGATCAATAGAGAGTGGGAGAGAGAGAGATAAGGTGAGGGAGAGATGGATTTCATTCGCAATAATGTGATTGCATTATAATGCACTCGAGTTATTATTTTCTTTGGAAATTTCCAAGCCTTTGGCTTGAATTTTCCTTGGCCTTCCAACCCAAAGGTTTGGAGTGATGTTTTAATGTCCAAAGATGTGTTTTTATAAATAGTAAAATTTTTGACACAATCTCAAGTATGCCCCTCATCAAGTTTACATATGTTTCAATGTCATCAAAAAATACCATGTGATAATGATAAGATCTCCCTTAGCTTTCTAAGAATGTGATATTTTCACATTTTGAGTATGTTAAGGTTTTCATCTTTAATTTCTTTTGCTAGTGTATTCATTTTTTTTCAAAAACCAATGTGTGGATTTTTTTACTTTATTTTTTAACCATTCATCAAAATTTCAAATAAATTACTTTTTTAAATACTACACTCCATTCTACACATATTAATTATTTTTGTATTAGTTTTTTTTTTTAAATAGGGAGGAGCACAATTAATTTTCTACTTTTCAGGATGTTTCCACTTTGAAAATTAATAAAATATATATTCATCAAAAAATTAGCATAAAAATTGGGCATAAACTACATTGTGTTAGCTAATTTCTCACCAAATCAATTATTGAAATACTAATTTTTTTTTAACATTTTAGGGAGGCTTCACTAGACACTATATTATGTTTTTTTGAAAAATATGTGACCACTTTGTGTGGCCTCACTTTTTGAACCCCTTAATGTCCATAATTTTAAAAAATAGTGGTTTAGAAAGTAGATTCGGAGCACCATGACTCTTTTTTTGTTGCATCTTAAAAAATAGTAATTTTTAAGGCCACGTTGCTATGGTTAGAGTGGGGAATGAAGAGTTGAATACCATCATTATGTCATAGAACTGGGACTCCTAGAATCACATGCTAGGAAATCCTTCACAAACCTTTCTTCGTACCAACTATTTGGATTGTGGCGACGTTGGCTTAGTTAGTGTTATGAAATCCAAAACAAAAATGTGATCCCAAATTTCCACTCATACAATTTTGACTCTTATATTTATAATTTAAATGTAGGTCTCATAGCTTTAATTCAATTTGATAGTTGTGTTTATTATATTTAAGTACAATTAAATATTTAATTATATTTTATTCATATTTAAAAGTAAGTCTTAATTGATAAAACTTTTGACTATTAAGTTATTTAATATTTAAGTATAATCTAATATAGTAGTCAATGAACAATTATATTTATAGGTACATTGACATTTTGTAAATAATGTTTTATTACAAAAAGATGACAACATATTATTATTCACAACCATACTTATATGTGCATTGACATATAGTTGCATACAATACTTCATTACAAAAATTTAACAACATATTAAAATTCACTATATATAACTTATTTAAATTCACAATACATAGTATTTATTTAGAAAAAGAAAAACATCATTAAAAAACATAAAAATCACACCTATCATATTCTAAACATTTCCACATCAATTTTATTAGTTCTCACTATAACATGGAATTATAGCTACAACATTTTTTTATTATTAAATGGTAAATAGGTTCTATAGGGCTTCTAAAACCCAGTTGCAACAAAATATTAATAGAAAAACAACTGACCAATGGAAAAACAACAAACAAAAAATAGAGAACCAAAAGCCACCATAGACCCTAGAGCAAAGTAGTATTGTTGCTAACACATTGCTAACATCTAATTTGTGAAGGATTGATTGTTGATATAGTAGGGCACTAGAAAGAGACCTGTGGCACAAAGAATGTCAATAGTGTGATTAATTGCTCACTCCAAGTGAAATGTTCTACGCCCTTCTTCAACAAAATGTAATTAGCATTGCAACAATTTTTCAAAAGTTGCATGTGATTTGGACACATTAACTTGATTTGGATTCACTATATAATGATGTTATGAAAATTAATGTAAGCTCTTGTTGAATGCTTGCCTCTAATTAAATACAAAGTTTTTATTTCTTTTACATTTAATTAAAGAATGTAGTGCTATCCTATTATATACTATATGCGTTATTAAAGAAGTCATAATAAACTTTCCTATCATAAAGATTAGCTAACAACAAACCACAAGATCACAAATTTGAAACCATTTGAAAAATATTTAATACATTTGTATGTAGTTTGTAAAGATAAACCACTAGATCCTTCCATCCAAATTGATATGAACAAAGATGTGATTCTATCCATAAAAAATACCAATCAATACATTTTGTTGTGAACTATTATCCATGATACAATCTTTCATTTTTCAGTTGAATACAAACTATGTTTATAGTGCAATGATGATTACATGAATAAGATCTTTGATCAAAATCTTATGTGATATTCTAGATTTGTGCAATGATGAATTTGAGTTACTATGATTGTGTTGGATCTTAATAGATAGATATGGTTTTAGTTTAGTGAAGACAACTACTTGAGCAAGGCCCACTAAAGGTAATTATCCTTCACCCTTTTCTCTTCAATTACTTCATTCTATTTTAGTTGCTACTTCATAAATGCAATTTGTGCTAGCAAATTCCTATGTTTTCTAATCATTAATGGACACATGAACAATCTTTGTTTCACAAGTCATGTTGCAATTATTAGAGTTGTTGTAATCCAGAGTGTAGAATAGGATTAATCATTAGTTTAGTTAGATTTCAACATTTACTTCTGAACAGTAGTTGACTATAGTCTTCTATTGTAGGTACCTGTAGCCATAGGAACAAATTTTCTTTCTTTATTGTCTTGTAGTTTATGATTTCCTAGAAACTGTAGTATCTTTATCAAGTTGTTTTAGGTAGTTTCCAATCCTTGAAAGTACATACAATTTTGGTACCATCACAAGTTTACTAGCACTAGTTGATAACTCAATTAGGGTCTTTCCAAATGTTAAGTGGGCTATTTAGTTAGGTTTTCCATCTGAATTATGTGGTCACCACCAAGTTTACTAGACACTAGAAGTGACTTTACACCCCTCATCAAGTTTACATATGTTTCACTGTCAAGTCAAAAAATACCATGTGTGATAATGTTAAGATCTCTCTTATCTTTCTAAGAATGTATTTTTTTTCACATTTTGAGTATGTTAAAGTTTTCATCTTTAATGTCTTTTGCTAGTGTATTCATTTTTTGTCAAAAACCAATGTGTGGTATATTTGACTTTATTTTTAAACCATTCATTGAAAATTCAAATAAATTACATTTTTAGATACTAGACTCCATTCTACACATATTAATTATTTTTTTATTAGTTTTTCAATAAAATAGGGAGGAGCATAGTTAATTTTATATTTTTTCAGGACGTGTCCACTTTGAAAATTAATAAAAAATATATATATTCATCAAAAAATTAGTAGAAAAATTGGGCATAAACTACATAGTGTTAGTTAATTCTCATCAAATAAATTATTGAAATACTTAGAAAAAAAATTAGCATTTTAGGGGGCCACACCAAATGCCATGTAATGTTTTTTTGAAAAATACATGACCACTTTGTGTGGCCTCACTTTCTGAACCCCTTAATCTCCATAATTAAAAAAATAGTAGTTTAGAAAGTAGATTCAGAGCACTATGACCCTTTTTTTGTTGCACTTTCAAAGTTTTAGTATAACTATCACAGTTTCTCATCCAAGATCAGACTTTCCTTATTTCATAAAAGAGTGGCCACTTAAGACCCCTTTTGGTTCCCCATTTCCATGCACTCACCTAATTCTAAGAGTTGAAGGAATTGGTCACTTCCTAAGAGCTAACACATTCATAAGGTCCATATGAATTCTATTTGTGTTAATAATAAATATAAGATATGATATGTATGTTTAAGCAAAAGAACACTTATAATGGGTTGGTGCACAAATTATTTTGTTGAAGTGCACAAAGAATACACTCAAAATGTTGATTATGTGGTTACCAAATGTGGGAAAGACAAGGATATAATCTAAAAAATGAAAAAAACTTATTTAAACAATTTTAAAATACCTCATTTATTAATCACATAAAATTGGCAAGATCATTAATGAGACCAAATGTTATCACAAACTATTTGAAAAGATCCATTATAGTGTTGAAATTTTTCTTCCATGTTTCCTTTAGCTAAACTCTAATTATTTTACAATATTAACTTTTTAGATGAATCTTATAGAAAAACCTAGTAGCCTGAAATTGATCTAACGTGTTGTCAATGTAAGGGAGTGGATATCAATTTTTAAAGGTGACCTTGTTTGGTTTCCATAAATTAATACCAAAATTCCAAGTTCCATCCTTATTGAGAACAAGAAAAATTGGTGAAGCATACTTGGAAATGTACTTGATTTGATGAAACCTTTGGACATCTAGTCCTAAATTTACCTTTTAATTTCATAATTGTGAAGAATCAATTGTCAATATAGTAGGTTATTAGGAAGAGGTATGGAAAGAAGAATTTCAATAGTGTGATTGATTTCTCACTCTAATGGAAGTGTCTTAGGCTTCTAAAATATATGTAATTATCATTACAATTTTTTTTCAAGAGTTGTACATGGTTTGGACACATTTTAACGTGCTTTGGATTCATCATATATTAGCATTATGAAAACTGATGTAGCTATATTGTGGGATAATTTCCTATAACTAACTACAAATTCTTGTGGTCTTTCAGTACATTTCATTAAGAGTGTATTGTCATTCTATTGCAAAATATATGCTTATTGAAGGAATCATAATGAGCTTCCCATTATACTAATAAAATTAAACTAGCGATAAACCTCAAAAGCCCATAGTGATCACATCATAAATGTCATTATCACCGAATTTAAAACTAAATGAAAAATGTATCGTACATTTTGTGCATGGTTTGTAATGATGAACTACTATTCTAAAAACACTTGTTTTAAAGACTTGTAAAAACAAGAATAACTTATAATAATAGAGTTGATGGCATGCCTAATTCAAATATTGACTTGGTTTGAATGTCAAACTTTGATTTTTAGCTACTATTATTTAATTTTGGTGTGTGGATGAATGCCAATTTCCATTTCGTAGAGCTTAGAGTGAATGTACACCATCCCATACAATATTTTTGACATTATTTTCCTAAAATTACACAAATTTCTCAATGTATACATTTCGTTAAGTCTATATAAGCACATGAGCTCTTGTTGGAATTAATGCTCCAACATAATATGTGTTAGTTACAGTCTTGTTCAATAATCATAAATTATTTGTCAATAACTCTTAGTTTGTTGTCATTAGATCTCTAGTTTTTTGTTGAATAGCTCTAGTTAGTTGTCATCATAATTAGCATGATTACAAAAAGTATGTTGAGTGTTTACAACTATAAAATGTGTATTGTTTTTTATTACATAAGAAGAGAATAATAAATGTATTGTTGTTGATGAAGAATGTATGAGTTTATTTGCAATTTCATTCTTTATATTTATATTGTTGTTATATTCTTTTATTATGGTATTAGAGCATAATAAATTTGTTGATGTAGTTAGCATGAGAGTATTTCTCTTGTTTTTATACTCATTGATTGGAGAAAGCTACTACCAGTTTGTGTGAGTGTATGTTTATTGTTGTGTAGCTTTCTACAACCATAACCATTGAGATACGGTCAACCACTGTTGAAGAACCATCAAAAATTGATAGTGATGACGATTTCATTAAATATGAGGTATTTTCCCTATTTTCAAGAGGCCAACATTTTGAAGATACAAAAGGATGTAGTAGAGGATAGATAGATGTTCAATAGTTTGAGATCTTCTTTTGGATAAGACAAACTATACCTCATTGGGGTTATGATACATACATGTGAGGATTGGTATCAAAGCTGATGGGAGGTCTTGTTGTTATGAGTCTATATGTCAAGTTTGATGTTATGTGTTGTGGAGGATTTTGAAAAGATGTTTGTTGTTGTGTAGCTTGCACTAGAACCATATGAGTTGAGAGAATTTTCCATCCATTGTTGAAGAACTACTAGATAGTGATAGTGATGATGACTTCATTGAAGATGAGGTATTTTTTGTATTTTGAAGAGGCCAACATTTTGAAGATAGAGAATGATGCAGTAGAGGATGGATATATGTTCGATAGTTTGAGATGCTTGTGGACTAGTGAAACTATACCTTATTGGGGATATGACACATACATGCAAGGATTATGTCCAATCTAGTTCACGGGAGATCCAAAATCTAGAATTTCAATATTATACCTTTACAAGGTTGACAAGACACTTCATATACAAATAGTGTCAAATGATGTTGGGAATTTGGATGATATCTAGATGCCTATACTTACAATTAGGGAGCAACTTGAAGAATTCTTACTAGTCCAAGAACTATTATTAAAAAAATAACTATTGCATTTAATGTAAATTTCCTATTGGTTTTTGTTATTCAGTTTAATGTTGTAGCATTAATAGGGGGTGTTGGAATATATGCTCCAACATAACTATTAACTATTAGAATAAGTCATAACAAAAGTGTACATATGTTGTGTATGTGTCATCAAATAATGTTTGTAAGAGTTGGTATAGAATAACTCTACACCATGCAAGATTTGGCTGGAGATTATAGCCACCCAAGATCTAGGAAGTTCATGAAAGCACAAGAGAGATCAATATGCAATTCTCAAGATTGCAATAGAATTTAATCTAATAGAATTGATTTACAAATGAGAACCTCTTGGTTATATAGCCAAGGTGAGACATAGGATTAAACAAGATTGTGACAAGTGTCTTAATTCTATGTCATGTGACAACTAATTATAACTACCTAGGACACGTGTGTTAAAAGTCAAAAGATAAGATACAATCTAATGACAACTGACACCTTCTAGAAAGATTCCCTCCTAGGACCTAAGTAAACTTAACATGTAAATAGGACCTACTAATGACTAGGTGTATCTTCCATCAAATAATGTTTAGGTGTCCATTATGTTCAGTTGAATTTAGTTTGTTGTCATTGGATGTCCAATTTGTTGTTGAACAACTCTAGTTAACTATCATCATAATTATTATAATTATAGGAAGTCTGTTGAGTTTCCGTAGCTATAAAATATGTAATGTTGTTGATGAATTATTGTATGAGTTTATTTGTAGTTTCATTCTCTATATTTTTTTTGTTGTTATATTTTTCTATTAGCTCTTCTGGTAATAACACTTATAATATTCTTTATAATCTAGCACTTGGAGTAATATTTGCATTTGGTTGAATTATTAGATGTAATATTAGACACATATTTGACATCTTTGTTGTAAATGAAATCATTTGATATATAGATGTGAGGTAGTTGGAAGGATAAAATATCTTCTTCAATGTTATGACGAGTTGATTTCTAATGTCGATAGAATTCTCAAAGTCTTGATATTTAATGATAAAGTGATCTTCAATTTTTAAAATGACACCTTATTGATATTAGGGATTTAGTTATATTGAAACCAAGTCTCAATTTTAAGAATTTAATTGTAAAGCACAATAGGGTCTTTGGACCCTTCGTATATGTTGACCTTGTATTTAATGGTTCAATGAGAAGCTCCAGAGACAAAAAAAACCTCACACTAAAAATATCATTGATCTTATTGACCATTTTAAAGACCACATCAATGAATTCAATAACTTTCTTAACCAGATTGATAACCATATTACAAATTAAAATAAATAACAAAATAGTATTCATCTATTAAAATTAAAAATCAACAAAATTACAATACTTAATATAAAAGAATGTAAAGATAATTTGGTAGATATGTATTGAAAAAAAACAAAAGCACTTTAAAAAAAATTACCATGTGAATGAGAAAAAGCCTTGAAAAGGTATAAAAAGAGGATGTATACCTACATGGAGTAGGAGATAAAAGTGAAAACATTTTGAATAGAAAGCCCAAACGAAAGAATGACTTTTCCACTTGATGGGAAGTTGAGCTCCTTCATTCATATACGAAAAGAACAAATGATTTTTCTCTTCGACCCTATGTCAATCCTCAGCGCTGTCTCGTTATGAGGAAGTTTCCCCGATCCCAACTGCATTCTTATAATAACAATTAAATCAAGAGGTGAAGGCCCTTGGTCAATTGAAACCTTATCTTAAAATGAGTGAAGGGACGGGACGGTCCTTTTGTAATTACCTGGAAGCTTCTCTTACACTTTTTCTGGCTAATATTAAGGCCACGTTGTTGGAATGAAGAGCTGAATACCATCATTATGTCGTCGAAAACTGGGACTCCTACAATCAGACGCTAAGACATTTGAAAAATATATAATACATTTGTACGTAGATTGTAAAGATAAACCACTATCCTTCCATCCAAATTGATAACAACAAAGATGTGATGTTTTTTTTGGTTGTGAGCTGTTATCCATGACACAATCTACAAAGAAAAAGAAATCACGTCTTAGGTGAGCATGGATGCCAAATAAACTGTCATGTCCCTTTCAAGTAGAACGATGGTGCATCAAATTTATCCTTCAACTATCAATTTCCTTATTAAATACCTTGAAGCTTCTGTGTTCTTTTCCCAAGAGGAAGTTTCGTTATTCTTATATCTAGAATTATCATGCGCGTGAAGGGAAGGGACGGTCCTTGGTAAATACCTGGAAGCTTCACTTACGCTGTGTCTGGCTAATTTTAAGGCCACGTTACTTTGGAAGTGGGGAATGGAGGATTTAAAGGCCATTATCTTAGCGTGGGAGTGGGACTCCTACAATAACACGTTAAGGCATTTCTTTCACAAACTTTTCTTCCTATCTATTTCACATCTCATATGGATAACAGCTATTGGGTTAATCGGTGTTGCAGAATCCAAAAGAAAAATGTGTTTCCACTCATACAATTTTGTTTGATAGATGTGTCTAGTCAATTGATCTATTGTCGTAAATAATGTTTCATTATAAAAAGTCACAACATATTATTATTCACAATTATATTTATAAGTTTATTCGTATATTGTTGTTGTATACAATGTTTTATTACAAAAAAAATTTGACAACATATTAATATTCACTATATATAATTATTTCAATAAAAAAATTATCCTTCACAAATTCTTTTCTTAACTATCATATTCTAAACATTGTTGTGCATCAATTTTATTAGTTTCTACCTATAGAGAAAGTCTACATTTTGTATATTTTGGTTGAGTGGCACGAATAGAAACAATGCCTAGGTTTACACCTCAAGTAGTTTCCTTTTTATATCTCGGCAATTTTATTTTTGGGAAGTGGGCAGCCTTCTTCTTGAGTGCCTCTTCATTTTTGGGTGACCAAGTAAAGTCTATGCAGAGTATGCCATGTGTTGCTCCCATGCAATTTTTGTTCAAAGGTATTTCATGGCCCTCCTTCAAGTAGCACCAAGATGCCAAGTGGTAGCTCTGTGCGCCACTATGCATAAAGTTAAAGGCAAGTGCCTTTTTGCTACAATTATCTACAGATTGCCACTTGTCACTACAACATGACTTTGAGGATTGTTAGAAGGAAATGTAACTTTAAACTTGTGCTATTGGTTGATACTAAAAAGGAGTGAATTGTTGGGCCCGCTCCCAAGAAAGGAAAAAGTAGGACACATGGCGTAGCTATGCTCTTTTAAGAGCTAGGAATGTTCGTTTGTTTTGAAGCCATGCCATTGGTTGATTTAGAAAAAAGAACCCACATGAGGGGTCGGTTTTGAAAGGTTTTCTTTTGACTATGTGGCATTACAATGCTCATTTAGAGCAAAGGTTTTTCTTGTCAAGATTCAAGTTGCACCACTAGTTGTAGTGTATGGGTCTCACCTTCAACAAGAGCTATAAGAGTAGTTTGAGGTTAGACATGTGTCATCGTTGCACATCTCTGAAGTGAAAGGAGAAGTATTTTTCAAAATCCACAAGATGGTTTGGTATAGTAGCCACGTCTAATGAAATTAATAGTATCATGATGGAGAGATAGGCCAAGCCTTCCAGGTGGCTTTTTGTTAGCTTGCAACCTTCATCAAGTTTGAAATTTGAAGCTTATATATTCAAAATTTTTGTCTTGTGTTGGAGGTACACATTTTTTCTGAAAGATCTTAAAGGAGCAATTGTAAAAGTCTAGCCTTTTAATAGAACACGGTTGAGGAAGGAATCTTGTTTAGCCGAATTGAACATTAAGCTTGATGGAATTTGGGTGCACACACCATTGAACGACATGATAGCTGCATTTAAACTTTCATATAGAAGTTTATATTGATTTGATTCTAAATGATTCAATGCTTGAGAAAAAAATAGACTTGTGGAATGTAATACATGTGATTTCTTATTTAATTGTCTACTTTGATCTCGTGTTTTCAAAAAAAATAGAAGAAAACGGTAACATGGTTAAACATATATGTAAGTATTTAAAATGACATGCTTGAAGGATAAGAAAACCACTTCATTTAAAAACTATTATTCAAATAAAAGAAAAGTTTATTCTTTATTTGAAAGTGAATAAACACTATATTTATATAAAATAAGACAGTGATAAATATATATACACATAGATATGCACACATATATACAAACATATACATATTCCTTATAAAAGAATATGAATTTGAATTCATCAAATATTATTGTTAAATTCTGGTAACATGTGAAAAGAGAATAAAATAAAATTAATAATATCATAAGGAAGATATTATGAAATCATGGCCTGTTATCGAATTGAAGGTCAAGATATTCAACTGCAATAGTGGGTAGCCAAATTAAGGGTAATTATGAAATGAAACGACCCCCATAATGGAGTGAACAGGTAAGGAGAACATGGTTTCTATTTTAGGAGTGAAGCACCTAAAATCTGCAAACACTCATAACCTCAAATGCACCTTGAATAGTGGGTTAGTCATATGCAAATTTATCAAATACTTCTATGAAATAACATGTCCATGCTCAAGAAATGCCACAAATAACAAAAAGGATCAAGAAGACATTGCAAAAGGAAGACAAGTACCTATTCCATATTGTATTGGTGTCAAATGTGTCAATGACCCTTTCCCAATCCTTGCTAAAACTGAAATGATGCAATGCAATGGTGATGAGCAAAACTAGTTCTCAATTTAAAAGAGTAACTTTGCATGAGAGTGTAGATGATTTGATGAAGAATCAACCCTTTATTTATAGATTTTCAAATTGGAAGAGGGCTCAAAATAGAGCAATGTGGGATAATGATTGGACCAATGAGATGAGGCCACTTGTCACATTATGATAGGTTGAGGAATGTGCAAGTTTTGGCCAATGTGCCCAAGAGAGGGAGATTCAAATTTGAATTTGTGAATTAAATGTTGAGACTGGGACATGAAAGAGAGAAGTTATTGCAATGTTGGAAGGGACAAGTCAACTTGTCTTCATTTTCAAACTTGAGGGAATATTCTATTTTTATGCCAAGTTGAAAGAAAATGATAAATTTATAAATGAATAAATTGATTTATTGGTGCAAGTGGGAAAAGCTAGAGGATGTGATGGGTGGTTAGATTAGGTTAATCAGGATTAGATTAGCTTAGGTGATGATTAGTTGATTTTGACCCACTTGACTTAAGTATTTTGATTTATTTAAATCAAGAGGGAGAAATATGAATTTTGAGACTTAATTAAATAAAGTCTTGGTTTATTTAATTAAATGGATGATGCAAGATAAAGGTTGATTAATTTAAGGAATACGAATCTAGGGAATGATTTATAAAAGATGAAATGATAGTCTTTGATTGGTCTAATTAAATGAAGTAATGATGAAGTGGATTTATTTAATTTGAAGGATGAAATGTTAGATTTGATTAAACTATTGGATTGAAATGTATACATATTTTGTGTGTCTACATTTTTCCCCCCTTTGAAGCAATGTACTTGTTGTGTTGGTTCAAAGAATAAACTTGTCGTGATCAAAATTTAAAAAAAATTTGATTTTTTTCGGATGCCCCAGCGGAAAGAAGTACACTAGTACATTGCCCCCTCGGTACATCGAGCAAAAAGATTCTATTTGAGGGCCGATCTCGCGATAAAGAGGTTCAAAATGGATGGTTATGGATGATGATGCAAATGAGATGTTTTTAAGATGCTTAGAATAACAAATCTATATTATCTTAAACAACTTAAATGATGATATGATGTGATGATGGATGAGATGGATGATGTGATATGCTATGATTATGAAAATGTATGATTTATGCAAATATATGATTTATGAGATGCTTATACTAATAGATCTATATTATGATGATGAACATGCATGTGAGATGATATGCAGAATACTGATGGTTTGTGGATGCAAGATGGATGCACTAGTGATGATGATTAACTATTCATGACATGATGTTAGTGTAGAAAAGAAGAAATTAGATGATGACATGATGTTAGTGTAGAAAAGAAGAAATTAGATGATGACAAGAGGATCCAACAAGCCAACTTTATGAGAGATGATGATGAGAAATGATGATGATAGATGGATGATTTGTTTATCAAGGATTGAGATTTTAAAAGGGTCACTTACCTTATGTTTGATAACATGCATAAGTACGATGCATCAAGGTATAAAGGACTAGGATGGAGTTGTACTTAGTGTGATGTACTTTGACTTGACAAATAAATAGGAGTATTCTTGTTCACACCTGACACATGGAAACCTTGCTAGGATGCACTTTAGAAGTTTCAAACACCTCGGACAAAAACATAGAAAGGTATAACTAATCAATGCAATAGTCAACAAGCTATCCAAAACATCCTCCCTACATATCTAACAAAGCAAGTATTCACCAAGTTATTTTACAAGAACGTCCAACAAGCACAACAGATAAAAGATAATGAGCATTGCCCCATTCCTATCTCTCTAAATCCTTCGTTCGGATATCATCGAGAGGTCCTTGGACTGAGTGCAATAAGATAAGTTAAAAGACAAAGATAAAGCACATAAACAAGTTGATGTTCTTCAATGCCGCTAACCAAAAGGGAATGTGTTTTTATGGATAAGAACCGAAACTATTTCCAAAAGATAATGCCCATTGTAGGAAGGATACATCCTAGGACATATTAGTGGATGGAGACACGTCATTTCGTTTATCCGAAGTGCTCTTTTTGATAAATAATGCCCATTGTAGGAAGGATTCATCCTAGGACATGATGTAATCAAATGGTTGATATGGGACTATTTGGATGATGGACTATCGACAGAAAGAATTGACCCACTTGTTTACGTACTAACTTAAACCTGAGACTTGACGTTTGGAGTTTTACTTTTAAGCTGCTAGACTTCTTTCTAACGGTTTCACCAAAGGTTGAGGATGACGATCAGTTTATTATGGATGGTGTTATTGCGGGTGCAAGCCAGATGAGGTGGATGGATTTTTTCAAATATTTGGATGTTTTTGGAGTTTTGCAATGTTTTGCAATGTTTTGAGGTTGTTTTTGGTATTTTTTGAGATTTTCAAATGTTTTGATTTTTGATTTTCTAATGTTTTGGGATTTTATGAGATTTTGACCAAGAGACTAACCTAAAGACCTATCCTAGGGGCCCTGGGGACTGATCAACAGATTAGCCTTGCCTACGTTATACACACAGAGACCATGTAGTTCGACCGATGACTTTGTTTTTGACTTTTTGACTGACTTTTGACCTATTTTTGGGATTTTTTGATATGTTTTGAATGTTTTTGGATTTTTGGATTTTTGGATTTTTTGAGTTTCTGATGTTTTTGGATTTTTGGATTTTTTGATGCTTTTGGATTTTTTTTATTTACTGATGTTTTTGGATTTTTTGATTTGAGGACTTTAAGATCATACACCAATATGATATGATAAAAACATGCCCCCAACATGATGCAATAGACTACTCCGATAAAGGCAGGACAAACTGACCTTAAGGATGGGCTGAGTAGTACTAGATGGGATCATGATATGAAAACAAGACCAAGCTATGGTGCGGATGCAAGTGGATGAGTGATGGATGGAGATCCAGATGCGATGGATGATGGATGCGTAATGGATGGATGATGTAGAACAAGTCATAAAGATCCTGATGGATGGAAAGTGCTTATTTATGCAAAGCGCCTATTTGCCAGGTTTTTACCAAGGTACTTGCCCAAAGTGTCACTGAAGTGGTTTTCACTAGAGGACAATTTTTTTCTTTACTATTTTTGATCCGTTTTCTGATTTTTTTTTTGGATTTCCTTTTTTTTTTTCTTTTTTTGTTGTCACCAAGACACCTGTTTGCTAGTTTTTTGTTGAAGTAACCATTTTTTTAGGACATTTTCTAATTTTTTGGATTTTTTGGTTCTATACCTTGAAAAATTTAGGCATAAAACTTTGTGAGATGAGAGCTATTCATGGGCTCTTGCAGAGGTTCCCCTTCGGGTGTTGATAACTGATATGCCCTTGATTTGTAACTTGCTATTATGATGAACAATCCCAACCAATTGGGTTCAAACTTGCCTTTGCTGCTTGGGTTTGGAACATTCTTTTGATTCTTCTTCAATACCAGTTCTTTAACTTCAAACGTTCTGGTTCTAATTTTCTTATTGTAGCTCCTTTTGAGTCTATTTTGATAGACTTGCAAGTGATTTAAAGCATATATATGCCTCTCACCTAGTAGATCTAGCTCATTTAGTCTTGATACCTGGTACTCTTCATCCATGATGAGGTTTTGTAGTGATATCTTGTGGGATGGGAGCTTGATCTCAATGGGGAGTACGACATCTGATCCGTAGACCAAAGAGAAGGGGGTGGCACCTGTGGGTGTGCAGATGCTAGTTCGATAGGCCTAGAGGGTGGGATTAAGCTGTAAGTACCAATCATGACCTGCGTCATTGAAGTGGTTTTCACTAGAGAACAATTTTTTTCTTTACTATTTTTTATCCCTTTTCCGATTTTTTTTTTGGATTTTCTTTTTCTTTTTTCTTTTTTTGCTTTTTCACCAAGACTATTTGCTAGTTTTTCGTTGAAGTAACCATTTTTTAAGGACATTTTCTAATTTTTTGGATTTTTTGGTTCTATACCTTGAAAAATTTAGGCATAAAACTTTTTGAGATGAGAGCTATTCACGGGCTCTTGTAGAGGTTCCCCTTCGGGTGTTGATAACTGATATGCCCTTGATTTGTAACTTGCTGTTATGATGAATAGTCCCAACCAATTGGGTTCAAACTTGCCTTTGCTGCTTGGGTTTGGAACATTCTTTTGATTCTCCTTCAATACCAATTCTTCGACTTCAAATGTCCTGGTTCTGATTTTCTTATTGTAGCTCCTTTTGAGTCTATTTGATAGACTTGCAAGTGATTTAAAGCATCTATACGCCTCTCATCTAGTAGATCTAGCTCATTTAGTCTTGATACCTGGTAATCTTCATCCGTGATGAGGTTTTACAGTGATATCTTGAGGGATGGGAGCTTGATCTCAATGGCGAGTACGACTTTTGATCCGTAGACCAAGGAGAAGGGGGTGGCACCTGTGGGTGTGCAGATGCTAGTTCGATAGGCCCAAAGGGTGGGATTAAGCTATAAGTACCAATCATGACTTGCGTCATTGATTATTTTCTTGAGGATTTTCAGAATGGTCTTGTTTGTAGCTTCTGTTTGGCCATTGCCTTGGGGATAGTATGGGGTAGAGAAGTGATGTTGGCTTTTAAATTTCTTGCACAAGTCGCGGACATCCTAATTCTTGAATGATGTAATAATGGCTTGTGGAACACCATAGCGGCATATGAGATAGTTCAAAATGAACTTTGAAATCTGCTTCCCAATTATGTATGTAATGGGTATGGTCTCCACCCATGTAGTAAAGTACTATATTGCGGTTATGATGAATTTGTGGCCGTTAGATGAGGTTGGTGTGATTTTCCCAATGAGATCGAGTCCCCACTGCGAAAAGGGCCATGGTGCGATGACATGATGAAGCTCTTGAGCTGGAGCATGGATGAGGTCCCCATGCTGCTGACATTGTAGACACCTTCTGACATAGTCATGTGCCTCTTGTTCCATTGTGGGCCAATAATACCCCATCCTCAGTAGTTTCTTAGCTATGGTCATTCCACTCGAGTGTGAACCACAGATACCGTTATGTACTTTAGTTAGAGAGGTCAATGCCTCCTCAACATTTAAGCAACATAGTAGGGTTCCTTCTATGCTCCTACGATATAGGGTATCTCCTAGGATGACAAATTTGGATGCCTTTTTGACAAAGGTTCATTTTAGGTTTGATGGTAATTTGGCAGGTATGACTCCTATTTGAAGGTATGTGTTAATTTCATGGTACCAAGGATCATTGGGACCAATGATTTCACACACAAATTTTGATTCTAGTACCTCGAATGCGGGCATGAGAAGCTGCTCTATCAGGAATTCATATTTTGGAACATTGTTGGGGATGTCCAATAGGGACCCAATTGTTTCCATGGCATCTGCTGCTCTATTGTTGGCTCTAGGTATCTGGTCAAATGTAATTTCAATGAAGGATTCTTTGAGAGTCTCTACCAATTTCTTATATGGAGTGAGCTTGTCTTCCTTGGTCTGGTATTTATCATTCACTTGATTTATGATCAATTGGGAGTCTTTGTACATGTTGAGAGCTACAATGTTCCATTGCACTGCTATTCTGAGACCTATGGTCAAAGCCTCATATTCCGCAATGTTATTGGTGCAGGGAAATGCTAGTTTGTATGGCCTTGGTATGAAATCCCCTTGTGGGGTGATAAAGAAGACACCAGCTCCTGATCCATGCTGTGTGTATAAGCCATCAAAGTATAGTTTCCAGTGGTTAGCTACGTTGAGGTTGAAAATAGATTCATCTGGAAACTCTAAGACAAGAGGATTCTCAGAATAGATAGGTACTTCTACTAGTTGGTTCGTGATGACTTGGCTTTTGATTGCTTTCCTCTCCACATAGTCGATGTTGTATTTAGACAGTATCATCACCCATTTTTCCATTCTTCCTGTGAGCATTGCGTTTGATAATAAATATTTGAGAGGGTCAATTTTGGCGATGAGCTTTATCTTGTGTGCCAACATGTAATGTCTGAATTTTTGAGATACAAACACTACTGCTAGGCATGCTTTATCGATGAATGAATAGTTTATCTCATGCCCAACCATTGTCCTGCTGATGTAATATATAGCCCTTTCTGTTCCATTCTTGTCATGCTAAGCTAAAAGAGCTCCAAGGGCTGCTGCTGTTGCTAACATGTATATAATCAATGGTTTTCTTGGGATTGGTGGCATTAAGACTGGTGGTGTCAGTAGGTATTCTTTGATTTTGTTCAATGCCTCTTCACACTTGGTATCCCATTTGTACGATACTCCCTTGTGGAGTAGGTGATAATATGGGTTCTGTTTGTCTGCTAGTTGTGCTGTGAATCGTTAGATGGATTGGAGTCTGCCTTGGAGACCTCTCAATTGTTTTAATGTTTTCAGTGCCTCCATCTCGAGGATTGCTTTTACTTTTGCTGGATCCACCTCGATGCCTCTCATTGACACTATATATCCTAGCAATTTTCCCGATTGTATGCCGAAAATGCACTTCTTTGGGTTTAGTCTGACCTTGTACTCCTCCAGTCTATCAAAGATGGCACTTAGGGTTGCTATGTGATCTTTTCTCTTTCTGGACTTAGCTAGAATGTCGTCAACATAGTCTTCAACCGTCTTATGGATCATGTCGTGGAATATCAATGTCATGTCCCTCTGGTATGTTGCTCCTGCGTTCTTTAAGCTGAATGGTAGCATATTCCAACAATATGTCCCCCATGGACAAGTGAAAGTCATCTTATGTTGGTCCTCCTTAGCTATCATGATCTTATTGTACCCTAAGAATCTGTCCATTAGTGACAACATTTCATGTCCTACTGTCATGTCTACTATCATATCAATGTTGGGAAGCGGGAAGTCATCTTTTGGACATTCCTTATTCAAGTCCTTGAAGTCTGTGCAGATTCTGATGTTCCCATTGGGTTTTGAAACAAGTACCAAATTTGACACCCATTCTGGATAATCTATTGGTCAGATGAATCTTGCATCTAATAGCTTTTTTAGCTCCTTTTTGACTAGTAGGGCGATTTGAGGGTGCATTTTTTGAAGCTTTTGTTTAACAAGTTTTGCTTTTGGATACACTGCTAAGTAGTGAACCACAGTCTCTCGATCAAGCACTAGCATGTCAACATAACTCCATGCGAAGTTTATCTATCTTTCCCTTAGGAATGCTGCTAGGAGCTCTTGCTCTTCTGATAGTAGTGATTCTACGCAAAATGTGATATGTGGGGTCTCCTCTATTCCTAGGTTGACCGGATTGCATTTTTCTACCAAGACTACTAACTTTTCCTGATGAATAACTCTTAAAGGAAGATTGAATCCCCCATCCTCGGGCGCCTCAAAGAGGTTTTCACTGTTGGATGCGTCCTTTCTTTTTAATTTTTTCTTGTCAGAGAGTGTCACAGTGTGGTCTTCACTCAAGGACTTGGATATTATTCTTAATTTCTCACTTTTGCAACTGAAGGATTCAATTGTTTCCCCATAATAGGCATGCATGTCCAACTCGATTATGAACCCTGCTTTGTGATCCCCATCTGGAATGTTGTCCCACAATCCCATGAATTCTGAGAGCGCCTCATCATTTTTGAATGTATCAAGAACTGGTGGTCCTTGTTGGCCATAGTTGATCAGTTGGGGATATACTAGGCGGATTTCATGATCTTGATGGTCTGATTCAAAAGATAGGGTGCTAATCATGTAAAGAGTGGTATCTTCAAAAAGCCTAGGTAGATTGGATGTGGGGTCCTTGTCATCACTACTACTACAAATGTAAGTTATAAAGTTATCTATGACTCTGCTTGTGGATATCGGTAAGCGTACCTCTGTTGTGGTTAGCTGAGGAGGATTATTAACCCTTCTTACCAGAGGACTTCGACCATGTATGGTTATACTCAGAGGGGTAAATCCAAGGCAAAGATTTGTTATCAGTCGCGTCTCTGGCATGATAGGTATTATAAGCCCATTGTTGTTTTGTCCCAGTCTTTGATTTATGTCGTAGCCCATTGCGAGCATCATTTGTAGGCCCTTGCTTTTGTCATCTATTGGTAAATCAACCATTGGTCTTTCATCTTGATATAGCATGTGAGATGGATCTGTTTCAATAACCTCCCGACCAAGATCTCCCCAACTTGTAAATTCGGGATAGTCTGTAGGAGACGTATGGGATGTGGAAGCTTCATTTGTTTGTGGGCATCCACGTGATCTAGGAGATTGTGGTAACTCTCCTACCAAAAAGGAATTATTAGGGAGCTTGTAGTTTCCACAGCTGTTATCTTAAATAATGAGCTTGATGTCAGAGATGGTGGGAATGGTGGGAGTGGCGGGTGTCTTTGTCGTAGAAGTGGATGCGAGAGTGGTAGGATCGATGTAAGGTGTGGATGGGCCCTCATCATTTTTTGGTACTTGGGGGATTTTGTAATACTTTGCTTCAAGAATTTTACAATACCTAGGAGAAGGGTTCAGGATCTCCGTGGATAGTGACTTCTTGTCCCTCGTGTGTGAATTTCACACATTGGTGGAAGTAGATGCTATTGCCTTCATTGTATGAATCCATGGATGTCCCAGAAGGATGTTATATGGTAAGTCAAGGTCCAAGACCTGACAAGTGGTTTCCATGAGAGATGGATTTACTTGAATAGGGAGTTTGATTGTGCCTTGGGACACTCTTTCTTAATCATCATATTCTCTTATTGTGATACCCTTTCCTTTGTCAATAGAATCCTTTGGGATTTTCAATTAGAGAACATATATTCAAACCCGCACCTCCGTCCACCAAGACCCTTTTGACTTTGCTCTTATGTACTATGACTTCTAAGTAAAGTGCACGGTTGTGAGATGGTTGAGCGGGTAAATCTTGGTCAAAGAATGTGAGAAGATTTGGTGTAATGATATTTCCAACCATAGCTTGGAAATGTTTCGCATCAAGATCTACAAGGACAGTGGATGAGGCCAACGCTTCCTCAAGGATTTTCCTATGGGCAGATGATATTTTTAACAACTCCATGATGGATATTTGTGCTAGTGTTCTCTTGAGTTGATCTAGGACATTGTAGCCATTAGGGAAGGGTCTGGATGTAGGGGCTCTGTTTTGTTGGGATGATCCTACGATGGTAACTTTTCCACCTCTTGTGGTGACTCCACAATTGGCATGGGCACCTTTGATGGTGATAACTATGCAATATTCATCTAGGGAGGCAACAACAGTTTCATACACATGATTTACATTTGAGTGGGTGTCTTTCCCTTTATCATTGTTATTCCCTTTGTTGCCATGATTAGGAATTAGATTCGTGTATATCTTACGATCTTGGTTTCCTATAGGCTATTTCACATTTATAATTCTTTTATCAATGAGATCTTGAACTATGTTTTTCAATCTCGTGCAATTGTCTGTGGTATGGCCTTTGATTTTATGGAACTCGTAGAGTTGATTATCGTTATACCAAGGAGGTTTCAGATTTGGTTCTTGGTAATTCCCAAAGGTAGGAGCCTGGATGAGTTTTTTGTCTATCAAATTTTTCATGATGACTTCTAATGGTTCCCCCAAAGCAGTGTACTTTCACTTGGGATAACTCTTGTTGCGTTTGGGTGGTCCTCTTTGATCATTGAGATCATTGATTCTTGAATTGTTGTTTGGTTGGTGTGTTGTGTGATGATTGTTTTGGTGTTGGATTTGGATTTGTGGTGCGGGTGTATTTTGGCGAGGGGCACTAATTACCACCTTGGCGTCGATGACACTATCATTAGTAATGTTTTTGTTCCTTTCCCATGTGCAAGGTTTATCATTGTAATTGGATGGTGGGCTATTGTTTTGTTGTTCAGGGTATGAGGTTGATCCCGCTAGTTGAGTCATGAGGGCTCATTCGATGCTAAGTGCCTTGGGGATCAACTGGTCATATGTGGTGATTCATTGAACCTTGAGATGAAATGCCAAGAGGCCTTCAAGGTTGTCGATGATGGTACAAACTTGTTGTTTTTTTGGCATGGTCCACTTGCTCCAATTGGCCTTGGATCACCATCATTGTAGGAATGAAGTGAATGATTCACCCTTTCCTTGTTTTAGAGTTGAGAGTTCTTGTAGACTAACATCCATTGCAATGTTGCATGCATAATTTTTAATGAATGCATCCATAATTTCTTGGAATGTTCTAATGCCTGAAGGTAGACAAAAGAACCATTCCATAGCATGGCAGCCAAACTCCTAGGAAATAGCCGCATCAGATAAGTAGATCGTCATATGTGACTTCCATGCAATGAACTTGGAATTCCTTGATGTGATCTTCAGGGTTTCCCGTCCCTCGATATTTGTCAAATTTGGGGATTTCAAATCCCTTGGGGAATGGTTTCATCACTAGGCTCCTGTCGAATGGATACAGACACAAGTTGCTTGGTGTCTTTGTTGTTCACCCTAATTGAAGATTGAGCACTTGTTGCGACAACAAACTGATTTGTATCGTCACATCATTTTGCGGATTAGGGGGTGGGATGGAAGTGTTTCGTGGTGATTCAATTATGGGTTAGATGGGTGGGTTGGTCGGTGTGTTGTTCAATGGTATATGTATATTTTGCCGAGCTAGGTAGGCTTCCACCTGTTTTGTATGAACAATGCCTGTTGTTGATCTTACTGTTACTGTGCTAAGATTTGTGCTTGTTGTTGTTCCAACAACACTAATTGTTGGGCTGCTAATTCAGCTACTTCTTGTTGCTCTTGATATTGCTTTATTGCTTGCTGATATGCTTGCAATTGTGCTACTTGTCTTTGTGCAAGAAGTTGTTCCTGTGCTTGTGCTTATTGTGCTTGGTATTGGGAATTTGCCTGAGCTTAAGCTTGTTCTTGCACTGATTGTGCTTGGGCTTGTGCTTGTGCCACTTGTTGTAATAGAGCTTGTGCTTGAGTAGTACTTTGTGCTTGTAATGCTTGCAATGCTTGAGCGGCTTGGACGGCTTCTTCTTGTAGTTGTTGCAATAAAGGTTGGGCTTGTGTAGCTTGTTGCACTTGTAATGCGGCTTGTGCAACTTGGGAAGCTATTTGTACTACCTTTTGTTTCTGCACTTGTTAGAATCCCCTTTGAAAAGTAGCTTGTAATGTCTTGTTGTATTGACTTGATGTGGTGGAAGTTGGTGGTGGTGGGGGTGGTGGTGTATTCGGAATGGCGTTTGTGGTGGTGATGAATGGTGATGTTGTGTTAATGATTTGAGTGGTAGATGGTATTGTTGATGTGGTGGTTTGAGTGATAAGTGGTGCTATTGATGTGATTGGCCCTTAAGAGACCATGCTTTACGATGTTATGGGGGTGTTTGATTATGTTACAATTGCTTGTACGTTTGTTGTCTGTTGTTGTGATGTCGATGACAAATTTTGAGCGTTTGGCATAATGCTTTGATTGATATTTGGGATGTTGGTTTGGTTGATAGATGGTAGGGGGGAAGCCCTAAGCCAAGGAGTGGTGTGGATGATGATGGAAGAAGTGGAAGTGGTGGAAATGTAAGGGATGTGAGTCCTTGCGAAAATGTTGTGGTGTCAAAAATGCCCCTTGGTCTGAACATATCTCCCTCCTCTTGCGAATTTTTGAGGAGAGAATTTTGAGGTGTTGCATGAAAAAATGATGATGATGGATCATGATGGAAGGTGAGAGGAACATTCTTATGTAATGGGTTTTCCAAGGTGGTGTTTGCATCCAAGTTTTGATTATTAACAAGGGGGTGTGCTTGAATAGCATTGAGAAATGCATTTCCCTTATTAACGTTAGGTTGGGTTGGAGCAAAAGATGTGATTTGCGGAATGTTTTGGGATGGTGTAGATGAGATGGGAATGGCGGATGAGATTGGAGGAAAAGATGTCTCCACTATGGTACTCACGTCAAAATCCGAAGGTAATTTGGCCCCTTGTTTTGCTAGTTCAAGCATGTATAAGGAAGGGTTGAGCCTCATCATGATGTTGATGATTTTTTGGTTCTCCGGATTTTGGAGCATTTCAGTTATTTCTTCGTGGGACATCCCAAAAGTAAGATCTTCTCCTTGGTTTTCTTCTTGCGGATTTTGCGATGATGTTGGAAGGTTAACTGTGAGATTTCCAGACCCAATGGGATTCATTTCAGGAGTGGTTTGACTTAAATCACTTGAAGTGGGTGTTTCTTTGTTGGCTTCCATGCTCTTCTTGTATTGAGATCTAGTTTGAACCATAAAACAAGGATCAATTTTTAAGAATGGGAGATGAATCTCTTGATTCTTTGGATTGATCTTTATTTTATGCCTCAAAGTAGAAAATTTTAGGATATCTTGAGGATCGAAAAGTGATATGATGATGATGCAAGGGATGGATGATGCAGATGTTTGTCTTTTGATAAATCTTGAAGGAGATACTAGGCTTTTAGGACTTTCAGATATGTTTTGGATTTTGATTTTGATTTTCCCTTGGGATTTGTCCTTGATTGATTTTGATTTTGATTTGGTTTTTTGAACAAATAGACCCTAAGATGTTTGGATGATAACCTAAGGATGGATTTTCTCAAATGATGTTAATTTTGAATATGTGTGGGGAGAAGGATGCATCTACCCACACCTATCCAAACAAGATGATAGTTTCACTAATCATATGAAGAAGGATTCATCTACATATACTAAGCTAAACAAGATTATTTTGATAACTTTCAACTAAGCATATGCAAAAGGATACATCTACACATACCTAGCCAAAGGTGATTTTGATAATGTTTTCAAGGATTTAGTCTCAAGGATTTTGATGATTTTGATTTTGCCAAAAATCCTAGCATTAAGGATGATTTCAAGATTTTCCAAAAGTTGATTGTGAGATGATGTTTGTTTTGATGTTTGAAGGATGGATGAAAAAGATTTTGATTTGCTTTGATCCTAAGATGAACCTAATAAAGACACTTTGTTTTCCTAGACCTAGGTATTGAAGAACATGAAAATGCTTCCTAGAGACCTTTATAACCAAAGAATGATTCAATTTGGACATACACTTTCAGAATTCCAACCAATGACCTTCGCTTTGGACTTTTTCAAGAATCATGAGGCTTCAACACACATGAAAGTTCATTTTTCTTAGCTTTGCTTAATGGCTTCATTTTACCAAAAACACTTTCTTTGATTAAGTTTTCAAACTAAGATGTCCAATGTCTTAATTTCTTCAAACCCCACAAAGTATGTTATGTGGAAATTTAATGAACTTAAGGCAAGTGTTTTCCTATTGTTTACTTAAGTAGACAAATCGAGATGTAATCCAATGTTTAGAAACCTCTAAGGATGTAAATCCCAAGGGCAAGCAATAACATTTAGATTGGGTTGCATTTTTCTCCAAAAGGGTTTGAAATTTGGATAATGATGTTAAGTGTTTGTTTTGCAAGATGTTTTCAATTAAGAAATGCATTTTGTAACCCAAGAATAAGTACAACCCTATGGATGTGTAAGACAATATTTGTTGGATTCCCACTTGGACAAGTCCAACTACGCTTATCTTTAGTGAATGGTTAGATGATTGACCCCACTACCTCCCCTCCACGACACTCGCTTCGATGGAGCAGCCAAGCATCAACACCCATGAAACTCCCATGGCATGTTTTCCATTTTTACTAAAAGACCGTAAAAGTGTGGGGTGGCTTCAGAATGACCGTTCTTGCATCAACAAATAGATTAAAGGATTTTGGAAAGTTCTAGCACATGGGTTTTAATAAGGACTTTCCGTTCGTGGAGATTGACCCATATGACAAGAGTCCCCTTTCGGATCCATCTTGTCAGAATCAACTGCATGATATTGGCGTTTACTCCAATACCCAGATTTATATCCCGGTTGGAAATACTCTTGGCTTTAGAGTGTTACCAGTTGAGTCGTTCCCTTGGGTGAGTACTTTTTCCCCAAGGCAGGCCCTCTAGGATAAACAAAAGCAAGTAAAGACAAAAATCCGTAACTCGATCAATCTTTGATGGCAACAAAGAGAGAGAATATATGCAATAATGCCCCCACTCACACTCTACAAGATCTTGTTAATTTTAAACCCAAATCGAAGTGTGGAGGTGATTGCTTTATCTCACCCTAAAGTCATGAAAAAGGCCTTTTGATTCTCAAGATTTCTATAAAGCGTGAGAGAAGTGCATACGTCCCTTTTCAATGAATTTAGTTTAAGTAAGCCCTCACAAAAAACAAAGTTGCACTTGTTCTTTTTAAATCCACAAAGCAAAATGTGAGTTCTTTTTAAGCACCAAAAGATGAGTGAGAGATACTTTGTTCAATTGTTAATCCAAGAAACAAAATCTAGTAAGTTGCATTCTTAATGTTCATTTTAGCCTTTGCAAGAAGAAATTGAAAGATTCTTTTTGTAAACCCAAACGACATTAGTGTTCTAAGAAAGAAAAGCTAACAATTTCTTGAAGAAGTGTTCAAACAAACACTTAAAGTGTTCAAACAAACACTTAAAGTGTTTAAAAACACTTTGATCTTTCAAAACATCATCCTCATGCTTCTCCTCCTTTTGTTTTCCTTTTTCGCTTTCCTTCATTGTCCTTCATTATCCTTCTTCATTTTCATTGTTTTCCTTGTACCTATAAAAAGAAAAGACAATCATGTGAGAATTAGAACATCAAAATTATTTTGATCATTAACTCCAAACAATAACATGATTTCAATTTGAAAGAACAAATGATTTGGATGATTATGAGAAGAAAAGAAGGATCTATAATTGAATCATGTTTTGATATTGATTTCATTGAAAAGATACCACATTTGCTAGACCCCTTCCTTCCCTTATCATAATCCACATTACTAAAGTTATTAAGTCCATAAATCAACCATAAAGAATAAATCTTTCAAAAGTACCCTCCCAATTTCAAATGTTGGCTATCATAATAATCATAGTTATTTGATGAACTTTGTAAGCTAAAAAATTAATGCTTAAGTGTGTGACTCTAAAACATAAATGTTTTGGCACTTAAATCGATATACATGCTTTGACTTTACTAAAGATCTACTCATATCGCAATTATGGAAGCTTTATGTTGGGAAACAAAGCTTTTTTTTTTTTTTTAATGAATGCTAGAATTGACAAACATGGATGATCTTAAACTTTTAATGTACATGAGTCAATGCAGATTTGAAATATAAGGTAGATTTTTGGTGAAAATGAAGGTTTTTTTGCAGTGCTCTTATTATAAATGCCATTCCCAACCAATGGTACTCAAGAAAACACAAAAAAAATGCACATTTGCAAGGCCTTTATGCAATAAAGGTGCAACTTCAACAGTTAAGGGTAGACTGTGCTTTGAAGATGTGCTCTTCTCTTTTTGTTTTTAAGTCAACAATTATCATAAATGCATGAGACAACTGCACCAGCTAGGAAGTGAATACGGCCACCCCTCATTCAGTGAAGACAGATTTCATACTATCTTTAAGAAACGTTTTCAAGTTTGTACAAACATCTAAGATTTAGAAAAGATATATATGTGTGTGTGTGTGTGTGTGTGTGTGTGTGTGTGTGTGTGTGTGTGAATATATAACTTTATAGGCATGGTTCGACAGCTCACAAGGTAGATTGCAGTTACTTTCTGCATGAAATCAAGTATCTAATGAATAGCATTTTCAGTGAATTCCATAAAGTGGCTTTGTAAGTCAAACGACCTTACTAGAAATGGCGCGCATGAAAGGTATTATAAATCTTTAAATAAATACTATTGGCAGGTGTAAAAGCCAATTTCTGCAACCATTTCCATCTTGGAATGATTATCAGACTTACACAAATAGAGTGAAGGCCTAGGGTTAAAGTTAAATCCAAACACATAATTTCTCATCACCACCGGCAAATTTGGGTTATAGCAAGTTTGGCTACAACAGCCCAAATCGGAAATACTATTGTCTATACAGCTTGGATATCGCTACAAATATTTATTCATGGGAAATTGTAGGAAGAGAATCATATTTATATGTGGATGGCTTAAAGAATTATCTATATTCATTGAAGACAAAGAAACATCTCAATAGAAAACTTGAAAGAGAAGAATGCAAATAGACTGAAGAGAGTTACAACATAACCTGTCCAAATTAGAAAATCTTGCTTGAACACCAAAAAGCATTACCAAACTACGCAAGTGAAATAAAATAACAAGCTACTTCAAATGCATACATTGTCAAAGTTCAGCCTGTGGTGAAAAGAAAGGCATACACAAGAATTAAGAAACAATGAATATTTAAAAAATTGGGATGTGAGAGCAAGGGAACAACGTATATACAAATAATGGATTCTCAACAAATAGCAATGTTCAATAGAGCTCTTGTACCAAATTGGCATGAGCCTTGAATTGGAGAAAAAAAAACATATATAACATTGAAGAAATAAAATGAAACCTTGGAAAGCGACCTTTATTTCAACTGCACGATTTCTTTAATACCAGTGGTGTATTCAAAAGAATTAAAGGCTCTATCAGAACAGACATGAGTTAGAAACGGTACCAAGGACAGCTACACCATTAACAGAAGGCGGAGAATCTAGAATAAAACTCAGAATAAAGAAATGCATATGTATAATCAAGGACTTTCACTTAATCCGCAATAAACTAGAGAAGTTTAAGGGAAAAGACAAGAGTCCCAAGGAAAAGAAATGACTATTGATGTATGAAGGAAATAACAGAAAAACATGTCAAAATAACATTTGATGGAGCCAATATTAGACAAGGGATGTCATGTCAGATATTGACAACTGCTCCAAAGGCTATTTTTTCCCTCCTAGCACCATGATGAAGCACCTAAAATATGCAAAAACTCATAACCTCAAATGCACCTTAAATAGTGGGTTAGTCATATGAAAATTTATCAAATACTTCTATGAAATAACATGTCCATGCTCAAGAAATGCCACAAATAACAAAAAGGATCAAGAAGACATTGCAAAAGCAAGACAAGTACCTATTCCATATTGGATTCGTGTCAAATGTGTCAATGACCCTTTCCTAATCCTTGCTAAAATTGAAATGATGAAATGCAATGGTGATGAGCAAAATTAGTTCTCAATTTAAGAGAGTAACTTTGCATGAGAGTGTAGATGATTTGATGAAGAATCAACCCTTTATTTATAGATTTTCAAATTGGAAGAGAGCTCAAAATAGAGAAATGTGGGATAATGATTGGACCAATGAGATGTGGCCACTTGTCACATTATGATAGGTTGAGGAATGTGCAAGTTTTGGCCAATGTGCCCAAGAGAGGGAGTTTCAAATTTCAATTTGTGAATTAAATGTTGAGAGGGGGACATGAAATAGAGAAGTTATTGCAATGTTGGAAGGGACAAGTCAACTTGTCTTCATTTTCAAACTTGAGGGAATATTCCATTTTTATGCCAAGTTGGAAGAAAACAATGAATTTATAAATGAATAAATTGATTTATTGGTGCAAGTGGGAAAAGCTAAAGGATGTGATGGGTGGTTAGATTAGGTTAATCAGGATTAGATTAGCTTAGGTGATGATTAGTTAATTTTGACCCACTTGACTTAAATGTTTTGATTTATTTAAATCAAGAGGGAGAAATATGAATTTTGAGACTTAATTAAATAAATTCTTGGTTTATTTAATTAAATGGATGATGCAAGATAAAGGTTGATTAATTTAAGGAATATGAATCTAGGGAATGATTTATAAAAGATGAAATGCTAGTATTTGATTGATTTAATTAAATGAGGTAATGATGAAGTGGATTTATTTAATTTGAAGGATGAAATGTTAGATTTGATTAAACGAAGGTTATTTGATTAAACTATTGGATTGAAATGTATGCATATTTTGTGTGTCTACAAGGAGAACGAATTGCTTGCAAGGAATCAGACTGGGGACTAGTAGTGGTGATGAGGTTTGAGAAAAAAGAAGGGCAAGTGAATCGACCCAGTTGTGAAGGAGGAAAAAAGTTGAGAAGAAAGCCCACATATCAAAGGTAAATCATTGGCTTTAGTATTTTTCTTCAACTTTTCCAGTACAGTTGATTCATAAAGCTTGCATTTCTTTTCATATTGTCGATTTCATTTGAAATGGTGATAAGTTGATAGATGACCATTTAATTGCAAGCGTATTCTATTTAATGCTTGGAAGCCTTTGTTTGAATGTGATAATGTCCATTGTTATGTTGAAAGGGCCTTATCGGCCATCTCTTGCATGCGCAAGAGCTGAGCATACTCTCCCTATTGGCATGAAAGTCGACCATGTCTAGGTGTTGTACATGTTTTATTCTCAACCACACACTAATCGTTTATCCCTTGCATGTGTTATTAAATAACAATTTTTTATGGCTATTCGGTTGAGAGCGATAGCTAGTGTATTATTTTTATGTGTAATTATTTTATAATTATTTATCGTTTCCCTCTAAGGGAAGTGATAGTTCTCCATTATTTTCCTTCATAGTCTATTACTGCACCATATGGGTGTGTGGGTTTCAGTAATCATTCATAGAATGATGTATAGACGTCGCTCTTATTAAAGCATGTTGCATCATTCACCATGAACAAAGGTCGAATGATTATATCGTTCCAATTTTCATTATGTTGGCATGATCTCTAAGATTGATTAACAATATGTCATTTGAACACACATTTAATCGTTCATTAGAATGATTCTCATTATCGTTGCTTTCATGTGATGCTCACATTGTTGTATTCACCAATCCCTAATACATACACATTATCATTCTCAAAGAACAATACTCAGATTGTTTCATTGCATGAATGCCATGGAGGCCAATGATCAACATGCATAGGTTTTGGCCTTAGATGATGTTAATAATAAAGCCAAGCAGTCGTTCGACTATTAGTCATTCTTTAGAACGATAGTGGTTGGAATATATATCTTTTAGTAGTCACCAATAGAAACATGGGTTTCTCCATAACTTGAACAATAATAAAATTGTTGCAGATTCTTATGTTTAATTTTGGTTTTGAAATGAAAAGCATGTCATTCGATTATTTTATTTGCACAAAAAGATACTAGTATTATTTAAATATTTTTATATCCAAAATAATAGAAGCATTGATCATTTACATGTTGTATTGGTTAACTTGAAATTGTTAATGAGACACATTGGCACAGTAACTTGTAAACTTCTGCAACAACATAGATTCGATACAAACAATGTACCAGTATGTAGTAACTGTTTCAAACAATTCTATTGTTCTTTTCTTTGAAAAAGGAAAACAAATGCATCTTGTAAAACTATCATATGATATGACAATCTGTAGCATTATTTTGAATGAAAGCAATCTATTATATTTATATTTATTACATAATGTATGCACAAATACATTAACTTAAGTTGACACATATATTTGTATGCACATAGACCTTCATCTACGTACATACACATACTTGTGAAATACCTTCTTTTGTTACTTATTTGATTCATTTTCTTCTCTAATCAATATTGATTTACGTTAAATATGAAGTGGTAGAATACATTGAATGTAACCATGTGACATGTGTGTGAACTGAATGGAAAATGCATTGAATAGATCCACTTGAATTATCTTTCTAAATTTAATTAAGTTGAGGAATTAAGTAGATTGAATTAAGTTTTTCCATTGTTGTGTGTTTAAAGAGCATTTTCTTTGTTTAGTTGAATAACAACACCTAAGTAGACTAGATCACCTTAGGGTAGATGCTGCTAGAGGGTAGATAGTTGCTAAGGAATAAATTTGTGTTGTTTGAAAGTTACTTTTCAGGATAGGTGTTGAAATGGAGTACAAAGGGTATATGTTTTGCTTTATCCAAAACCTATCTTTTGTTGTTGGAACTTAACTTTAATGCTTGGCCAAGCAGTTAGCCCATTATGTATGTATGGACTTATATGTGATGATACTCTCTACCATTCGTAGCATAGATCTTGCATTTTTTTTTATCATAGATAGAGATACATGTTGATGTTTGTGCACACACGAAATTCCACCTTGTTGACTGTTCTCTTGCTAAAATTTTCTTGTAGGGTCGAGCATTCTTCAAGTAGGAAGAATTTCAGGGGAATGTAAGCTTCATCGTTGGGCGGTAAAGCACATGAGCCATGTTCTTGTCCACTAGTGGAGGTGAGCGTCAAAAGGAAACCTTTTATGTTTTCAAGTTATTAAAGGAATATGATATAACTTTGATGTAAATTGTATATTGTATTGACTTTGTGGCCCCATGAGCCAAGCCAACTTGGATATTGTAATTGATATTTAGAAATGAATATATATTATGACTCATATTTTAATTAGACATGTGTTGCTATGATTAAAAATAGCTACTTAAGTTATGTCTTTTTAAAATTTAATATTCATAATGTCATTTACAATCAATATTTAAGTAGTAATTAGAATGGATTATTACAGAGAGAGAGAGAGAGGGTGAGAGAGAGAGAAATATTGGTAAGATGGGAGGGTGAGAGAACAAAGGAGGGAGATAGGGAGTGGTAGGGTGGGAGGGATAGAGAGAGAAGGATATAGGGATTGGTAAGGTGGAAGGGAGAGAGAGAGGATATAGGGACTTGTAGGGTGGGAGGGAGAGAGATAGGAGATAGGATTGTAAGGTCAGAGGGTGAGAGAGGGAAGGATGGAGATAGGGAGTTGTAGGGTGTGAGCAATGAAAAGGAGATATGGATTAGTAGGGTGGGAAGGAGAGAGAAAGAGATATGGATTTGTTGGGTGGGAGGGAGAGAGAGAAGGAGATAGGGATTAGTAGGGTGGGAGGGAGAGAGAGAGAGGAGATAGGGATTGTAAGATGGGAGGGTGAGATAGAAGGAGATAGGGATTGGTATGATGGGAGGGAGAGAGAGAAAGAAGGAGATAATGATTGGTAAGATTGGAGGGTGAGAGAGGGAAGGAGGGATAGGGATTGGTAGGGTTAGAGGGATAAAGAGAGAAGGAGATAGGGATTGGTAGGGTGGGAGGGAGAGAGAGAATGAGATAGGGATTGTAAGGTGGAAGGGTGAGGGAGAAGGAGATAGGGATTGGTAGGGTGGGAGGGATAGATGGAGGGAGAGAGAGAGAGAGGGAAGGAGGGAGATATGTAATGGTAAGGTGGGAGAGAGAGAGAGAGAGAGAGAGAGAGAGAGAGAGAGAGAGAGAGAGAGAGAGAGAGAGAGAGAGAGAATGTGTGAGGATGAGAGGGGGAATGAGGGAGAAAGGGATTGGTAAGGTGGGAGGGAGAGAGAGAGAAGGATATAGGGATTGGTAGGGTGGGAGGGAGAGGGAGAGAGAATAGGAGATAGAGATTGGTAGGGTGGGAGGGAGAGAGAGGAGATAGGGATTGGTAGGTATGGAGGGAGAGATAGAGAGAGAATGAGATATGGATTTGTAGGGTGCGAGGGAGAGAGAGAGGAGATAGGGATTGGTAGCGTGGGAGAGAGAGCGAGAGATAAAATAATTATAAAATCTATAATAATAATTAAAGATAATTATTTTTGCAAAAATTAAACATATAACCATAATACTTTGTAATCAAGTTATTTAATCATTTGAACATATCATTTCGTTTTCAATCAAATAAATATCTAAGCATGCATAAAAATTTTATATCCATAATCCAAAATAATAATATTCCTAAACCAAAACCTCAACATCAACCATGTCCAAAACACCAAACTATATAAATATAAAGTTAAATTAAGATCTCTAGAATAATACTAGCTATACCTCACACTTTTGAACAAAAAACATTTGGCACCTTGGGTTTGGGTTGTGCAAGGGCCAAAGCATATGATTTACTTCCCTGATATGGAGGAGGGAGTTCTCCACGTCTACTCATTGCTTGAGACCTTTGTCTCCTAAGACGCCACTCCTAGATGAATACCTAGAAGGGTCCATTTGATAAACTTCTCTCTCAAATTGGCCTAATTTACCTCTCTAGAAAGAATGAACTATCGACTTCTTCTTGCAATTCTGCACTAATTCTTGTTGAAAGCTCTTTGTCTTGTTTAGGGTTCTTGAAAACTTAAGATTATTTGAAATGTTTTGTTTGTTCTATAGACAAGTATTTATCATAAGGAATCCTCACATAATAATTGTGCATGCCTTTTGAGTTTAGCATTCATAAATGGAAAAGATGATACACATGCTTAAATTGCTGTTTGTCAAAGATTAGGAAGATTTTTCATGAGGGTCATGCTATTGATATGCTTTGAGTATTAATAGTGGGAGAGAGGGGTAGTTAACTGCGTTTCATAGAGGTTTCAAAAAAGGGCACGAAGGTGAAGACACTCGGTGAAAACTCGAGCAATGAACAAATTGTGCCAACAACACTTATTACCAAAAGAAAAAGAAACTAACTATATGCAAAGGGGGCACCAAATGGATTAGTTGAAATTCTTGTGCTTGATTGAATATAACACCGTGGAAAAATGGGTGACGTTTTCATTTGGACCCCGCATGACATTAACGGGAGATGACGTGATGGAGAAATGGTCTTTACCTGGTTAGGACGGCGAGGACCTTTAACGGAACGGCACGGTACATTTCATGGATGAAAGCTATGGGATAGTGGAGGGCGGGGCTTTGGGTTAGTCGTTGTTTTCAAATCCAAAAAGAAAAGTGTGTTTCCAAATTTCCAAGTTTTAATTGTTATATTCATGATTTGAAAGGTACGTCTCACCTTCAATTTCGTTTGATAGTTAGAGTTTATTATTAAAATATAATTTAATGATGTATTTAAGTACAGTTTAACAGTTAATTATATTTTATTCATGTTTAAATGTAAGTATTAATTGGTTAAAAGTTAGAACTGACTATTAAATTATTTGATAATTAAGAATAGTTTAATATAGTAGTCAATGAACACGTCGTAATTACAAAAAGTTGACATCATATAATCATCAATAATCATACTTATATGGTCATTGACATATTGTTGTATACAATGCTTCATTAAAAATTTAAAAAATTAACATATTTTTATTCACTATATATAATATTCATTTAAAAAAAATCTATCTTCACAAACCTTTTTTATGTCTATTAAAGGTATGTTTTATAGGGCTTCTAAAAATCCAATTACAACAAAATATTTGTGAAAAAATAATTGACCAATGGAAAAATAACAAACAAAAAATAGAGAAGCAAAAGACACCTTAGACCTTATAGCAAAGTAGTAGTGTTTGTTAACACATTGTTAATATCTATTTTTTGAGTGAATCAACACATTAGACTTTCTTTAGTTAAATTTTCTTCCATTATTTGTAATTATTTATATGGCTAAAATTGATTTTGCTAAGCATAATAAAATAGACAATTTTCATGCATTGTCATTGGATAATATATTTTGGCATCTTTTTACTGTCATCACTTCAATCAACAATATATTTCACTAATATTTTGAATTAAAAACTAATAGGTCACAACATTCTTCTAAAGTTTGTTTTATTATTTTAAAAACTATAATATTTTAAATGTGAAAGTGCAAACCCAAAGGGCACCTACATAGTGTCTTAAATAGAGGACATGTATTTTAAAAATTAATTGCAACGTATATTTTTTTGATAGAACATTTGCATACTAGTGGCTTTGATATACAAATCCTTAGGGATTATGTTGTGTTTCTTTGTTCATGTGCAACTTTCCTTCTTATCTATTAGTTTAGGTACCCCATTAAGGAGAAAATAAAGTCACATGTATAAGAGAGCTAAGTGATTTGTTGTTTAGAGAAACCAATTCTTAAACATAGATTTAAATGTAGATTGAATAGTTAACCTCATTGAAGTGATAGATATGTAGCCAATTGTAGATATTATACCGTTAGTATAGATTCCTCCATCCACTTGAATAGATCCACCAATTAGTTAGATTTATATTACATAAGATGTTACAATTTGGTTTTTTTTGAAATATTTATAAGTTGTTTCTCTCATTTTTTTCTTAGCAAAAGTGTTTGTGTGGATTTTCCCTTTGTTTTTCATCCTTTCCCCCTTTTGTGGTGAACACCTATCCATTCTCGAAAAACATATTTCAATTTCACTGAAAAACATTATATATTTTACTTATTTCAATATTTCATAATTGTTTCTAAGAGGAAAATATAAAATTATCTCACTATGCAAATAATTTACATTAAATGACCATATATACATCAAATGAATATGTAAAATAACTCATAATTTTAGTTATGAGATTCAAAATAATAAGTTTATTGAACAAATCATTAATTGTATTTGTTCTAACCTAAGGAGGTTAGATTAGTTATAGTAACCACTCATACCAAAACAACCATTATGACTACCCAAAAAGTAGATAGAATATATATTTTTAGGGCATTAAGATGTATTCACCTCACTAACAAGGGAAACTCTACACTATCACATATAAAATTTGATTGGTTTAATTCCAAGGACACCATTACCAAATAGGCCACTATATAGAAGATCAATCTTAGAGAAAGAGGAAATCAAATGGTAGATTTAGTAATTGATTCAAAAGGGGCACATTTGACCAAGTGCCTCACCCTATGAAAAATTAATTACTTTCTAAGAAGAAGGATGGAAATTGATTCCTCTACATTGATCATTGAGCTTTGAATAAGATCACTATAATGAAGAGGTATTCAACTCCCTGCATTGATGACCTCTTGGATCAAATTAATGGGGCTAAGTTTTTACTAAAGTTTGGATACCACCAAGTTATGATTGAGTCATTAGATGTGTGGAATAATACTTTCAAATATTTAAATTGATTTTTCAGATGTATAGCCTTTCCCTTTGGATTGACCAATATACTTGCCAACTTCATGTGAGTGATGAATGATACGCTCAAGCCTCTCACTATTTTCTTTGTTAATTTATATTTATATTTATATTCATATTAATAAATACACAAGAGGAACATTTGTAAATCATGTTCAATAGATACATTCAACTCTACAACAACATGAGCTCTATGATAATAATTTAGAAAAATATTCCTTTGGTATGTAAAGGATTTAGTAACTTAGATACATTGTGAAAAAGGATGGTTTTATGTGGGCCCTAAAAGGATAGTGGTAATTAGAGATTGGCCACCTTATAAAAATATCATAGAAGCTTATAAAATTTTAGGATAGTCCAAATTTTATCATAGGTTTGTGTTGGGATTCACACACTTGGCATGACCTATGAACCAAGCATTCAAGTGAGGGTAAAATAAAAATTCCCTTGGATAAAGAAACTATAGTAACCATTCACACAATTAAAGTAAAGGCTTTATTTAATATTTACACTAGATCTTCGTGATTTGAAATTATCCTTTAAAATTAAGGTTGATGCCTCAAAATATGCACTTGCAGTAGTTTTGACTCAATTTCATCACCTAATTGCCTAGCACATTGAGATTTTATCTAATTATATGTATAGGTCACATCCCATGTATGACAAGGAGTTATATCCATTATTCAAGCGTATAAATAGTATAATTTCTATATAGTGGGGAAAGAGAGAGTTATTCACATAGATCATAAGCCTCTTAAATTTATAAAAAAATAAAAATAAGAGATTGTAGAATGATCAACATCAAAGTTGGTCTAGTTACCTATAATATTTTCATCTCAAAATTCATCATAAGAAGGAAGAACAAATAAAGTCGCAAACTAATTGGATTGATTTCCAATCATAACCTTGATAGTTCTATGTTGTACCCTTGTAAACACTAGAAAAGATATTAGCCTCAATTGTATGACATTAATCCTATTTGTTGATAGATCTACCAAATACTCAAATGATACATAATCCCTTTATTATTGTATGTAAGATAAAATCCTCTATCATATATTACACATAAATGTCCCTATATACACCTTCAACCTTATACCCTCCACTATAAATCCTATACCCTTGACCCTATACACAATACCCTCAACCCTAAACCCTAAACCTTATACCCTATACACTCAACCTAATACCCCATCCCTAAACACTATCCCACAACCCTAGGCCATAAAACCTATATGATAAACCCTCAACCCTAAACTCCATACCCTCAACCCTAAACCCTATACCCTCAACCGAATACCTTATAGCCTCAATTGTAAACCCTATAACCTTGAAACTATACCCAATACTCTCAGCCCTAAATCCTAAAATCTCAACCCTATACCCTATGCCCTCCACCATAAACCCTATACCATCAACTCTATACCCAATACCATAAACACTATACCTTATATACTCAATCATATAACCTTAAACCTAAATACTATCACTCATGTTGCCTAGGCCCTAGAGCCTATACACTATACCCTCAACCCTAAACCATGAATAATTTATACCTAGAGATGGGAGGTTGAGAGAGGCTGGAAGTTAGATGTAATGACCTAAAGATAGGAGAGAGAGAGAGAGAGAGAGAGAGAACCTAGATATGGGGAGATAAAAAAAGAGAAAGAGTGATGGAAAGATAGGGCCTAGAGAAGGGGAAGAGAGAGAAAAATGTAACACCCCTCCATTTTGTTCTTTTGATCAAACAGTGTTCATTATGTATGTTTTGCTTTGTTAGTACGTTGGTTATAAACTTGATTACTATTGACCGCTAATTGTTAAGCGTTGTAAACATTATGTTTTGATGTGATGGCACTTTAATCAGATGTTATTATTATTTCATATTATGGATTAACTCAGTATGTATGTGAATTATTGATGTTTATGCTTTGATTATATCAGTGATGATTAGATGCATCAGTCAGCGATATTGTATTGGTGAAGGGGACGGGATCACATCACTCGCATGCGAGCGCCCTGTGATCCTGCAATTTTCTCTTCACGGTGTGTTTTAATATATATATATATGCATGTTTCGACACTTGTATTGTGTGCAGGATGCAGGTACAAGACATCGACTCGACCTGGTTCCACAGGTCTGAGCGTGTCCCTTGTCCAACGAAAAATGATTGGGAGATAGTAGCTAGGTTTTCTGTGTCGTCACATCACTCTAGCCATAGTGTGTCGTTGGGTTGTTAGTTGGGATAAGTTAATTTCTTGGTTGCCTCTTCCCTCCTTGCCTGCATATTTAAATTTGCAAGAGAAAAAAAAAATGGTGTTTATTTTATTTAATTTCATTGTCAAAATAAATAAAGGAGTGCTCATTAATTAATTAGTTAGTTTAATTCAATCAATAAATAATCTAATCATGGATTAGATTTATTTATTGATAAATTAAATTAAAATGTTGTGTTAGCATTATTAAATTTTGAGATCAAATCAAAATAGAAATTGCCTTGCATTCCTTTTTGAAATAAAATTAAAAATGAATTTAAATGTAGATGGGTAAATTCAATTTTGTGGAAAAAGGAAAATGTAATTATCTTTTGGTTGCAAAAGAGAACTTTGTTTTAAATAAATATTATGCAAATTCAATGGAAAATGGAAATTGTTTTATTAAATTGACAAAAATAAAATATCTAGTTTAGCAATAAATTTTGGTGGGTGAGTTCAAAATTAGGGGTTTGACAAATTTGGAGAAGGGATTACATAAGGTAATTGTTGTTTTATTTTGAATTTTTGATTTGCAATTTTGGAGAGCAAACTTGGATTGAAATTCTTGGAAGAAATTAGTAAGAAAAGATTGAAGATTTGGTGAAGCTGAATTGAAAAAGGAAAAGGAAAATCTCCATTGATGGATTTGAAGCTTGGAGAAAACATAAGGTGCAATGTTTGAAATTTTATGCATTTCTTATTTTTTAAAATCTTTTTTTTTGAAAGTGTTCAAACTGTTGGATTCAATTGTGAATTAGAGGAAGAAAACCCATCAAAAATCTCCATTTAAATTTGAACAAAAGAATCCTCAAAATATTGTGGAAACAAAAAGATTCAAAATTCATAATCAAACTTTCAACATAAAATTTGAAACAAACCTGGGGATTCAAATGGATTTTCTTATGAAATTGTGGTTGCTTTGGAAAAATCTTCTTTTTGATTTGCAAAGAAATGAGAAATCTTTAAATTGCTGTGTTAAATTATGTAATTTCAATGGCAATTTATTTTATCTCTTAGATTGAGCATTTGCCCAATTTGGGTATTCAAAAAAAAGTATTTTTACAGTCATTTTATTATGACTGTGTGTATATATTTATATATATGCATATATATATATACATACCTGGTTATATGTATATATATATACATATATATATACAAATATATATATATATATTATGAGTTTCGTTGATTTAAATTTTTTGAAGAAATAACAGAATTTCGTATTTTTCTTCATTCTATTTTTTTGCCCAGAAAATGTTTTTTTTTACCAGTTGAAATTTTTACGAATCCACTAATGGCGGATCATTTTTCTTTTTTTGTTTGTGTTCGCCGTGCATGGTGGAAGGGAAGGGTTCAAGCCCTTGGCCACCCCCATGGATGGCGACGACCGCCTGTGGAGGCAGCGCCGTCGCTGCCTGCACAAGCCGCCGCCCCCATTCATGGGGGCTGCATCCCCTGTTAGGGCAGGGCGCGGCCGAACCCTAATGGGTGTCGCTTGTTATGATTTAAAATCTTTTTTTATATATATTTATTATATTTATTAAATATAAAGCATATAATATATTTTATATCATATGTTTTATATTTAATATATATAATATGAAAATTTGAAATTAATGTTTTATTTTATCAATTAAAATATAATTTATATATATATATTAATATATATGTTGTATATAATAATTTAAAATTATTTATATATAATATATATATTATATTTTAACGTATGCTTAAGTGATTATCATTTGTATTTAGCTATTAATTATATATGTATTTTAAAATATATATGTAATTATATATATATCGAGTATATATATATATATATATTTGATTACATGGATATTTAATATATATATATATTTATATTTAAATGTGAATTATTCTTTTTAAAAGAGAAAAAGGTATTTGTAAAGGGATAGATGAAAATTTGTTTATGGAAAATCATTGTATATCAAAAGAAAAATTGACTTAATTTATTGGGTGGAATGTGTTAACAAGAATTAAACGAATAGTCAAACTCTTATGTGATTGTGCAAGAACATAGTTTATTTAATTTGATTAAGTGCACTAATGCGATGAATGATTGGATTTACGAAATCCTAATGTAGATTACCTTATATTGTTTGCAAGCTTCTTTTCGTCGTTGGGCGTCCATTCTTGTTGGAATTTGAGTCAGATTTTGTAAGTCTTCCAAATAGAACCGTCTACTATGTTTTGGGGTTGCTGTCATGTTGGTCGACCTTGTTTGCCTTGGGTAGTGCGTAATTGTGTCCAGTGTTGTACCCGGTTATCATGAATGGGCTATGTTGACTTCATGTCATGATTAGGGATTCATTATCCCTAGGTTGCACTTGAGTACCCTTTGGTTGTGGTATAGTTCCACGTGTTGTCTTAGAGAAGTGGCTTACATTGAGGGCCGGCACACAAAGTGGTGCCAAGAGATCTCAATGTAAGTTAATTAATTCAATGAAAACTTAAACCAATTGATTAGTGTAGGTGGTACCAACATTTAAAAAGATTAATTTTGCCTCGCTCATGGACGCAAGTGCTTGTATAGACTTGGGATGAGACGAGAAGGCCTGGAATGGCAAGATCATTATCTTGTCCCTTCGAAAGATAACTGATTCCGCATTGGTTTGCATGTGGGGCCGGGAGTCGTTAGAGGTTACCAGGATATCCCGAGATGGGGGCCGGGACCTAGGAAGACTTGCCAGGATATCCCATGCGACATTGTGATGACACTTCTCCTAAGTCAACAATATGTTTGTATTTGTGATGTGATCATTTACTTAAAATATGGAAGCATTGTAACCTTTGTGTCATGTGATGTCATGTTTGTATCTTTTTCAGTTGAGTCATGTTGCCTATGTTTAGAGGTTGTTGGTCTTGACCTGAAATCCTTGTTACTATCTCCTAGCACGGGGGGTGAGCCTTCGGGCATCACTTGGTTGGGTGGAACGTGCACCTTACTCCGTTGTTTTTTTGGCTCTTGCTCGTGTGGACGAGGCTTTCATATTGGAGAGCTCATGGAATCCAGTTGCTACCTTGGTTCTTTTATGTTAGTCATTCTTGTATTATTTTTACCACTCATTGTTATCGAGGTGGAAATTGTAATTAAGCTATCATGTTATTGATTTACCTCATTCTGGGAATGAGTGATGTAATTGTAATTGTAAAACTTCTATTATTGGTAACCATGAAGGATCTCATGGTCTTAAATGAAAATCTCATGTATGGAATGTATGTGCTTTAATTATTTAAGTGAATGTTGTTATGTTTCATTTCATGCATGTTGTTTTAATTTGTGATTTAAATAATCTTTGTCTCGTAACCTTAGGGGATTGTTGGCTTTGTGTTGTAATCTTACATGTATTTGTAATTAAACAAAAAAAATAAAAATTGTGCATTTGTTTAGTAGTTTGCAACTTCCCCTAGGGTTGCGTGGCATGGCATTACACATGGTATCAGAGCCTAGGTTTAAACACTGGGTACTTTGGGATTATGATGAGCCCATTAAGTTTTTAGTTGTGTGGGTTTTAATTGTGTTGTGCTTAATACCTTATTGTGTCTGTGTAGGATTATGCCTCCCAGACGTGGAAGAGGTGGGGGTCGTAGACGTGGCCATTTAGGCGGTCGCGTTGGGGAACAACAAGACCCACCGCCACATATTCCACTTGTTTCTGACCATGAGGAGCAACAGGCTTCTCTGAATGTTCAGGGAGATGGCAATCAGAATCCGGATCCACCTAGGATCGAGGACGCTCAGTTGCGTCAGTTATTAGAGGAGACCCTTGCCCGCCTTGGGCCTAGGAAGGAGGTAGAGCCAGTGGTGGTTAGAGAGAGAGAGGTACCAGTTTAGTCTGATTCAGAGGTAGTAGCCCATATGAGGGACTTGCTTAGAGCACGACCACCCATTTTCGATGGATCAGGCAGTGGTTTGGAGGCAGAGACATGGCTCATTGACTTAACTAGGTGTTTTGCTATGCAATCATATGGTAGCAACACTCAAGCTAGGTGCGCTATCATGCACTTGAGGGGATTTGCCTCCACTTGGTGGAGATTAGAGGAGCAGAAGCTCCATCTGGACATTGATACAGTTTCTTGGGAGTTGTTCCTAGAGCGGTTTCGGGCTAGATTTCTTTCCGAGCATTGGAGGCAGCGTCGAGGGGATGAGTTCCACACCCTTCGACAGATGACCATGTCAGTAGATTTGTATGAGCGTCGTTTCTACGAGTTCAAACAGTATGTGGGCATAGGAGATGATGAGGGTATGTTGGTACAACATTTTCTCAGGGGCTTAAACGCCCGTATCAGTGGTGGAGTGCGGGTTTTCGAACCTAGGACCATGGAGGTGGCGGTTGACAAGGCCAGACTCATTGAGGAGAACCTGGCGATGGCCTTAGGTGGTCATGTAGGAGTGCAGGTGGGCAGTGGCTCAGCAGTTGGGACTAGTGCTCGAGGAGGTCAGCCTCAGGGAGGTGGACCTTCTAGAGCTCAGCAGGGTCCGTCTCAGAGTGGTCAGCAGCAGCAACAGGGTTCCTAGGGGAAACAGAAGGGTTTCCAGTAGAGGCAGGGAGACAGGAGTTGGAGGCGCATGAGATGCTTCAACTCTGAGCAGCCAGCACAGAGTTCTCATTCATCTTTCAAGGGTAGTGCGCAACAGTCTAGCGCACCACCTACAGGCAGGGGCTTCGGTAGAGGCACTGGATGTTTTGCATGTGGCCAACAGGGTCACATAGCGAGGATGTGTCCCAATAAGGGTGCATCGGGTTATTCTCAGGGACCAATGGCGTAAGAGCCAACTGTAGGAGATGTAGGCCATGGGCATCGAGTATTCACAGCAGTTGATAACCGCCAGGCAGAGCACCAGGGTACAGTCATTGAGGCTTATGGTATGTTGAGGGGTAACCCGGTTTCTATTCTATTTGATTCTGGAGCATTTGATTCCTTTTTTTCTTCATCTGTCGTGATGCGATGTAGACTGGATGCGGTAAAGCAGGTCGATAGGTGGCAGGTAGAGTTAGCTTCGGGTGCAAAAGTTGCATCCCTTTCCCTTGTGCCAGAGTGTAGGTTAGAGGTTGGACCTCTCCAGACTACCTTGGACCTTCGTGTTATTCCATTGGGTTCTTATGACGTTGTCATAGGAATGGATTGGCTAGAGGCTCATAGTGCAGTCATTGATTGTCAACGTAAGTCGATTAGATGCATTGGGGCATCTGGTAGAGAGGTAGAGGTAGTGGGGGTCTAGAGGCCAATTTCCTTGAGGATCATCTCAGCTATGCAGTTGAGAAGGTGTGTGCGGCAGGGTTGCCAATTGTTCACTGTTACAGTGGATGATTTGGATCTAGGAGGTGGAGAAGAGAAGGTCTCTCTTGATAGTCACCCCATCCTTTAGGAGTTTTCCAATGTCTTTCTAGACGAGATTCCAGGGATGCCTCCTTAGAGGGACATTGACTTCAAGATAGACTTGGTACCTGGATCAGAGCCCATTTCATGAGCTCCCTATCGTATGACTACCCAGGAGCTAAAAGAGCTTAGGTTGCAGCTTGAGGAATTGCTAGAGAAGGGTTTTATTCGCCCTAGTGTTTCTCCATGGGGAGCACCTGTCATCTTCGTGAAGGACGGTTCACTTCGGTTATGCATTGATTACCGACAGTTGAACAAAGTGACCATCAGAAATCGGTATCCTCTTCCTAGGATTGACGATCTATTCGATCAGATCAAGGGTGCTACCATCTTTTCGAAGATTGATCTCAAGTCAAGATATCATCAGCTTCGAATCTTCGAGTCATATATTCATAAGACCGAGTTTCGAACGCGGTATGGTCACTATGAGTTCACAGTTGTACCATTTGGTTTGACGAATGCACCCTCAGTGTTCATGAGTCTTATGAATGGGGTATTTCGTACATACCTAGACAGGTTTTTCCTTGTGTTCCTAGATGATATTTTGGTATACTCTAGGACAATGGAGGAACATGAGGAGCATTTACGACAGGTATTACAGTGCTTGCGAGATAATCAGCTATATGCTAACTTGTCAAAGTGTGAATTCTTCAGGACTGAGGTCCAATACCTTGGTCATGTGATCTCAGGGGAGGGTATTTCAGTGGATCCTGCAAAGATCCAAGCGATCTTAGATTGGCCTGGGCCCACTAATGTGGCTGAGGTACGTAGCTTCATGGGGCTAGCGGGTTATTACAGGCAATTTGTGCAGGACTTTTCGAGGCTAGGGCATCCTATCACCTCCCTTCAGAGGAAAGGAAAGAGGTTTGAGTGGTCTAAGAAGTGTGAGGCAGCCTTTTAGTGTCTTAAGGGGAAGTTGACCAGTTCACCTATACTTGCGATACCGGATCCTATTGGGGACTTTGTAGTTTGTACAGATGTGTCCTTGGAGGGATTAGGTGCAGTATTGATGCAAGAGGGTCGTGTCATTGCATATGAGTCATGGAAGCTCAAGGATCATGAGCTAAACTATCCTACCCACGATCTTGAGTTGGCGGCAGTGGTTCATGCATTGACAAGATGGAGGCACTTTCTTCTTGGGCATAGGTTTGAGTTGCATAGTGATCATAGGATCCTTCAGTATATCTTCACACAACCCAACCTTAATGCTAGGCAAAGGTGTTGGATGGAGTTTCTCTGTGAATATGACTTCGAGGTGAAGTATATCCAAGGGAAGGAGAATGTGGTTGCAAATGCCCTCAGTAGGCGAAGGCATGAGATATCTAAGTTGACTCTTATTGTTGATTTGTGGAGTCAGATTCTTTCTGCCCTCCCAGCCGACAGTTGGTATCAAGATGTTAGATCGGTGATAGAGGTAGGAAGACCCCTTGAGGGTAGGTATTCAGGATATTCTCTAGATGTTGATGAGATATTGAGACACATGGGATGCATATACATTCCCCCATCATGTGAGCTTCATGCTTTGGTCATGACTGAAGCACATCGTGCACCTTATTCAGCCCATCCAGGGGTGAAGAAGATGTATGCAGATTTGCGTCAGTTATATTTTTGGCCAGGGATGAAGCGAGATATTGCGGATTTTGTGTCGAGATGTCTTGAGTGTCAGCGGGTGAAGGCCGAACACCAACATCCAGCAGGGCTTTTGCAGTCGCATTTAGTACCAGAGTGGAAGTGGGATATAATCTCATTGGATTTCATTGTTGGTTTACCCAACTCTTCAAGACGACATGATGCAATTATGGTGACAGTGGATAGGTTGACGAAGGTAGCACACTTCTCACCTATGCGCTCTTCCTATACTACATCGTCCGTAGCTAGAGTGTTCATGGAGGATATAGTGAGGTGACATGGTATTCCGCGTCAGATTATCTCTAATAGGGATCCAATGTTCACCTCAACTTTATGGATTTCACTATAGCATGCGATGGGAACATAGTTGAACTTTAGTTCAGCTTGCCACCCAAAGATAGATGGATAGACTGAGAGGGTCAATCAGATCCTCAAAGACATGTTGTGTATGTATGTGATGGACCAGCAGACACGATGGGAGGACTATCTTTATTAGGTAGAGTTTGCCTATAATAATGGCTTTCAGAGTTCTATCGGCATGGCTCCATTCTAGGCATTGTATGGGCGACCATGTCGCACTCCCTTGAGTTGGGATCGACTAGAGGACAAAGTAACTTTGGGTCCTGAAATGTTGCAGGATATGGAGCAGCAGGTGGATAGGATTAGAGAGTACTTGGTGGCAACATAGGATAGGCAGAAGAAGTATGCGGATGTGCATAGAGTGGATCGTCAGTTTTCCATAGGCGATAGAGTCTTCTTGCATGTGCATCCACAAAAGAGTCCAATCCGTTATGGAAAAGGCTCTAAGTTGGCGCCTCACTTCGTTGGACCCTTCGAGATTCTTGAGAAGATTGGGCCTGTTGCTTACCGTCTTGCTTTACCGCCTAGTCTCTTGTGTGTTCACAACGTATTTCATGTATTAGTTCTTCGGTTGTACCATCCAGACATTTCTTATGTCCTTGATTGGAATGTTTTGCAGGTAGAGGATGGGCAGCTAGCTTTGGAGCCCATGGTCGTGGTGGAGCGCAGAACGCTCGCTCTTCGA
>VDFB02270651.1:472789471-472827918 GCA_007258455.2 Sequoia sempervirens
TGGCGTGTCAAGACTCCATGAAGCGTTGATGAGGAGATAGTAGTCTGGTTAACCCTAGTCTAGTCTTTAACCCTGGTCTTAGTACTTTGTCTATTTTAGTTTTGAGTCATAGGTTTGTCTTGTATTTTCTGTTTGGTTAAATCATTTTGAAAAGGTAAATTTGGTTAAATTTTAATGTTGGAATATTGTGTATTAAATTATTGTTATTTAAATTAATTTTATATGTTAAAGAAATTACTTGCTTGATTATTTAATTAATTAATTAGCTTATTTGGTTAAATGATTTGATTATAAAAGATCAAATTTATTTAATTAAATAAATTAATTAGTTAAATTAAAATATTAAGTGAGTAAATAGTGTAATTGAAAATTAGAAAATTGAAATAAAATGCATGTGGATGGGAAATTGATTTTCAAAATTTAAATTGAAATAAATTGAAATTGCATGTAAATGGAATTGGAAAAATTGCCGAGAAGTGGAGAAGATATTTTCATAACCACTTCTCGACATGTGTGTGAGTGCCATAATTGCATACGGTTGTTGAAATTTCTTTACGGAGGATATTTTGGATCTCGGGAAAATTGACAGGGGTTATTCAATTTCCTCACGGGGAATTTTTTTGAGTACTGGCAAAAAAATTCCCTTACTGTGCAAATTACAAATATTTCTTAGAAGTTGTTATCTCTCTGTTATTGGGGTTGTGATTCTTTGTGGAGGATTCTTGGTGTTTTGTCAAAGCTTTCATTGGATTTGGGTACTTTGAAGAAAGATTTGGGAAGATTGCGTTCGACAGGCAAGAATTTCTCCAAAATTAAGATCTTCAATTCACAGGTATTTCTCTGGTATTTTATGTTGTATGCTTTTGAAAATAATTATCTTTATTGTTAGATTCTTGAATTTTCTTGAAATCTTTCTATAAAATTTTCTTGAAAATTTGTACCTCTCTGTATTTGATGAAAGGAAAGCTTTTAAGAAAAGAATCATTAAAAAAAAAAGTTTTTTTTGGGAAATCTATTGAAAAATTAAATGAAAAATTTGTGAGAAGAATAATCCTGTGCAAGGATATTTTTCTCAAAATTTATGTAGAAAATTTTATCAATCTCTGTATTTGAAAATTCTTGTGATATTTATTTTTTATAAAAATAATATATTTATATATACTTATTTATATATAAATGTATTGCTGTGTAATTTATATGTAAAAGTTCATACAAAATCGCCGTACGGAATTATTTATTACCAGACGAAATTCGTCATATTAAAAAATTTCTAGAAATTTCATTTTTAATTCTTCCGCCGTATGGGCGAATTTTGGAATGTATTTTTTTTTAAAAAAAGGGCGGAATGAAATCCGCAGTCGTATTTTATTAAATTCGACGTTTTTTTTAGTGAATTATTTTTAAACAAAAAACATGTTTTAAAAGAAAACAGAGCCGAAGCTCTGAGTGGCGGGGGCTACCCACAGCCATCCCCGCAGGGGGACGGCGAGGACTGAGCCAGCGCCGCCCATCGGGAGCAATCATGCCTGTGGGGCGGGCTGCGAAGGCAGCCCCTCCCACTATGCGCAGTGCTGAATGAAGGGTTAGGGCTTTGAGCCCTAACCTCCATTGCTTATTTCGTTTTCAATGTTTTTAAATAAAACCTGCGATTTTGGTAATTGTAATATGTATTTGTTTTTTTTAAATTATATTTATTGTGTATAAATATATATTGATTAGGTATTGATTAGGTATTGATCATCTAGCTACTCTATTGATGCAAGTAGTAAGAAAGCTAAAGTTCAAAAGTTAGTCTTTGTAGTGTATCAATAGGAAATACTTGTTTATAACTATGGAATGGTTTAACTTCAACCATGAGGAAGAAGAAGAGAGATGGTATAAGGATAAGAGTAGTTCATATATGAGTTACTAAGCTCTACAATGGAGGAAAAAGAGCAAGGGCAATGGGAGTAGAGAGAACCCAATAGAATAAAAAATGAAATATTAAAATCAATTGTAAAAGAAATACTTCTCATTTAGCATGAAATAAGAGATTGAATTTTGCTAAGGAAACTAACAAATTAATAACTGGATAATATTGGAATGAGAAAAAAAGGAAACTAAAAGTGGGATGGGACCTAGTAAATTCTAAGGAAGAAGCCACCTAAATAAATTGTTGGGAACAAATCCATCTCTTAAAGTTCATCATTATAGATTATTTCCAAAAAACAATTTCCTTGTCTTCATTGCATAGAAACATGCATGCTTATGATAACATTTTGTTTTAAAATCAACTAAATAAAAATTGTTAGCCACGATGTATAAGTCTTTGGATATGATGAAATGAATCTCCCATTATAAAATTTATGCATAAAACAAGTACAAGAACTCGAGATTCTTAATGTAGTTGTGATTAAGGATTGTAAATAAACATTAGATGTGGCATATGTAATTTAGTCTTCACGAGCATTTTCTAAGTATGCAACTAATGCAAAAGTATTCAATTCCTATCTTACCCCTTTCTCCTATATACGTATATAGACATATTGGGTAAACAAAGATCACAAAGTTCATTACAACAACCAAATATAATTGTAGTTAGGTTCATGAATTTATCTAGAATATTCATTCATATTTATTACAACTAGAGTAGTTCATTAATTCATAACATGTAGGAACATGTGTTACCAATTTATTATTAAAATGAAAAGTACTTTTCCTCATATCCACCATTACAATGAGGTATTCAACTTCATAAGGGTGTTGTTGAGGTGTGTGGCCATTCAAAGATTTTCAACCCCTTTGATTGGTGTAAGGCTTCTACCATCTAATAAATTTTGTAGCTAATCTCTAGAACCAATCCAAGAAAACCATGGAATCCACCACATAGCTAATCTAGAAAAATTATGAAATCCACCACTTAGTCTATTTAAAACTCAATATCACTAGATTGACCAATTGACACATGCACAAGCATGCATACATATAGACACACACATGTCTCTAAACATTTGAGTCACAATTGCATTCAACATAATTTGGGGTGCTAAAACCACTTCAATGGGCCCTAACACATGCCAACAAGAATACCTTGATCACATTGTAGCATCTTGCTATACCAAAGCAACTCTATCCAACTTTAAACAAAGATAGCAACCATTCTATGGAAACCTTGATAATCAAGGTAACACCTCATTATGGCTACACTCTATTCAACTTGTCATTGAGATAGAAAATACCCCATCTCTACTAGGATGACCAACATTTGGTCATTTGATTCACCAAAATAACTATTATGTTACTTTATTCATGAATGACCATGGAGCTATCCTCTTTGTAAAATGACAACTATACAACTCCATTGAGACCTAAAGGATGATGAACAATTTAATCCATGGAGTCTTTCTTGTCACTAGATCACATGTATATTGTGCTACAATAGATAAAAAACATACACAAGGATCCCAACTTAGACATGAGACCATGATACTCATGAATTCACAAACATAGAATGCCATATTCACACAACAACCACATTGAGAACTCTAATCTGGACATAGATCATCATAATTTAATAGCATCACAAATCACATACATAATACATATCCAAAAAAAAATTATTTCATTAGTTTCAACCTAAAAATATAGATCATCTAAACCTTAACTTCCATGATCTCACATATATTCACTAATTTGTATGATAAATTGTAGCTGTGATAAGGAAATGAAAATTACTTTTAGAATATGTAACTACATTTTGCATATATGTCTATCATAGCAGTTACAACTACCTATGACAAAATTACTCTATGGATGTCCATACCTATTTGGCCAAAGCTCCCATTTGGCATAGGATGGGAGGATGCCGGAAATGGTTGTAGAGTATGGTTGTACACTTGCCAATTGCACTTGGTTGGAAGTTCCCAAAGCCTTTTCAACAAACCCATTGTGCTGGTATCCTGCAATTAGGCATTCCATTAGAAAAATGTGCTTTGAAGCTTTTTGTAAAATAGTTCAGGCGCCTTGTCTATGCTTCCACGTTTTGCATATCCGACAATCAGGTCATTCCATGATAAAAAAATTCTTGGAGGTGTTCTGTCAAAACAGTTCACATGCCTTGTCTATGCTTACACGTTTTGCGTACATGTCTGCTGGGGTAGTTGCAGCTACAACATCTGCAAAATTCCTCTATCATTCATTGTTTGATGAATGTCCATACCCTGTTCCAAAGCTCCCATTTTCGCACAGGTTGTGAGGATGCTGGCAGGGCTGCGAACTCTGGCTTTACACCTGCCAATCGCATTTTGTTGAAGTTTCTAAATCCTTTTCAACAAAGACATATTGTGCATATCCTGCAATCCTAACATTCAATGAGACCACATTTCTTTGAAGTATCTGATCAAACAGTTTGTGTGCCTTCTATATTCTTCCACATTTTTGCATACATGTTTACCAGAACATTTCTGAACTGTGATATCTGAAAACAATCACCATTCCATTACATTTCGATGGATGTCCATACCTTGTTCCAAAGCTCGCATCTTGGCACAAGCTAGGAGCAGGCGTGCAAATAAAAATTGTTTGGGTCAAAAACCTGCATATGGAGATCTTACGGGTGGGAGAAACAAATTTTAAAAATTGAACTTTGTGCGGGAGTAACGGAGGACGAGAGTTAACAGCGATGGGGAACGGCGAACGGGACGGGTTTAGGGGACCCCACACCAGCCACCTAAGCGGTCAACTCTTAGAGTGTCCTGGCTAAGCCACGCCTATTATCCATGATACAATCTACAAAGAAAAAGAAATCACATCTTAGTTGAGCATGGATGCCAAATAAACTGTCATGCGCGTGAAGGGAAGGGATGGTCCTTGGTAAATACCTGGAAGCTTCTCTTACGTTGTGTCTGGCTAAATTTAAGGCCATGTTGCTTTGGAAGTGGGGAATGGAGGATTTAAAGGCCATTATCTTAGAGTGGGAGTAGGACTCCTACAATAACACGTTAAGCATCTCTTTCACAAACTTTTCTTCCTATCTATTTCACATCTCATATGGATAACAGCTATTGGGTTAGTCGGTGTCACGAAATCCAAAAGAAAAATGTGTTTCCACTCATACAATTTTGTTTGATAGATGTGTCTATGACTCTATTAGTATCTAATATAATAGTCAATTCACATATTGTTGTAAATAATGTTTCATTATAAAAAGCGACAGCATATTATTATTTAAAATTATATTTATAAGTTTATTTGTATATTGTTGTTGTATACAATGTTTCATTATAAAAAAATTGATAACATATTAATATTCACTAGGGGAGAAGACCCAATATCCGCTAGGGCTAACTTCGCGCAATTGTAGAATTCAAACCATACATCAAATTGAAAAAAAAGTTATGGATTTTTTTCACTCACGAGTTAAGTGCTTATAACTAAGGTTTTGGCTTCTAGGCAATTTGATCGAGTGCGGGAGAGTTGGATATGCGCGCGGAGGTCAAAAAGTCACCTTTTAGAGGTGGTCCGTTTGCCACCACCTAATGTCCTAGTATCCGCCCCCTATAATTTCAATCAATTATAGTTGTTTTAGCACTTAAAATCCACTCAAATCATTCACTTTAGCACTTAATGAGCAGCTATTGGTGTTTTTGTAATTATTTATTCAATAAAATAAAGTTTTTTAATGGATCAAAGTGAATCTTTTTTTGGGGGGTTAAGTGAGCATGGAGGTGGTGGTAATTCAATGGGGGGCGATCACTAGGTCCTTTCCCCTATATATAATTATCTCAATAAAAAAATTATCCTTCACAAATTCTTTTCTTAACTATCATATTCTAAACATTATCCTACATCAATTTTATTAGTTTCTACATATAGAGAAAGTCTACATTTCATATATTTTGGTTGAGTAGCATGAATAGAAACAATGCCTAGATTTATGCCTCAAGCAGTTTCCTTTTTGGAACTAAGCATTTTTATTTTTTGGAAGTCGACAACCTTCTTCTTGAGTGCCTCTTCATTCTTTTGAGCGACCAAGTAAAGTTTGTGTAGAGTGTGCCACATGTTGCTACTATGCAATTTTTGTTCAAAGGTCAATCTGACCCTCCTTCAAGTAGCATCAAGATGCCAAGTGGCAGCTCTATGCGCCACTATGCATAAAGCTAGGCAAGTTCCTTTTTGCTATGAATACCTACAAATTGCTACTTGTCACTACGACATGACTTTGAGGATTGTTAGAAGGCAGTGTAACTTTAAAGTTGTGTTATTGGTCAATATTGACAAAGAAGTAAACTGGTGGGCCAACTCCCAAGAAAGGAAAAAGCAGGATACATGGTGTATCTACACTCTTTCAAGAGATAGGAATGTTCTTTTATTTTGAAGCCATGCCATTGGTCAATTTAGAAAAAGGGACCCACATGAGGGGTCGGTTTCGAAAGGTTTTCTTTTGACCATGTGGCATCACAATGCTCATTTACAGAAAAGGTTTTTCTTCTCATGGTTCAAGCTAAGCCATTGGTCGTAGTATATGGTTCTCACCTTCAATGAGAGCTATAGGAGCAATTTGAGGTTAGACATGTGGCATTGTCACACATCTCTAAAGCGAAAGGAGAAGTAAAGTATTTTTCAAAATCCACGAGATGGTTTGGTATAGTAGCCACATCTAATGAAAGTAATACTATTATGATGGTGGAATAGGCCAAGCCTTCCAGGTAGCTTTTTGTTACCTTACAGTAACCTTCATCAAATTTGAAATGCAAGGCTTATATATTCGAAAGTTATGTCTTCTATTGGAGGTACGCAATTTTTTTGAAAGAGCTTAGAGGAGCAAATGTAAAAGTCTAGCCTTTTAATAGAAAATAGTAGGATTTTTGCTTTCATTGGACCTTCACAAGTGCCCCTCATGGGAAGGATTGAATATCTTAAGTTGTGCTTTAGTGGCCTTTGTATTTTCTTCTCCTCCTAGTAATGAAGAGGATGTGGTGTTTTGTGTCTAACATTGTGGAATTAATTATTATCTATTATTTCTAATTTTAGATTTTTTAGTATTCAAATTTGTGTTTATGTTATTGGATTTGAATCATGAATTTACTCTTATAATTATCTATGAATGCTTGGTAAGCTTAAACTACATTATGCATTGTCAACAATGAGTCATAAGACATTGTGAGGTTTTTCCTTGGAGTAGTTTCAACTAGCTTTATTTTTGTGTTTTCTTCTCCCCTTTTTCCCCCAAATACAAAGAGCCAACTTCTATCATCTCAAAGGTCATTCCTATTGATGATGATTTTGGCACCACAACAATGCAAGCAGAATATTGCTATTCTACTTCTCCTGAAAGAGAAGGGCAACACATGGATGCCTTAGCTCCCAAGGTCTTTGTAGTTGGGTCTCAAATGTGTTGATGTTACTCAGTGGTCAATGCAACAGCAATATTCAAGGGGCTTGCTAGTGTGAGCTTCTGGATTGTTCTAAGATCAAGCATGAAATAAAACCTAATTTAACCGAGGTTTTTAAAGAAACAACAAAAGATAGATCAGGGTTTTTGAACAGAAAAGAACAATAGTTCATCCAATCTTAACCAGACTTGTTAATTTCAAGGAATTATAAACTAAAACTGTAGAACAAGATAAGCTTGTGATTGACACACAACCTCTTTCATTCTCAGTGCTATTCGAATAACAGATTTTTGAACTACCATTTAAATAAAACACAAATAACATTTCCTTCCTTGAAGACTTCACAAATCAAATGATCAATTAAGACAAATATCACTTAGGAACACAACATGAAGTAGATTAAACTTTGATTGCTTCTACTATCAATAAAACAGATAAGCAATATTTACAAAGCTGGCACAATCACCAATGTATAGAGAATCTATTTCTCCAGATTGTTTCCAACTACACTAAGCGAACTTGGAAAATACATTATATTCTATACTGAATCTAACTGCTAATAAGAAGACAAAGGGAACTCCCATTACAAAGAATCAGGATGCAGTTTTGTCTTCTCTTATGGACTTTTCTTTCTAATTTCTAACTCTTCTACTCTTCTCTACCAGTTCTAAAAGTTCTAACTCTGAAAATTCTAACACTAGAATTTCTAACCTAGAAGTGCTAAGCCTTTTTTAAAGAGGCAAGAATGCTCTATATACAGAATGTACCAATAGGAATGTGTTGTCCCCTGCACTAGGGTTTACAAAATATTAGCAGACTATAGGAGAGTCGGCTCTTAGATCTTTCCTAAAAAGAATCAAAGCTGCATTCAATGAGAAGCCCTCCTGTCCAAGTCGGTGGTGGCTTGAGCTCAGGAGAATCCTTTAGATCTTTTTGTAGCTACAGCATTTACTCTTTTGTCTTCATGTCCACCTTCGAACTCTTCTTAGAGTCATCTTGAATGCTCAAAATATCTCCAGGGAAATTTACCATTAATACTGGTCAATCTCCACTGGTGGTTACCACAGCTGTCCCTGTGAGTCATGGTTGCTCCTTTCCTTTGGCTTCCTTTCTGTTCTGGACTTCTTTGCATGTTGACCACCTTCTGGAAGCACCAACGAGCCTCCCTGTAGATTTGAACACCATTGCCCAAACAGATTCATCCCTTAGTGATCTCAGAATGAATCCACCCTGCTTGCTTTCTGTTGATCTTCCCTCACAGGAGCAGTCAATTGGTCAAAGGGACCGATGAGTCACTCTTTTGGCTCCTTCTGATTGGTCAGGCATATGCCAAGCGAGCTCCTTAGGTGGTCAAAGGGTGGTCCGATCAACATCGTATGTTGATGAGACACTGTCAGTGTCTCCCCGATATGATTTCACCATTATGTAGTTGTCATCGGGGTAGCTTGGGGTAGTCGGTGAGACATTTTGGCGAGCTATGGGAGTCATATCAAGCTCAAAAGAACATCGACAAGATAGCCGCTCGTCGGTAGGACATCATAGTGAAGACATCGCTCAGTCGCCGAGACCTCATAGCAATCCCAAATCACTATGCCGATGTCGCTTTTGTCGCTGTGACCTCACCTCTTCAGCCAGACATCATGCCAAAGGTTTCATCCTTCGTCGAATGCAACTCCCTTTGGCGAGATCCATGCCAATCGGCCAGACCTCCTACCAAAGGAAAAATTATCTTCGAGACTTAGATTCTTAGGTGGGACCCTCCTTTGTCGGTGGGACTTCGTTCGGTCGGTAAGACATTATACTGACCGAAGCCCCCTTTTGCCAAATTATGTTGTTTCCAAGACCCCTGATTCTCTCACCGATGAAACAATATGTTGGTGAGACTTTATGGGTCAGAAAGACTGCCAGACCTCCCCTAATAGACCTCCTCTTGTGCTTTGTCGGTGTGACCTAAAGATTTCGTCGAGACTTCTTGGCGAAGAAGATGACTCCCAGTGAAGTGTTTGCTCGTTGTGCAGTAGTTGGTGAGACTTTAGGAAGTCGCCAAGACTTCCTCCCGAAGTCAAACCCTCATACCGAAATGTGTTCTATCTGTCGTCGGTCGGTGAGACATGGAGAAGTCGCCGAGACTTCTCCCCGAAGAAAATCTCCTGCCAAAGTGTAAGCCCGATATTGCTAGTCAGTGAGACATGGAGCCTTCGCCAAGACATCTTAGCTGAGAGAAAACCTTATGTCAATATATGAATCCTTTTGACAGCGGTCGGCAAGAATTTGAGATTTCACCAAGACCACCCCCCGACGGGAAAACTCATGCTGATACAAAACTCCTAGTTGCCAAGACGATGACCTTGGTCCTACCGATAGATGCCTGTATGTAAATTCCACTCACCATGAGATCTCTAGGGTATTGCCGACTTTTTCCTTAACTAATTTTTAGGACCAACTGGATTAAGAAATGCTTTCCAACTGAGCTCCCTGGAGAAATATCATCATGAGTATGTTTTGATCCTGCAAAACAAATGTCTACATCAAGTCCCAAAGTATATGAAACATATTAAAATAAACTATTTTGTTGCTTATGATTATTTCATTCAATTTTCAGCAAGAAGAAAACCAACTCAAACTAAGACAGAACCAGAATTAAATCAGATAGATCAAAATTTAAAATTAGGAGGAAAACACAAGAATTCTAAACAGGAAAGCAAGTCACGAAAAGCAAAGAAACCAAAAGAAAAAAAAGGGGGACCCATTTTGATTCAAATCAAAGTGGGGTGGTTATGCAAGGCATAACAAATGGCGACTCAGCTGGGAAAATGGTTTAACCATTTTCATGAATCTGAGAGATTCAGCTACCCAGAACTCTTGGTTCATGAACATCACAACTCTAGTTGGGTCAGTTATAACAACCAAGGCTGACCTAGAATCTCAAATGTAAGTCAATCAATGGCTACCCCTGAATCTATGTGTGTGCTTGATAGTGAATCATCCTTTCATAAATTTTTCTCTATCTTTCAGACAACAATGTGCAATATTTGAACTACATGAGTTGATTTCCCTTTGTGCAATGATATCTCGGGCATTGCTCCACTGCCAGTCAAGCATCCATAGCCCCGACGGAGATACCTTCTAGTTTTCTCACAGTATTGCTCTACTACCAGTCACGTGTCCATAGCCCTGGTAGAGATACTAGAATCACCCATTCATATTGAATCTTCTTTCTTTTTTAGATAATTCTTTTCTCTTTTTTTGTTATAGAGTTTCAGATGTTTAAATTAATTCTTTTTTTTCAATATGTCAGATGTTTAACATCTGATCTGGGTTAAAAACTACCATGGACCTCATAATAGCACTTGGGAGATCAAAATTTTCACTCAAATCTTACAACACCATAGTCCTAGGACAAATGTACCAATACGAAGGAGATGATCTTAATGATTTGTGACAAATTCAGAAGAGCTAATGAAGGTTATTACTTTGCACCTTGTTTTCAAGACCTTCCACAACCTTTATTGACAACAAGCATGAAACAATGAATTGAGGACAAAATCATCCAATCAGAAAACTTGAAAATATCTAAACCACTTCTCTCCTAATGACCAAAGTATGCTTCAGATAACAACCCATTACTTAAAGATGGAAATCAATAGATAAACCCCCAAAGCACAAAACAAAATAGAAAGCCCGAAAGGAAAGGACAAACAAACAAACAAGAAATTATTTACAAGAAAAGAGTAAATTATTCACAAATAGCAGACAAACAAATTATTTACATCCAGCATAGAAGTTAACAAGCTTTATGACTCAAAATAATGCTTAAGAAATTTCCCATTGATAGGCAATGGGATAGGTTCTCCAGTTAGGCTACTCAGTCTGAAAGCGTTTTCGCCTAGGATCTCAGCAATCTGATAAGGACCTAGCCAAAGTTTGTCAAATTTCTAGTGGCTGCCTTTCTTTTCACTAGCCTTATCCCATAACAGCACTAACTATGATATCCTAAAATCCTTGATCTTGGCTCTTTTGTCAAACCAATGTTTGACAACAGCCTGGTGGTTGAAAAATTGTTGCAAAGCAACATCTCTCTATTCTTCTAATTTCAACAAAGCAGCCAATCTGATTTCTATCCTATTGTCACTAGAGTAGAATTTTTTCTTTAATTCAAGGATAGGTATTTGCAAATGGATGGGGAATATAGGCTCTTGGCCATACAACAACTTGAATGGTGAAGTCTTTAGAGCAGCCTTAATCCTAGTCCTATTTGCCCATAATGTGAATCTAAGCTAGGTATGCCAGTCTCTAGGGTTATGCTCTAACAGTTTCTTAATGATCCCTAAGAGATACTTATTGGTTGACTCTGCAACTCCATTGCCTTGTGGGTAATAATTCGAAGAATACTTCAAGACAATCTTGTGATTATAAGCCCAGGAAATAAACTCAGCAGAAGAAAAGGTAGGGCCATTGTCACATACCAGAGCGAAGGGTACCCCAAACCTTGTAGTGATGCATTCGGTGAGGAACTTGATCACCACCTTTGTTGTGTTGTTTTCGCAAGGTGTAGCTTCTGTCCATCTTGTGCAGTAGTCAGTCGCAGTCAAAATGAACTTGTGTCCTACAGAAGAGTTTGAGTTAATAACTCCATTGAAATCCAGTGCCCATTAGGCAAAGGGCCTTACCTCATAGACCGGTTGTAGTGGCATAGCTAAATGGTTTTCCCTTGATGCAGAAATCTAACATGTGTGACATGTCCTCACATTCTGATGGGAATCTTTGAATACATAGGGCTAATAATAACTAGATCTAAGGATCTAGTGTGCCAATGAATCTGCAGAACCATGACCTATGCCATGTTTCCCATGAAACTCAGAGATTACATGTTTAGCCTCTCAATGATCAAGGAATCTCAGGTATACTCCTTCAAAATTCCTCTTGTATAGTAACCCTCCTTTGAGCATGTAATGAGAACTCTTCAGTCTTAGGGCTCTCCTTTGAGTGGCATTCATTCCTTCTGGACATCGATTATGGAGCATGAAGCAAATGGTATCAGCATACCAAGGGTTGTTGGAGAAAAAATGGATTGTGTACTGCTGACAGATGATGTTATTGCCAATGGTCGCCATAAACTGGGATAAACCCGTGCCCCTGACTAGTTTCATGGGATGTATCTCCAGATCGAATTCTTGCAGGATGGCCATCCATTTCCCTCTTCTTTCTCCTAGCTCGCTCTACATCAGTAGGGGCTTCACAGCTATGTCAGGAACTACAACGATGACTTGACTTCAGAAAATGTAATGTCAAAATTTCTTAACAGCCCGAACCAACACAAAAGCTTGCTTCTCTAGAGGTGGGTATTTGATTTCCATGTTTTTGAACGAAGAGCTCATGAAAGCAATCGGTCTCTCCTCTGCCTCCTCTTTGCATTGAGTTAAAACAACTACGCATGAATTCTCAGAGATGAAAGAATAGATATAGAATGGCTTGATGTAATCGAGGCTGGTAAGGACCGGCGCTTCTGAGATGGATCACTTGAATTGTGAAAATGCGTCTTTTGCTTCATCAGTCCACTCTATTTTGGCATCCTTCTTCATCATTTTGTTCAGAGGCTTTACAATCTCTGTAAAGCTCATGATGAACTTTCTCACGAAGTTGATTTTCCCAAAGAAAGACCTCATTGCTTTCTTGCTTCCTAGCCTGGTGATCTTCAGAATGGACTCAACTCAGTCTGGATCAATTGATATCCCTCTTTTAGGGATCACATGCCCCAAAATCTTGCCCTCTGAGACTCCAAACATGCATTTTTTTGGATTCAATGAGACTCCATACTGGATGCATCATTCCAAAACCTTGGCCATGTCAGCAGCGTGGTTCAATCGGTCCTTGGAGAACACTGTCAGGTTGTCTATGTAAACAATAATGCATTTGCCAATTAGATCCTTGAAAGCTATGTCCATGGCACACTAGAAAGTGGCTCCAACATTTATTAGACTGAAAGGCATCCTCTTGTATGCAAACGTTCCCCACTTTGTAGTGAAAGTCGTCTTCATCCTATCTTCAAAGTCGACCATTACTTGATTGTATCCAGAGTAACCGTCCAAGAATGACATCATCTCAGCTCCATTGACAGTCTACAAGACTTCATCAAGAGAAGGAAGTGGGTAGTTATCCTTTTCTAAAGCCTTGTTTAGGTTTCTGAAGTCAACACATAGCCTAATCTCCCCGCTTTTCTTGCGGACTGGGACTAAGTTAGCCACCCACGTTGAATGGTGCACAAGGAAGATTATCTTTGCAGATAGCAACTTATGAACTTCTTTATAGATCAATAGCTCAATCAGGGCATTGAAAGGGCGCTGCTTCTATCAGAAGGGCTTAGCCTCAGGCTTTAGGGGAATAGTGTGGGTCATAATAGAGGCATCAAATATCTTTAAGTCTTCATATCCCCAAGCAATTGTAGAAATATCTTTCTTAAGTGCCTTCAATATGTCTTCTCTAATTGCTTCAGGGTAGACCTTCCCTATATAGACATTTGTTTCAGGGCCAACATCGGCCAAGTTAACTGTTTCATATTCACCTCCCTTTTCTTCAACATATATTTTCTCTCGAGCCCTCAGATCTGAGTCAAAAATTCTCTACAAAGTCACCATTCCTTTGGGAATGCTATTATTCTTTAAGTTAAGAACTCCCTTTGTATCACATTCCTCAGGGTTCCAATCCCCTTGATCTCTGTTGGACTCATCAATAATTTTCCCCTCAAACACATCTGAGCTTGCTAAGAAGGCCAAAATATGTCGATCATCATCAAAGACCTAGAAATTCTTGATATTGTCAGGAACAATTGGGGTGGACATCAGTTCCACTGAGAATATTTTGAATTTTGAGCCTTGCATAGGTTCCAAGGTGCTTGTAGCAATAGCTAGTGAATCAGCTACCTGATTTTCTTCTTTAGGGATTAAGCTAATGCCAAAGGCATCAAAGTCCTCAATCAGGTTCCATACCCAAATTTTGTAAACTGCCAGCGTTTTGTTGTGACATGTGTATTGGCTGCTCACCTGTTTGATAACAATTTTGAAATCTCCCTTGACCATCAAGGCAATGACCTTCTTCTTGTGTGCAAACATCAGTCCTCGAGCTAGGGCTTCATATTCAGCTACATTATTAGTGCATCCAAATTGCAGCCTGTAAGAAGCAAAGAAAACCTTCCCTTTCGGGCTGGTTAGTACAATTCCAACACCACAACCAATTTTGGACTTGGATCCATCAAAGGTAAGGGTCCATAACTAATGACAAGTAGGGGTTGATCCTTTTGAAGTTATTGTGGGTGCTTGAGTTAGATGAGTGACAATTGGGGCTACTTGATCTTTTGCATTAGGTATAGGGAAAGGAGGCTTTGTAAGTTGCTTAGATACACTCCCCAATTCCTGCTTAGTTATGTCATCTGACCTATGGCTATCCTTCTGGAAACCACTTGTGTCTTTGGTTAACCCTTTGGGCTTCTGTGCATTCATAGGTGAAGGGGTGTTAAACAAACCTTGGGGTTGCTCCTCATCAGTATACTGATTTAGACATGTGGCTAGGGTAGGTTTAATTTGAGAAGGAACCTCGGTCGAAGGCATCCTATCCCTGGTGAGCATTTTTGCTTCCTTGGCCTCAAATGAGAAGCAACTTGCAATGGTCTCAGGGAGACTTTAGCTAACTTCCTCAACTTGGGAAATATGATTCAAAATGTCAATGCAGGGTTGACAAGTTAATTCAGAATGATTTTGATAATGTACCCTGCACCAGTTAGGTAGAAGAAGATTCTGTAGATCAGTATCTTCCCCTAAGACCAGTCAGTCTTGTTGAAGCTTTCTAATCAAGGCCTGTTGATTTTTATCAGTGGTGGGGTCAGGGGGTTTTTGTTTTGACATGTTCTTAGCATTGAGAACCGAGAAGGTTAGAATTTCCTCTTGTTTATAAACCCCCATCTCAGTCTCAAAGTAAGCTACCTCATTGGAACAATCATACTCAGTGATGATATGCTTGAGGCGAGGCTCACTTTCAATTCTAATCTATGTAGGAATCCCTCTCCATGGCAACCACACATGTGAAAAGTCAAGGGAAAGATATCCCCCTAGACTTTTCATCAAATCTCTGCTCAGCAGCATACCATAGGTCTCAGGAATATCTGCTACTTGAATATCTATGTTGGTTAGGATCCTAGGATTTGATCCTACTTGAACATGTATGTTTCTTAATTCTCCTACCATATTAACCTCTGCCTTGTCAAGTTGAATGACCTTCTTATTTGTCTGAATGGGTTTTAATCCCAACTTCTTACATATGGAAAATGGCATGACATTGCCTGAAGCCCCTGAATCTAACAGACAATTGTGTAGGTTCTTCCCACAGATTCTTAAACTTAGGAGAAATGGTGGGGTACCTACCTTATTTTTGTACAAGGCTGCATTCATATCTATAGCAGGTGCAACCTTGCTTTTTCCTTTTGATTTGTCAGCTTGTTCCAAAGCTTTCAACACTATCTCCCTTTGAGTAGGGCACCACTTTAAGATGTCAAAGAATGACAAATAAGTTTTTTGTTTCCGCATCTCAGAAACAACATCAAATTCTATATTATAACTTGAATTACTTTTGAAAATGGCAGAGGAATTACCCTTATTATGGAAGTCAGGTGGGCCTTTTGGTGAAGGAGGATTATTATCAGCACTTTGATTTGGAGGCATCATGTGATTAGGAGGTGTTGACGTAGTGAATGGCCCCTTACTTTGATTTCTTAGGAAGTGTCCTCCCTTTGTCTGAAAAGCTTGGGCATCATATGAATCCTCCTCTGGTTCATTCTCTTCTTGACTTGGGAATGAAGGTTCCTCTTCAAAGAGGTCATAAGTCATTGTTGTTTCTACTGATTCACCTCCTTTGTTGGAATTCCCTTGGAAAGTTTGGGCATCTTTGTGTGCCATCTTGAAAACTTTCTCCATTTGAGTGCAATTTACCTCAGAATGGGTCGCTGTATGATGCAGCCTACACCAATTAATCATGAAATTCAAGTCAACCACATTTGCAGTATGTGACCTCTCCTCATTAACTTGATAATTATGAGGAACTTCGCCATTGTTAGGCCCTGTGTTCCATTGTTTTTTGTTATTTTTTCTCTGGTTGTACGCTCTGTTTTGGCTTTGATAACCTCTTTGGTTATAGTTGTTATTCTGATAAGTACCCTGATTGTTGCTATTTTGATTGGGATAATTACCTTGGCTTTGAGGGGGATTCAGTCGAAGCTGAGCCATGTCATTTGTAACCTGAGATAGTGTTTTCTTCAAGGTTTCTACCTCATTCATAAGTTGGACTGTCTTTTCACTTTCCATGCTCTTATGTTCAATAGGTGGTTGGTCAACATGACTTGGAGTTCCAATTTGGTTATGATAACCATGGGAGCTTGGAGGAACCTGCGGTTGTTGGGAGAAGTTAGGAGTTCCCTTAGCGAAGAATGGAACTAGTGGTTGAGTTTGCAACTCAGACATAGGCCCATAATGGGAAGAAGAAATTCCCAGGACAGTATTGAATAGAGAGGTTAGGATATGCATCTGATATCCTATTGAAGGGAAACCTCCTCCTAGGCCTCCTTGTTGAGAACTAATTTGTTGCTGCAACTTGATAGCTAGATGATAGACTTTGGATAGAGAATCAATATCAGCTAGTTGATAAGTCCTTTGCAAGAACAAGCCAAGCAAGGGGTCTATAACTCTAAAGTAAGCTTGAATGGCACTATTCTCAGTGACTAGATAGGGATCTTGCAATCTCCTATACATTCATTGGAACCTAGTATTGAATAAAGGCATGGGTTCACCTGGTTCTTTCCTGATGGTAGAAAATTGATGATATAAAAGAGTTGGGTCCACATAAACCCTAAATTGGTTGATGAAAGCATTTTCCAAATGTGCCAAGGTCAGAATGGAACCTTGAGGAAGATTAAGGTACCAATTGTATGCCATGTCCCCTAAAGAATAAGGGAACAACCGACAGACTACATCATGGTGAGCTATCTAAGCTCTAGTACAAGCATCCTTGAAAGCTTGTATGTGCTCTTCAGCACTCCTTGACTCACCATGAATATACTTGGGGTAGAATTTCTAGGGTTTCTTGGGCATATCGTGAAAACCTCCAGGAATAGTCCCCAATGGAGAGGGATTATTCTGAAAGAATGCCATTGGTAGCGGTGGTGTTGGTTGAGCCAGCTATTGTATGGTTCAAACTAGTTGTGATGGTAGTTGAGACAGATTAGATGGTGGATTAATGGGTACCCACTGAGGTATTGGTGAAAATCCTTGTGGAGTGAGTGGAGTTGATAAGGGTGGTATGATAATTGCCCCAGCTTTGTGAATCTTGTGTCTTGTTGGGGTCTTGAGTTCTATCAAAGGTGATGGATTTTTAGCTAATCAAAGAACTCTGTGAGGCCTTTCTAGAGAGGAAAACCTAACTTTATCCATTTTTTCCTTTCAGGCCCTCCTTCTAGCACCAGTTCCTGTTGATGATGATTTTGACACCACAACAATGCAAGCAGAATATTACTATTCTACTTCTCCTAAAAGAGAAAGGCAACACATGGATGCCTTAGCTCCAAGGGTCTTTGTAGTTGGGTCTCAACTATGCTGATGTTACTCAATGGTCAATACAACAGTAATATTCAAGGGGCCTGCTGGTGTGAGCTTCTGGATTGTTCTAAGATCAAGCATGAAATAAAACCTAATTTAACCGAGGTTTTTAAAGAAACAACAAAAGATAGATCAGGGTTTTTGAACAGAAAAGAACAATAGTTCATCCAATCTTAACCAGACTTGTTAACTTCAAGGAATTATAAACTAAAACTGTAGAACAAGATAAGCTTGTGATTGACACACAACCTCTTTCATTCTCAGTGCTAATTCGAATAACAAATTTTTGGGCTACCATTTAAATAAAAAACAAATAAAGCAATATTACAAAGTTGGCACAATCACCAGTAGTACAAAGAATTTGTTTCTCCAGATTGTTTCCAACTACACTAAGCGAACTTGGAAAATACATTATATTTCTGTACTGAATCTAACTGCTAATAAGAAGACAAAGGGAACTCCCATTACAAAGAATCAGGATGCAGTTTTGTCTTCTCTTACTGACTTTTCTTTCTAATTTCTAACTCTTCTACTCTTCTCTACCAGTTCTAAAAGTTCTAACTCTGAAAATTCTAACACTAGAAGTTCTAACCTAGAAGTGCTAACCTTTTCAAAGAGGCAAGAATGCCTTATATACAGAATGTACCAATAGGAATGTGTTGTCCCCTACACTAGGGTTTACAAAATATCAGCAGACTGTAGGAGAGTCAGCTCTTAGATCTTTCCTCAAAAGAATCAAAGTTGCATTCAATGAGAATCCCTGTTGTCCAAGTTGGTGATGGCTTGAGCTCAAGAGAAGCCTTTAGATCCTTTTGTAGCTACAACATTTACTCTTTTGTCTTTGTGTCCACCTTCGAACTCTACTTAGGGTCGTCTTGAATGCTCATTATATTTCCAGGGCACTTTACCATTAATACTAGTCAATCTCCACTGGTGGTTACCACAGCTATCCCTGAGTCATGGTTGCTCCTTTCCTTCGGCTTCCTTTCTGTTCTAGACTTCTCTGCATGTTGACCATCTTCTGGAAGCACCAACGAGCCTCCCTGCAGATCTGAACACCATTGCCTGAATAGATTCATCTCTTAGTGATCTCAAAATGAATCCACCCTACTTGCTTTCTGTTGATCTTCCCTCACAGGAGTAGTCAATCGATCAAAGGGACCAATGAGTCACTCTTTTGGCTCCTTCTGATTGGTCAGGCATATGCCAAGCAAGCTCCTCAGGCAGTCAAAGGGTGGTCTGATCAACATTGTATGTCGATGAGACACCATCGGTGTCTCCCTGATATGATTTCACCATTATGCAGTTGTCATCAGGGTAGCATGGGGCAGTCGGTGAGACATTTCAACAAGCCGTGGGAGTCATATCGAGCTCAAAAGAACATCGGCAAGATAGTTTCTCATTGGTAGGACATCATAGCAATGATATCCCTCTCTTTGGCTTGGAGTTCATTTTCCTTTCGGCAAGGCTTTTTTTAAATGGCACAAGGTCATGGCGAGCTCCCCTTGGTTATACCGTTATCTCTTTTACATTTGTGAACCCACCGCTATCGGCAAGACTTTAGCATACTGACAAGACCAGCTGGAAAAGTCCTTGTTCTATCAGTGAGCCCACTTCTTTATGTCTGGGAGGCATCATCAGGTCAGCAAGACTTCTTACTGAACCCATCCCATTCATTCAGAGTCTCCCTGAGTTCCTTCAGTTTCCCCGAGCTCAGACATTTTGGCATGACTTCCTCATGTCAGCGAGACTTCTCACCAAGAGCGTTATCTTTTGGCGATCTCCTATCATTTCAGGAAGACATCACTCAGTTGCTGAGACCTCATAGCAATCCCAGATCACTACACCGATGCCGCTTTTGTCGCTGTGACTTCACCTCTTTGGCCAAACATTATGCCGAAGGTTTTATCCTTCGTTGAATGCAACTCCCTTCGGCGAGACCCATGCCAATCGGCCAGACCTCCTGCCAAAGGAAAAATTATTGCCGAGACTCATATTCTTAGGTGGGACCCTCGTCTATCAGTGGGACTTCGTTCGGTCGTAAGAAATTATACCAACTGAAGGCCCCTTTTTCTGAATTCTATTTTTGCCAAGACCCTTGATTCTCTCACCAATGAAACAATATGTCAGTGAGACTTTATGGGTCGGCAAGACTGCCAGACCTCCCCCGATAGACCTCCTCTTCTACTTTGTCAGTGTGACCTAAAGATTTCACCGAGACTTCTTGGTGAAGAAGATGACTCCCACCGAAGTGTTTACTCGTTGTGCGGTAGTTGGTGAGACTTTAGGAAGTCACCAAGACTTCCTCCTGAAGTCAAACCCTCATACTGAAATGTGTTCTATCTGTCGTTAGTTGATGAGACATGGAGAAATCGCCGAGACTTCTCCCCAAGGAAAATCTCCTGCCAAAGTGTTAGCCTGGTGTTGCTAGTCAGTGAGACATGGAGCCTTCACCGAGACATCTTAGTGGAGAGAAAACCTTATGTCGATATATGAATCCTTTTGATAGTAGTCGGCAAGACTTTGAGATTTCACCAAGACCACCCCACAACGGGAAAACTCATGTCGATGGAAAGCTCCTAGTCGCCAAGATGATGACCTTGGTCCTACCGATAGATGCCTGTATGTAAATTCCACTCGCCATGAGATCTCTGGGGTCTTGCCGACTTTTTCCTTAACTAATTTTTAGGACCAACTAGATTAAGAAATGCTTTCCAACTAAGCTCTCTGGAGAAATATCATCATGAGTATGTTTTGATCCTACAAAACAAAGGTCTACATAAGTCCCAAAGTATATGAAACATATTAAAATAAACTATTCTATTGCTTATGATTATTTCATTCAATTTTCAGCAAGAAGAAATCCAACTCAAACTGAGATAGAACCAAAATTAAATTAGAGAGATCAAAAGTCAAAATTAGGACGAAAACACAAGAATTCCAAAGAGGAATGCAAGTAACTAGAAGCAAAGAAACCAAAAGAAAAAAAGGGGGAACCCATTTTGATTAAAATCAAAGTGGGGTGGTTATGCAAGGCATAACAATTCCATTAACTGAATTTTATCCCACACTTTTGAAACTTCCCATAGGTGTTTATTGTCAAGAATGTCAGTTTTAGACATCAACAATTCCTTTTTTGGAAATTCCCAAAGGCACACAAACTCACAATCGCTTGATTAGAAGTTAGATTGTATGAGCCAAATATTAGTCACTAAGTATCAATCAACAAACAAACCAAATCTATTGCCTTCACTAGTTGTTGGTGTCTACCAAAGAGCTTGACCAAGACTGGTGTAGTGCAAGCTCAAGAGCAAACCAATATGGGTGCTCCACGAGCACCAATTTTTTTAGATTGGAATAGTGGTAGCCCCTTTATCCCTCTAGTAGCTCTAGCTATGTGGGATCATATTTTTGCTAATTCTTTGAAAGTGCTCCCCAAATTCACTGGGGAAGATTTAATAAATGTTGCATAACATCTTCAAGATGTTGCTAATGTTTACACGATGCACCATGTCATGAAGCAAAACAATGGCCTTGAGGTTACTGGTGACATATTTTAAAGAAAAAACCCTTGATTGGTATCAACCCTTGCTAACCAACTCCATTGCTACCTGGGATGAATTAGGCAATAGATTTTTTAATCGATTGAATGAAATAGGGGATCAATAATCTCTCCAACAATTAATCACTATCAAAAGATCCCTGCAAGAGGCTATTATCAACTTCAATACTAGATTCCATAGACCTGGCAAAGGATTTTGACAGTTTCCCACTCACTAGCAAGTATGACCATTGTCTTCTATCTTAAATCGTTCAACTAAGATATCGAAGTAATGAATCAATCTCTTAGAGGAAAAACACTACTAGATGCATATGAGTTGGTTTTCAGAGTAGAGAATATTTTTTTAGACATCGAGAAGCTTCCGCCATGAACGCATATGCCTGTGTTTCCCAAAGTATCAATGCCACTACAAGAAGAGGATCTAATTACTCTAAACACACACCCCCTTCTATGTATGTGCATCCATCCACCTAAACAAGTGCATCTACCTCATCCTCCCTTACAACCAAAATGAACATGACATGAAGAGTCTCCTGTAAAGCTTTTCAAATGAAATTATTAATCTAAAGAAGCAACAAGCTATGCCTCTAAAGACTCCCTACCAGAATTACTATAGTGGAAAGATAACCAATGTCAAGGAGGTTAGAAAGAAGACCTTCAGTATTAGCCTTTGAGTTAAAATTTTCTCATCCCTACTCCTTTGCAAGCTATATCACCAAATCAAAATAAAGAGATGTCACTAGCTAAAATTTGGCTAATGATTCCAACTCATGGTGTTTCCCATGTAATGATGCAAACATGCCCTGAAATTGTCTTAGGGGCAACCTTCAGTAGAAGATAGTGGAGTAGTGGAGTCATGGGATTATGCTTGATACAATTTCCTATGGGTATTAATCTATGGGATTTGAAAATGCTATCCTAATTTCCCAAGTGTATATTGCTAGAGAAAGAAGGAGAAATTGCTTCTAATCACATGCTTTTCTCTTGGATGGAGGGGGAAGATATGGTGTTAGCTAATGATGCTCTCACATCAAAAGCTCCTCAAGTTCAATTAAACTATTACACCCACTCTAAAAATAAGCTAAAGGAGAATCAAGTCACCAGTCTACAACCTAGGGCTAATTTTGAGAGAAACCTAGGACAACAAGTGACACCCCCACCAATATAAAAATAGAGTGAAATGGTTTCAGGTAAAGCAAAAGATCCCTCTAGAATCTAATCCTTGGGATTGCTTAATGTGGTTGAGAAACTAAAGAGAGCCCCAACCAATGTCTCCCTGTGGGATATCTTGGCAATTCATGAGAAAAATTCCCTATTGTGGGAAGCCTTAGAAGGCCATGAAAAACTAGCCCTAATTGTTCAACAACACAAGAGTGTAGCCAAGCCAAAAATAAGGAGGTTGTGAAAAGAGCACAACCTCATGTAACCATAACACTCTCCAATATGAAAGAAAAGGTGAGTAAATCAAAGCCTACTCCTTTATTTTTTTACTTTGATTGTGGGTAATAAGTTGTATAATTCCATGATTTAATTTGGTGCTAGTACCATAGTTATGCCCAAGAAAATTGTAGACTCTCTGCAATTACAATATGAGCCTCTAGATAGGGGGTAATGCAATTAGATGGGAAGAAGGTTCAAATGATAGGAATTCTCAAAGATCTCCCTCTAACATTGTATTCTTATCTAGGTAGTATTATTGTGCCTCAAGAGATTGTGATAATAGACATTCCTCCCATATTTGGACTTTGTTTGTCCAAAGATTTTATTGCCAAGATTGGGGGATATCTATCTCTAGATTGTCCCATCTAATTTTGAGGACCAAATATGGTTTAAAGATGAAAGTGTTGTCTAACCCACTACACTCAAAGCACATAGTTGATGATGTTATGACAAAATTTAAAGCTACACATACATCCCTTTCAAAAAATGAGATGTGTTGTGTAGAGATGCTTGAGGAAGGAGTGACTAGCGACAAAAACTAGGAAGAAGTTCTCATTAATGAATTCATGATAAATGACCCTTTTGAAAACTATGATGCCTCCTTCCTTGGGACTTATGTGATCTATGACGAGGATAAAATTATCTCTAAGGCCACGAGGAAAATAGAAGATCAGAACCAAGAGTGACAAGATGGTCTAGCCTATGGACTCTACATTTCGATGGCATAAAATGCAAAATTAGCTGTAGAGTTGGCATCCATTTGGTGTCTGCCTCTGGAAAAGAGACCCTTAGAGATTTTCTCTTTCAGTTTTCTTGCATAAATAATGAGGTCAAGTATGAAGCTCTAGTCTACTACCTAAGCCTTGCTAAGCGAATGAGAGTAAAGTAGTTAAAGGTGTTTGGAGATTTTGAACTGGTGGTAAATCAATTATGACGAACAAGAACTACAAAGAAAATTTGAATGATATCATATTACCATAGAGTATGGGACTTGATCAAAAAATTTGAATTCATTAACATTTAAATAATTCCAAGATCACAAAATGTAGAATAAAGTAAAATGGTAGCAATTGAACCTTAATTTGATGCAATGATCAACCTACTAGCCAACCAACATGCATTGTGGGTAATCATCAGACTTGCTATTCCCAATAATGAGAAGAACTAGTAGGTTTTTTAGAGTGACTCTCAAATTGATATGTTTATCCAATAGTCACATGAGTTTGTGGAATGATTGCAACCAAATATTGATGAGGCTTACTAGAATAACATTATCCAGTTTAAGACAAATAAGCTTCCAAGAGGGTTGATCACTTTGGAGAATCTCTTTGACTTTGATGATTCCTTGAATGATAAGAGGAAATTTGTGGCAGATAGAGGTGACTATTATTCATGAGATCAATATAGTCTAGATGGATGAAATCTGAAAGTAGGTAAAGATGTTTCCCAAAAGGATAAAGAGCAATTGATATACTTTTATGGTCAACATGAGGGAGTCATAAGTTGGAACTATGAAGATCTGAAAGGATATTATAATTGAGATATTGTGCAACACACCATCAAATTGGTTTAGGGAGCTAAATCAATTTTCCAAAAATACAAACCAACAAATCCAAAGATTGATTCTATCATAGATCAAGAGTTGAAAAAGTTAATTGATTCAAAGATTATATACCTAATCAAGCATTCCACATGGGTCTCTAATTTGGTCCTTGTGAGGAAGAAGAACAGAGAGATCAGGTGTTGCTATATTTTAAGGATTTAAACTAAGCATCCATTAAAGATCATTATCATCTCCCTTCTATGGAACAAATTCTTCAAAAGGTTACAAGAGAAAAGATTTTTTGTTTTTCTCAATGGCTTCTCACAATACAATTGGGTGTGGCTTAATAAAGGAGACCAACATAAGACCACCTTCACAACCAAGTGGGGAACATTCACATATGCCAAAATTCCAATTGGTCTCTCCAATATTGGAGCCACATTTCAAGGTTTAATTGACTTAATTATCCTTATCTAATGATCTCATAGTGTGTTCAAAGTCCAAGGAGGATCATTTTGATCATCTAGAGAAGGTTTCTAGAGATGCCAAGAGTTTGGGGTATCTTTAAACCACAAGGTAAGCTTTTGGGTTATGTGGTGTCCAAGGAAGGGTTTCAATTCACCCTCACAAAGTAAAGGCTATTAAGGAATTAACCATACTGATTAATAAGAAGGGAGTTTAATATTTCCTAGGAAAGATCAACTTCATTAGCAGATTCATATCTGACATTGTAGGGTTTGTTAGACCAATCACATTAATGTTGAAGAAGGATCAGGTTTTAAAGTGGACCCTTAAGGAGAGGATATCATTTGAGAAGATCAAAGATGTGATATCTATTGCTCCTATTTTATTAAACCAATTTTTCTTAGGGCTTGATTACTGTAGGTGCCATATGAGAAATCGTTAAGGATTATTAGGCAGGGTTGTACAAGGACCTCATATGAGGCACCACCATGGTCTTCATCGCTTTTCCCCTATGCTTTTCTAGCTAAGCCTCGCAGACCTTTTTGACTATATCCATCTGTTGATGGAATTTTTCTAGAGATTGAATCATTTCTCTTGCAAAGGGAGATCCTTGAGGCAACCTAAAAAGAATGCTCACTTGTTGCTATGAGGTAATAAATGATGTTCCCAATGGAATGGATGGATGGATGAGGATGGTGGATGGTGAGAAAAGGGGCAAGCTAGAGAGAGGAATGGCAGGAAACTACACCATGAGGATAGAAGATGAAGAAGTAATAGGTAGAGGGGTGGAAAGTGGTGCAAGTGTGGTGGATGTTTGGGTGGTGATTGGGGTAGAAGTGGTGACAAGCATGGAGGAATTGAAGAAAGAAGAAGTTAGAGAGAGGATAGGAGGAGTGAAACTTACCTATTACTATGTGATGGTTGGCAATGGCTACATTGATGCACCCTCCACATCTCCAGTTTCCTCCTCCTCTTCACCCCTAGCCCTTCAATTAGCACTCCCCTTCTTTTTGGGCTTAGAGGGAGAGCCAACTAATAGCACCTTGGTGCTGGGTTGAAGGCTCACCACTTTCATTTTCCCTAGAGTGGTTTGCTCATTGTTGAGAGACGGTGTATAGGGGAGTAGGCCAGGAGCCCAACCTCTATATTTCAAAGAAGTATTCCTTCTCCTTCCCTACAAGACCCTCTTCCTCTTCTTCTTCTTTCCCCCTTCTTTTGTGAGGGATTCTTCCATGTGGTTCTCATCCCACAATATCTCCCATTGTTTGTCTATGTCTACCTCATCAAAACTTAGCTCCATTTGATAAATTTCTTTCCCATATTTTCAATATGCTTCATTTTTTCTTTGCTCTAGTCTTGCTGGAGGAGCTACACTCATAGACCTTTGGTGATAAGCTTGGAGGAAGAAAAATATTGGACCACCTTATAGAGTGACTCTCATGGTTGATGATTCTCAATACAGACCTTTGACAGATCAATGTAAACACTTAAATTGTACTTTATTAGTAATTTTCACTTCTCAAAAAATGGGTGAGGCTCATGTGTGAAGGGGGAGGTAGGCCTAAGAGCATCTATATGACCATTCAGGTCATAACTCTATTGATTGTTTATTAGGTCAAGTTCAAGGTGCTTAAGCATAATTAATCACTTTGTTGGCCTTTTAATTATAGTAATACCTCCTCTTGAAAAGGGGAGATCATATATGGCCTTCTTTTTCCTTTTTGAGCCAAAAATGGACTCGACCACAATAATTGTCTAGTCATTTCAAGGGTGAGGGTCTAATCTATTTAAGCATGCAAGGAAGTCAAAATGGCTCCTCCTTGAACCTATGGAAGCAAATGAATGTAAAATGGGATTTAAAGAACCAATTGCATGAGATATCACAACTTGTGAGCCACTCCTATTGTGTATCTATCATTCTGAATGTGATATCTTCCCAACTCAGGTTGATCAATGCTAGCAACAAGAAGCACTCTAAGAATTTATGGTAGTCATATGCAGCTGATAGGTTACATGGGTTCACATAGAGACAAGAATCACCATGTGCAAGTATGAAGTCATCTATGTTGTATTAATTATAAGGTAATGTAAAAAGAACCTTGATTTTTGGTACAACATGAGGTGCAGGAGGAAGGAGGAATACCTAAAAGTACCCTCTATTGTGAAGTTGACTAATTGAGCATGGATACCACCAACAGTGGCATTAACAAAATCCCTTCTATATGCCTTCTCTCTCTTCACCATTTTTAGGTGAAAGGTTGCTCCTAATTGGAAATCATGGACATTTACACTTGAATCTTGTTTGGAGACAAAAGTGAGCATAGAGAGCACAACATTCATGTGATGTGCCATAAAGTTCGAGAGAGCAATTGGAAATTGCGATATTTTTGAGGAATTAGTATTGAATGTTGAGAGTGATGGGAAATTGTGGTAGTTTCATATGCAAGATGGTATCCAAGATAGCAAAATGTAGAAGCAAGTAAAATGGTAGTGATCGACACTTAATTTGATGCAATGATCATCCTACTAGCCAACCAATATGCTTTGTGGGTAGTCATCAGACCTGCTATCCCCAATAATGAGAAGAACTATTAGGTTTTTGAGAGTGACTCTCAAATTGACATGTTTATCCAATAGTCATGTGTGTTTTTGGAATGATTGCAACCAAATATTGTTGAGGCTTATGAGAATAACATTATCCAGTTTAAGACAAATAAGCTTCCAAGAGGGTTGATCACTTTGGAGAATCTCTTTGAATTTCATGATGCCATGAATGATAAGAGGAAATTTGTGGTAGATAGAGGTGACTATTATTCATGAGCTTGATATAGTCCAGAAGGATGAAATCTGAAAGTAGGTTAAGATGTTTCCCAAAAGGATAAAGAGTAATTGATATAATTTTATGGTCAACATGAGGGAGTCATAAGTTGGAACTATGAAGATCTAAAAGGATATTGTAATCGAGATATCATGCAACACACCGTCGAATTGTTTCAGGGAGCTAAATCAATTTTCTAAAAATACAGACCAACAAATCCAAAGATTGATTTTATCATAGATCAAGAGTTGAAAAAGTTAATTGATTCAAAGATTATATACCTAATCAAGCATTCCACATGGATCTCTAATTTGGCCCTTGTGAGAAAGAAGAATAGAGAGATCAGGTGCTACTATATTTTATGGATTTAAGCTAAGCATCCCTTAAATATCATTATCATCTCCCTTCTATGGAGTAAATTCTTCAAAAGGTTACAAGAGCGGTGATTTTTTCTTTTCTCAATGGCTTCTCACGATACAATTGGGTGTGGCTTAATAAAGGAGACCAACATAAAACCACCTTCACAACCAAGTGGGGAACATTCACATATGCCAAAATTCCAATTGGTCTCTCCAATATTGAAGCCACCTTTCAATGTTTAATTGACTTAATTATCCTTATCTAATGATCTTACAGTGTCTTCAAAGTCCAAGGAGGATCATTTTGATCATCTAGAGAAGGTTTCTAGAGATGCCAAGAATTTGGGGCATCTTTAAACCACAAGGTAAGATTTTGGGTTATGTGGTGTCCAAGGAAGGGATTTCAATTCACCCTCACAGAGTAAAGGCTATTAAGGAATTAACCCTACCGATTAATAAGAAGGGAGTTTAATATTTCCTAGGAAAGATCAACTTCATTAGTAGATTCATATCCAACTTTGTAGGGTTGGTTAGACCAATCACATTAATGTTGAAGAAGGATCAAGTTTTAAAGTGGACCCTTAAGGAGAGGATATCGTTTGAGAAGATCAAAGATGTGATATCTATTGCTCCTATTTTATTCAACCATTTTTTCTTAGGGCTTGATTACTATAGGTGCCATATGAGAAATCATTAAGGATTATTAGGCGAGGTTGTACAAGGACCTCATATGAGACACCACCATGGTCTTCACCGCTTTTCCCCTATGCTTTTCTAGCTAAGCATCATAGGCCTTTTTTACTATCTCCATCTGTTGATGGAATTGTTCTGGAGATTGAATCATTTCTCTTGCAAAGGCATATCCTTGAGGCATCCTAAAAAGAATGTTTGAACACTTGTTGCTATGAGGTAACAAATGATGTTCCCAATGGAATGGATGGATGGATGAGGATGGTGGATGGTGAGAAAATGGGCAAGCTAGAGAGAGGAATGGCAAGCGACTACACCATGAGGATAGAAGATGAAGAAGGCATAGGTAGAGGGGTGGAAAGTGGTGCAAGTGTGGTGGATGTTTGGGTGGTGATTGGGGTAGAAGTGGTGACAAGCATGGAGGAATTGAAGAAAGAAGAAGCTAGAGAGAGGATAGGAGGAGTGAAACTTACCTATTACTGTGTGATGGTTGGTGGTGGCTGTGTTGATGCACCCTCCACATCTCCAGTTTCCTCCTCCTCTTCACCCCTAGCCCTTCAATTAGCACTCCCCTTTCTTCTTTTTGGGCTTAGAGGGAGAGTTGACTAATAGCACCTTGGTGCTGGGTTGAAGGCTCACCACTTTCATTTTCCCTAGAGTGGTTTGCTCGTTGTTGAGAGATGGTGTATAAGGGAGTAGGCAAGGAGCTTAACCTCTATATTTCAAAGAAGTATTCCTTCTCCTTCCCTACAAGATCTTCTTCCTCTTCTTCTTCTTTTCCCCCTTCTTTTGTGAGGGTTTCTTCCATGTGTTTCTCATCCCACAATATCTCCCATTGTTTGTCTATGTCTACCTCATCAAAACTTAGCTCCATTTGATAAATTTCTTTCCTATATTTTCAATATGCTTCATTTTTTTCTTTGTTCTAGTCTTGTTGGAGGAGCTACACTCATAGACCTTTGGTGATAATCTTGAAGGGAGAAAAATCTTGGACCGCCTTATAGAATGACTCTCATGGCTGATGAGTCTCAATACAGACCTTTGACAAATCAATGTAAACACTGATATTGTCCTTCATTAGAAATTTCCGCTTCTCAAAAAATGGGTGAGGCTCATGTGTGAAGGGGGAGGTAGGCCTAAGAGCATCTATATGACCATTCAGGTCATAACTCTATTGATTGTTTATTAGGTCAAGTTCAAGGTGCTTAAGCATAATTAATCACTTTGTTGGCCTTTTAATTATAGTAATACCTCCTCTTGAAAAGCAGAGATCATATATGGCCTTCTTTTTCCTTTTTGAGCCAAAAATGGACTCGACCACAATAATTGTCAAGTCATCTCAAGGGTGAGGGTTTAATCTATTTAAGCATACAAGGAAGTCAAAATGGCTCCTCCTTGAACCTATGGAAGCAGATGAATGTCAAATGGGATTTAAAGAACCAATTGCATGAGATATCACAACTTGTGAGCCACTCCTATTGTGTATCTATCATTCTGAATGTGATATCTTCCCAACTCAGGTTGATCAATGCTAGCAACAAGAAGCACTCTAAGAATTTATGGTAGTCATATGCAGTTGATAGGTTACATGGGTTCACATAGAGACGAGAATCACCATGTGCAAGTATGAAGTCATCTATGTTGTATTAATTATAAGGTAATGTAAAAAGAACCTTGATTTTTGGTGCAACATGAGGTGCAGGAGGAAGGAGGAATACCTAAAAGTACCCTCTATTGTGAAGTTGACTAGTTGAGCATGGATACCACCAACAGTGGCATCAACAAAATCCCTTCTATATGCCTTCTCTCTCTTCACCAGTTTTAGGTGAAAGGTTGCTCCTAATTGGAAATCATGGACATTTACACTTCAATCTTGTTTGGAGACAAAAGTGAGCATATAAAGCACAACGTTCATGTCATGTGCCATAAAGCTCGAGAGAGTGATGGGAAATTGCGATATTTTTGAGGAATTAGTACCAAATGTTAAGAGTGATGGGCAATTGTGGTATTTTCATATGCAAGATGGTATCCTTTGTTATATGGGTCATACATGTGTTCCTGGAAAAGAGAGGGCAAAGATGATATGCGAAGCAAATTATAGTCGCACTGCAAGACATTTTGGCACTGGAAAAACTCTTGGTGTACTTCAAAGATATTTGTATTGACCCAAGATGCAACATGATGCCATCTCTTATATTTAGTCATGTGTTTCCTGTGCTATTACAAAACCTGTAAATCGAAAAAGCGGATTATATATGCCACTTTCTACTCCAAAAAGACCTTGGAAATCTATCTCCATGGATTTTATGTCTAATTTGCCCACTACTAAGCATGGTCATGACTATGATTATGATTGTCATATTACAAATTATAACCAATAACAAACAATTTTCATTTACTAAAAATAAAAATCATCAAAATCATAGTACTTAATATAAAATAATATAAAGATAATGCTAGATCTGTACTCTACTTAACAAAAAAGAACTTTAAAAATATTAGTATGTGAATGAGAAAAGTGCTCGAAAAGGTCTAAAAGTGGAAGATATGAGAGTGCGGGAGGATATTAGCAGAATGGTGATGTATGAGATGACATCAAAGGGAGATGACATGATGTACGATGTGGATATTTCAGCTTCTTCATGGATGGTCGGGGGAAGTGGATTTTGATGGCATTGGCTATCCAGCCTACAAAAGGCATGGAGAAAGCCATGTGCATGGGCATGCTCCATCGGATGTCGGATGGCAAAGGGCCCGTACAATCCTGCACCGTCAGACTCCGTATCATGTCAGATAAAAAATGAATTTAATTTCTGTGCAATCCTACAGCGTCAAACTTCGTATTATGTCAGGTAAAAATAATTTAATTTCTTCGTGCAAGTCCTTCCAATGTTTTCGCTTGTCTTGCGGGAAACCCATCTCTTATCTCTTAAAACCCTAATATTTTACTTTCACTTTTAAGTTATGTAAATATATAATACATATTATTTAAATTTATAATATATACATTAATTTATTTATATATATATATTATATTATATTATTGAAATTTATATTGCTATTTATAACATAATATATAGTAACAGATAAATATATTATATAATAAAATATATGTACATAATAGATATATTCTTAATCTAATTATAAATATATAAATAGAATAATAATAAAAAATTATGTACATATATTTTATTATATAATATATTTATACTATTACTATATATTATGTTATAAATAACAATATAAATTTCAATACATTACAACCATTTGATTATCTTAATAAGTTTAGTTAACACTATTTTCAAACATATATTTCAATAGATAGATAATTATATATTATGCTTTCACCAGCCAAATGGAACTTTAAAAGGACAATCAAACTTAAACTTAAGAAATAGCTCGTCAATCAAACAAATATCTCCTATTTCCATTAGCCTCGGTAGCAGATCGAACTCGATGCCCTCCACGTCCATCTTCATGACAACAAAATCATCTGTAGAAATAGTGTTTTTTCAACCACTCTGCAAAATCGAAACCCTGGACTATTTTAACACTTCTGTTGCCTGCAATAGTATTACTATGGCTGCCATTGTTGCTCGGCTGGTGTCTGCCCATTCCTTTTGCTTCAATGGTGCTACCCGCATCCCTATTGATCTCAAAGCTCAAGCTCTCGTTTCTCACCCAGGCCGCGTAGGGCAGAAGCTTAACCCCCTTTCTCTTCTGGTAATCCCCATAGAAGGACTCATCTGCTTCAATCACGTGGACATTGAAAGCCTTGTTTTGCTTTGGATACTTTTTCTTGAACCAGCTGCCGATGTTGGACCCATATGACAATGCACCAACATCCACATAGTGATAATTTCTTCTGCTCCCAATGTCTACAAGCATCAGAAGATACTTTATATTTTTCACATTTGTTTTGAGCGTAATCTAGGGCTTCAATGGCTTTGTTCCAATAAGTGGCTCCACCTGCTCCATTACACTCTTTTTCCTTCCTTTGATAGAACATCTTCCCCTTTCCTTAAACTCAACAGTATTAATAGTTTTCTTCAGCACAATCTCAGCATATCCCTCCCACTTTGCAAAATGAACGCCACTAAAATTGCTAAACAATGAAAGAATCAAAGACTCAATATTATACATATCATGCATGCGAAGAATAGCAATGCCTTTTGGCTTCAGCATGCATGAAATTTCCTCAGTGAATTTTGCAGAACTGTCAAAGACATCGGAATACACAAAATCAAATGTATAATCTTCAAAAGGCTGGTTGTGAAAATCACCCTCCATTACAAACAGTGGAGAAGGTAGGGGATCGATCCCCACCGTGTCAGAAACCCCAATCTCTCTCAAAGCAAGCACCCGTTTCCCTTCCTTCGCTCCTACACAAAGAGCCTTGTTCTCAGGCTTCAGCAGGCCCTCCTCCATAAAACCCTAAAAGAAGACAAAAAAATCATCCACTTTTTGCCTCCATTCCTTTGTTGTCCGTAGCCTTTGCAGCTCCAGATTCACTACAAACTATTGAATCTTTTTACAAAGAATAAAGCAAACGAATAAATCTTGAACCTAATCAAACACAAAAAAACCACCCGCATTTGTTAACGAGGGAAAAATCTTGTAGCAGTATGGTTTCCACCCACCGTAGCCACATGCCCAATCTTTGAAACCTTCATCCACAGTCGTTGTTGTAGAGTAAACAAAGCTATTTTTTTCTGAATCTCCTCACCCCTTCAGATTCCTCATCTAATCTTTCACCGAACATAATACGGAGTTTGATGCTGTAGGATTGCACGGAAATTAAATTCATTTTTATCTGACATGATACGGAGTCTGACGGTGCAGGATTGTACGGGCCCTTTGCCGTTGGATGGAGCATGCCCATGCACATGGCTTTCTCCATGCCTTTTGTAGGCTGGATAGCCAGTGCCCCTCAGAGACGGCACTTTCTTCTCCTTGTCGTCCATAGGCAATGTTCTCTCGGATGGTTTCGTCGAAGAGAATGGGATCCTACCCTACTAAACCCATCTGCTGACGAAGCCATTTCAGTTGCAGGGTTTTTATGTCGGTTTTGTCTAGCAGGATAATGCCCTTGTTCGGATCGTAGAACCGTTACAGTAGGGATAATATTGTAGACTTTCCGCATCCACATTCTCCTACCAGGGCTAGGCTCTGTTTATTATAGGGTGGGCATGTTAGCAATCTTAATATCTCAACACAATTCAAATTCAGAACTGTATTAAAATAATCAATACAGGAGACCTTTCTAGGATCGAGGTGCAAATTAAGATCTTTAAGAATCTGCACACGAGGTCTTGTTGGATATTTGAAATACGCATGCTTGAATGTTATCTCTTCCTTCATTTCATGCAAGGTTTTGCCTGTGAGATCTTCTGGGTCTATCTTGTGAGATCTTCTAGGTCTATCTGGGACTTTCTTTCTATTATGGAGAACAAAGAATCCACTGCCGATTTTACCCTCGAGATGTTCGGTAACATTTGAACGGACTCTGATATGCTAATTCCACTGAAAGTGAAATTTATTTATTTATTTAATAGGCATCACTTGCAACCGTTACACTCTTCCACTATCATGTAGTGAAGATCATTCGACTTCAATGCATTCACGAATATTAAAAAATATATTATAAAATAACACAGTTAAAAATTCAAGAATACATTCAAAATAATTTGAGAAATAAAAAAAATTATGTACATCTTATGTGAATGACATTGCTACAAATCTTTCAAAACCCAAACCGTCAATCCATCTAGAACCATGGGCATAAAAAAAGCAGCTCTTAAACTTCTTCTAGGCCTTACAATACTTGAAATTTTTCTTCAATTTTTTTGTTTTGGCATGAAACTTCTCGAACATTTGAACATGCTGTCTGTAGGACTGCTCAAAACGCTTAAAATAATTTAGACTCTCTTTGCTCTTGGCGAGAAAGTCTTCAGCCAAGTCGAATATCTCTTGACTAGTAGATATATATTCATTGTTTTCCATAAATAGGGTCATAACCATTTTGTCCATTTCCAGGTGAAAGGAAGCGACCTCCTTCAGAGAATCCATACAAAGGTTGTGGAGTTGCACTTCTTTGGCCACTGCATTGATCACGTCATCAACATTCGGCAAATCCCGATCATCACCTGATTGGACACTGTAATTTTCTTTCGCTTGTAAATTTCTATCTCCCATCGCTTTCTCCTCCATTGTCTCGCTCGTTTGCCTCTCCATCTCCTCGCAAAACCCTAACGAAATAAAACAAAACAATCAAGAGAAAACCCTAAATAATATTGTAAACAGAAGATTCCAGGATCTAATCCACTGTTTGTCAAAACCCAAACCAAGAGAATACAGCAAATAAAAATACTTGCACGTAATATCAAAACTTAGTGATTTCTTGATGATATACGGATGTAGAGTTGCCGTTGGATTTATAGATGTAAGACATATTGTATAAAATCTTAGAATGGTTAATAAAAGCTTTCTGAAAAAGAAAAGTCTTAAAAAAAAAAGAAGTTTCCATATTTAAAAAAATTAAAGTTTCCATATTCTGAAACATTCCATAAAATTGAATATTGTGGATAGACATTATCACTTTCACTGAAACTTTTTTTATATACATTCCATAATAAACATTATCTCCTGGCAATTAGTAAACGCGTTATACATTATTTTCAGCTGGAATTTCTTGAATGGAGAAAATAACGAGAAGATTTTATGTCTGAATGACATGATTTTTGCTAAATTAAGGTGTTCAACGTTATATGCGGCTGGAACTTCTAACAACGGAAATAATATGTCTGTCAAATAGGTTTGAAGATTGAGACTCAACCACAAACATTAGCCGGCATTTAGTCATCCCAAGCAAAACCACCCACATAATGTTTTGTTTTTCCCAGCGGGAAATTTACGTTGAATATATTATATATATGATTGCTAGGTGGAGATTAAAAAGTGAGAATGGGTGTAAGTGGTTATCCAATGTTTTTTCTTTCTCTGATAGAATTAAACGTTTAGATTTGCATGTCAAGTCTGTCTCCACTCATGAAAGTCGCCTTCATTTTAATAAAACTAATTAGAGGATATCAACATCTCATATTGATTTTTGGAAAGGTTGCATTATCATGCAATAACGTAAGGATTATAATATTCCTCTTTTATATATGCATTATATTGTTGATTTTATATGAGGGTAACATTTAATATTATGAATGTGGTCATTCTTAGTTATGGATTTGAATTTGATAAGTATTTAGAGAATAATTGGATGGAGATGTTAATATGTGACACACATTGCTTAAGTTAGTTATATTGGATTATCTGAACAACTTCTATAATGAAGTATGTTAGGTGATACAACAAACCTTAATATGGATTACCCCTCCATTATATAGGAGGCCTTTATAAAATATATGATTATCATTGTAAGATTATGTGTCATGTATGATAACATGTTTGTGATTTCTTGGAGATATACAATGTATTAATTTTTAGCATAAGAACTACTGTATGGTGCTAGCCTATATTTTTGCATACATTGGATATTAGAGCATATTGACCTAAAACAATCTCACATGTTGTTTGAAATATATCTTCTACATTGTTTTTTGCAAGTATCATATATGTTATCCTATCTAATACTATTAGAGCTATGATTTGGAGAAAAGTGAAGACAAAACCCTTATTCTTAAGGATTCATCTATATTTTTCAAACATATTTGACCTTTTTTTCATTTATTTTATTGAAGTTGGAGGATCATTTAAGGAAGCTAAAAACTATAATTTAGATTTAAATATAATGAGAGATTTTTACATCTTTATAAATTTTGTTTAATTCAATGTTAAGGAAACAAATCAAGAATATTTTTTATATTTGTGTTCTTTTGTAAATATTTCAAAAATTAATCATGGTTTTATTATTTGTACTTTTACTTTAAGGCTGAAAATATCATAAATTGAATAAAAGAAAGATGGCTATATAGTAAAAATATTCTAAATTCAATGGCAATCATTAATTTTTATGAAAACAGAGATGCATTAGAATGGTGGAAAGAATATAAAAGTATAATATGGCTTATGCAATTTTTTTAATATCTCTAAGGTCAAGCTAAAAAAGGAATGAATCGTTGTGTAAGGATATTTCTTGTCTAGTTAAACTAAAAAAAGATTTCCTAGATAGATGGGTTGAAGAAGAAGAAAGAGGAGGATGAGGAAACAATTATCATTAAGAGAATATGAAGAATACAAGTGCATACACCTTCTCTAAGAAAGGATGATCAAATCCTTCAAATTTATAAACCTAGGCAATAAGTACAAATTTATCAATATCTACAATTAGCCAAGAAACTAGAGGTACAAAAAAGATGCAATAAGGAATTCCAAATACTAGGTAAGGATATTCAAATTTTGGAACATTTTGAAGCCCTTTATGGATAAAAAAATTTACAATCAAGCTTTTATTCTTTGGATATGGATGATTTGGATTTTTTTTTTCGATATTAGTAGTTAGAATATTTGTTAACATTAAAAAATAATTTGCAAAAGAAGTTCTTAAAGCCTTGTGTGATTTGCGAAAAAGGGATCTAGGGTCTAAATCACACTTCTTCAAGTATCACAAGGGAAAGGACTAAAACTGACCTCACACTCCCACTTGGCTACTAACCTCAATGTAAGAGACAAAATAGTGGATTAGGCATTTAGTCCTTTTGGATTTGATGTGTTGATAATAATGATTTTATTGATCTAATCTGATATTATAAATTTACACCTAGATTAACTATGAAAATTGTTGAAAAAGACAACTAAGATAAGGGGCGAATCAATTGTAACAATTTTTACCTTTGAAACTTTCACCAGAAAGATCAATTACCATTCACAAATCCCTTACTCTACTAATGTGATTAATCATTAAGTGTAGAAGCATAAATTGAAAGAAGAAAAACCATACACACAATAACATCAAATTTACGTGGAAAACCCAATGAGGTAAAAGCCATGGTGAGGATTAGCTCACAATATAAAGAATACCATAACCGAATAAAAAGGCTCATTATGAGAAAGACTCAGTACCAAGCAGGACTTACTTGTCCAAAACAAGGCTCACTATACAAAGAGCGCTAACCACCCAGAGGGCTCATTGCCACAGAGTTACAAAGAAGATAGAAGAGATTTCTTATAGAGAGAAAACAATCTCAATGCAAGGGATATTTCCACCATAGTTTTCTCACACACTTGTAGACATGCTTGAATGATAGAGTACACCTTCAACTCACTACCTCTAGAAACTCGCCACTTGAATTTCACACTCATCTGCTCAAACTCGTATCACACACACACACTATTTCACATCTATCTCGCCTCTATCTTGCTCTCACTTCCTTCACAAACATCTCAACTTATATTTATATTGTCTTCAACCTTGAAACTCATCCAAGGTTCGCCACACACCATTTGTATTTATAAATTCAAATTAGGTCAATGCTAAAACATTCTACAACAAAATTAGAATGAGGGTGACCCAAACACACACTTAGTGAGGACCTAAATAAGTCCCAACA